>SMOB01000333.1:0-200805 GCA_007388105.1 Coniochaeta prunicola
ATACGATATGGCACTAAATACTCTTGCTGCCAGACCGGCCAGTCAACGGCAACTCCAACAAGAGCAAGCATCTTACTACACGACACCATACGGTAGTCCGGCGATGCCTGCCCCATCCTCACTTCTGGGGGCCCATGCCTCACAGTTTCCAAATTATCCTTCTCTGAAGACCATGTCGACCTACCAGTCACTACTCCCTCCCATCACCACGGGCGGTCCTGACTATTCATCAAGTCCGTATAGCAACAACCTCGAATCATCAGCAGGGGTGCAGTTCCTCCCGGCTGCTCGCGGCTCCTTTATTTGGCAGTCGTCGTTCTACCCTCAACCATATATTCAGTCTCGGATATGGGAACAGCAATCGCAGATCTACCGGCCGGTTAGGGAACCGACGATCCTGGGCCGCCTGCCTCGCGAAGCATGGGATAGAGTCTTTCAATACCTAGGCTATGCAGACCGCTTACGCCTTCAGAGAGTCAATAGCTTCTGGGCCGAGTCCTTGAAAGCTCTGGACAAGCGCATCAAAGCCAATCCAACCGACGCTGACTTCGCGGACATGCACTGCCTGGTACTTGAAGCTGAGAACTACCGCAAGCACTGGGCTCCAAGCATGGGAGCCGAGTGCAAGACGCACCGCGGCCGGCCACGGAAAAACGCCCGTAACGCTCGCACACCGAAGGCGAATCCGGACGATGAGGACGACAGCAAAGGGGAAAAGGCATCGGCAGGGTCTATCGGAAACCTCGGCTGCTACCACTGCTTCACCGTCCGGTCACCTGAGAACTTTTGCCTCAAGACGGAAGAGGACGACGTCAACGTCCACGGCACCGTTGCAGACGGGGACCACACACAGAAGGGAGCAAGACGGACCTCCGCCCCTCGGCGGTACTGTCTCGACTGTGGAATCAAGAAGGGTTATCACTCGCGAAACAAGTACCTCGAGCGGAAATGGGGCATCGAGGTCTGGATATGCTGTGGCGCATATAACCACCACGGCGTCATGAACTGCCCTGTCTGCGGACGTGGCTGTCCGCTTACACCCGTCACCAGAACATCTAGAAGCAGCGGACAGAGGACATCACCCGTATCGCCACGGCAGGCTCGGCCGCAGAAGCGACAGCGGATTGTGACTGTCGGTGGTCAAGGTCTAGGAACATCTGTCGGGTTTCCGCAGCAGTATTACGATATCCAGGCTTCGCAGGGTGGGCATTGACCTTGGACAGTCCAACAAGTCATTCTTTTTCATGGTATATTCTATCTGGTGCCTGCTAGGGTGCTCGACCACCTGATTCAGTCTTTTCATTCTTCTTATCCTTGGCGTTTGTATCTCAACACTGATGACGTATCCTCTTCAAAAGCTCGGTATTTTAGGGCTTACTGGCGGGCGTACGGAGCATCCTGGCGACGTAGGGATTTGGGCATGTGCACTGTTACTAGACAGATCATCCATGTACCAAGCTCCACGAATGATACCCTGGTTGTGGCATTCTGATTTACTTCCTTTGAGTCTTATAGATCTATTACCTGCAAAGTACTCTCTCTGCCAACGCTTGTATTTTGATGTACTGCAATTCTCCTTGTCAAATATGACAGCTATAAGAGTTCCATGCAATGAAAGTATACCACGGCGGATCCACGGCACGACTCGACGGTTGGAGACGCCGGGGCCGAGCCATCAATCTCAGGCCAATATTTTCCGCCGTTACCTAGACATAATCTAGGCTTACATCTAGCTCAAGACACTTTTACCCTTTCCCCTTGCTGTACAGTCTGCCGTCTAGCGACCAACGACCAGCCAAGGGACCGGAACCCCATGAAGAAGTATCCCACCAGTGGCTGCACAGGAACAGCCGCGCGCCAGCGTAAGAGATGCCACTGTTGATGGCAAGTAGCTGCAAGGCGAGATTGCGATATACTTAGTAATAACACGCATTCCCTCCATTCGACCTCGCGGCAGTGTTGGTCTGGCCATGGTGGCCAGAGTCCCAACAGTCAATCCATCACAGCCGCTTAGGACGAGGCAGACACAAGTCCCCATGATACATATTAGTCTATCTATGACGCCGATTTGGCATATACAGAGCCAACAGCACTAGAAGCACTCCGTCCTCCAATGGACCGCAGCACAATCTACATTCCCTCCTCATCGGCACACGCTGAACACGGCATGTCAGAAACAGCCCCCATCCATAAGGGTCCAGTGGCACGCAGATCAAACCACCCACTGTACGACTTCACTGTACTTGCCACCCAAGTACAAGGACTTGTGGATGACATTTCCAGCTATCATAGGTACATAAGCACATTGTAGAAGGGCCACAGGTACTTGCAACCTCCCTTCCTGGTCTATCACTGCCGCGTCCCTGTGTTGGGTCTAGTCCACCTTTCACTAAATATCCAAGCGTCGTAATGAATCACATTCTGCGATATCGACCGGCACATAACTGGTGGGAACATGTATGGACCCCTTCGCACGCCTCAGATGAGATGTAGCTGAGACTCCGAGTAAAAGCTGCAATAACTGGTGACGGAGGTGTTCCTCTGTACATTCCGCGGTCTTGAGTGGTGCTACGCCCTTGTTCGTTCTAGTTTGCGTCCATGTCATCATAGTTCATCATATAGACTTGGACATTGCTGGACTTCTTAGACAACATGATTTCGGGAGGGGTCTCCCAATCCAATAACGACACAGGGCTCAAATTCCGGTGAAAACCACACGTAGAGGTGGGAGGAGCCCCCTGAGGAGACGAACGGTAGTCCAATCAGTGCTAAACGGAAATGCTTGGGCCTCTCAAAACGTGAGGTAATGTATGAAACGGAGACACCACAAGCGTTATCAGCTCCTGTCCCGAGGTCTTGATGCAAGTAGCCAAAAATGGCATCTGCCCGAGTCACCATAAAAGGTCGGCGACCTGACCGTACCTTCGGTACCGCTCCTTATTGGCCAGTTACCGTCGCCCACTGAAATGCAGTTCTCGTCCGGGAAAAGCCAGTGTCCGCCATGCAGGAAGTTCTACGCGCGGTTTCTTTGTTCGAATCTTTCCAAGGAGGTAAAAATAAGGTAACGAAAACCGTGGCTTGTCTGGCCAGGATGTGATCAATGATTGGAACGAAGATTGAGGCTGGCGGATATTTGCGTTTACTCAACATCCTGGCGGAGTGTGCTTGATGCAAGCTTGTTGTACCCCTGCCTGCTTCAGATGACCGGAACTTTTTCTTTACAAGCCTTGCTGCTCCTAATACTCTGTCGCGAGCGGAGAGTCGAGTCCCTCCCAAGGCACCCGGGCCGTGCTGCTCAATGTCTCTGTTGCGGTCCCGATCAAGTGCTTTCGGGACCTTTTTGGCTGGGCTTGGGTCGAAATAGCGTTGGACGAATGAGACCACTACTGTTTCAGTACGAGCACCTTAAACTTGACCGCTAAGCGCCCTGGACTCAATCCTTATCGATTGTCTCAAACTGCCATTTACTGGTACCAGGAGACAATGTTCCCTCCTTCCTTCGATCTGGGGGCCTTCCATTCCATTGCCATCCGATGTATCGGCTGAACTCTCAGAGGAATGTTCGGCAGCTCGGATCTCTGTCTGTCTGTTTGCCGAGACAAATGATGATGTCAGTTGTTCAGGTAGCCTCGCTTCATCCGAAGTCAGAAAGATAAAATCCATGTCGATCTCAAGCCACTCCATGCCACTTTTCGGATGAAATCCTTAATGCGGCACCCACGATTTCCTACTTCCGATTGATGCTACTGGTTTTACATTCGAAGATCGGTGTTCTAGTCAGACCCAGTTTAAATATACACTCAGAATACGCTCGAAGATGTGGATCCGCTGTGAAAGTTTGTTTGGGTGCGCTTGGGAAATGGTTTAGAAAGCCGCCTCTGCTTGAGGATTACTGATCAGACATCCGCAGCACAAAATCAGCAGAATTGGCGGTGAAGTGGCTCGACCAAACCGATGGAGTAGGATAATTTCTTTTTCTTTTGTTTCTGCCACTTCCGTACTGTTTCCATGGAAAAGTGTAGGTGCCTCATGTGGTGACTAAGCATACACAACCCCTATCCAACCCCTTTTCATCCGCCCGGTTTTGATAGCCAGCTTGCCATATCAAGTCCTGTACATAAAATATCTGCTCTGCAGACCGAACTCAACTCCTTTCTAGGTCCTAGTGCTTCACATTGTTTCTCCCGCATCACATACTTATCCAGATGTGACCGTGATAACAGTAGGGGCCATTGGGGCTGAAGCCGTCACAGTTACAGTTGGCAACACAGTCAAGACGCCAGAGCTGATGTATACTGTAACTGTAGTATCAATAACTGTGACAACTCCGGGTAGAGGCTGTTGAGGAGGACTCGTCACAGTCACAACAGGAGGTGCCGGTGTTTCCGAAACAATCGTCACTGTAACGACCTCCGGTACAGATGATCCTTGGGTAACTGTGGAGGGAGGTTGGATAGACGGAGATGGTGTAGAGGTCGACAAAGGAATGAGAACAGTTATGGTGGGCGTGATCGATGGCCAAGGGGATGTAATAGTGATGATATGCACAGACTGTGATGATGTCGCTGTTGGACTCCATGGGACAGTCACAGTACTGATACTATGAGGCAATGACGGCGATGATCCAGACAATGGAGGCGCAACACTGGATTGACCGGGCGATGAACTGGCATGAGGAGCAAAGAAGACAGTGGTTGAGGTTCTCGAGCTGGTGCTGTTGCTGACAATATCCCAAATAGTGTTGACGACAGGCTCAATCGCATTGGCCTCTGGCCTTCTTCGATCGCGGCCATTCGAAATAAAAGGTAGGGCAGCGACATTTCCCGCCACAATAAGCGGTAGGAGTAAACCGAGGTTTCGCAAAAGCATGTTAGAAAGCTGGTGAGGTCTTCTTCCAAAAGTTAAACAAAGAACCTACCAGGCTTATGAACAACGGGATGGGGTCATACTTATACGTCTTATTATCTCCATCTCACAGAGGTATATCTGCTCCTCAAAGACAAGTCACCACTGTATCTCCGGCATACTCCAGCCGTATTTGTGGAACACGAGTTGAAGTTCAACAGTCTAGAAGCACCCAGTGTGCTTGGAGTTGACAACTCAGGGAGACTTGGCAGCAGGGGTTATTCAGTGTCAACTTGTGTAAAGAACATGTCCAGTTAAAGGTCTTGTTACAAATGCACGAGTGGGAAGCACAGCGTGTTCTTCGAGGATTAATTGAGACATTTCATATGCCGGTATCACAGAGCTCACCGTACGAGGTAACCCAAATAAGATGGCGCACTATTCCTGTCACTGACAACGGCAACGTATCACTTTGTCTGGCCTCGACAGCTGACATAGTTTCTCCGACTTTTACGTGGCTTTCCAACAAAAACTTTCGGAGTTATTGGGATGCTCTCCGTTTGTGTCAGGACACAGGAAGCCCGTATCATTTGAGACCACGCGTCCTGAAGAGTAGCCACGATACTTTGTGTAGGAGGGGACGATTGATGTAAGTGAGTTAGCTGATACCAGACTTGGTGCACTCCACAGAGCAAGATGCAAGTGATCTTGTCCGAAATTGTCGACTACGAATGAATACCTGGCTTTGTTATAATCAATCAGATCGTAAACGACGCTTGAATTAGCTCTCGTGTACTAGCCAACCTGAATATAGGTCTCGTATCTTCAGAGATTCTTTGCCAGAATCAGTACAGAGCTCAATCTTCGTATCATCGGGTTCCTTGCACATCATACCTGTTTGCTCTGACGACACTGGCAACGTGTGTTCAGAGGCAAAGGAATTCGTATACTATTTCGGACATGAAGTTTGCCGACCTCACACAAGGGCCGTGATACAGAATTCCAAAGGCCCGAGTCACGTAGTGTCACCTACTATCAGCGACCAGGTAGACTTAGCTGTGACGCGTTGCACTAGGTTATTTGTGCATGACAGTTGAATCGAAAATCTACGGAACCGATAGTTGACATAAACTGACAGCCTAAGATCGCCTCAATGGTAATATCTGGCACAACATAAGAGACGCTCGGTGTACTGAAGCGATGACTTGTCTTCCTAGCTACCTATCTCCATGTGGCCCTTGAAGACCAATGAAACGCAATGGAGGAATAAAACCTTAGGCTTGAAACCACTTCAGAAAGGTGGTGAGGTCAATCAAGTACAGAGGCATTGTAAGCTTGGTGTTTAATAATCCCTGGGTCCTCCCACCAACCAACACGGGCAACACACTATCCGATCTGACACCCGCACCCATACGAACACCACCCACATCCCCGCCAACCTTCTCCCGCCCCCCTCTTGGTCCAACGCTGCTTAAAAATAATTTGGGAGAGATGGGCAGGAGCAAGGTGGAAAGGCATGATCGTCTCCCAAATGGTCTCCCCGAAAAGACAAGGCAGCCAGGGGTGCTGGCACCGGAGTCGACGAGCGCAAGGATCGCATTGTGGACGGATCCGGCACCAGCCCCCCGGCTGCCTTGTTCACGTCGCTTCCGCGGTGGCAGGCCGGTTACGGGCCAGCCACCTTCCCGAAGTGATGCCGAAAAGAAATGCCGGAAAAGGATGCTGAAGAGATACCGGAATTAATGTTGAGTAAGGAATACTGTAATAGCGATGTGCTAAATACAGTTAAGGATGGTTAAACGGGAGGCGATTTCCAATTCAAAGCCCGGAGCTTGTGCCTCATGGGACATGGCGTAACCTTGTAGGCTTGTCAGTGAGGCTTGGTGTGGACGGAAGTGAGGTCCGACCTATTGGCTTCGATTCTGTAGGAGAAAGACAAACACGAGTATGACTTTGCTCCCAGCCGCTGGATAACATCATCCGGTCAATGAGTTTCAACACAGTAGAAGAAGGCGGACGTACCCTCGACATCGCTCTTGGCGCTTTTCTGTTCGAGCCACTCGCCTACTGGCCCTGCCGCCGACGGCTCGATATACTCCTCTTCGCTCCTTGGTGGTGCGCCTCTGCGGGTGTCTGGTTCCGTGTTGAGGGTTGGTGGCATGATGACACCCGCAAAGGCGTAAAGGTGAAATTGAGGATGACAGAAACCCGGTTCTGAGGGGAGTACCCCAAAGTGAAGCCCAGGAGAGGTACTGGAAAGATACTGAAAGTTTATGAGCAATGGACTTGATAATGTCGACGTTGAAACGATGGGATTCCAGAGGGGGGGAAATGAAAGATGAAATACCAGGCTTGTAGTAGACTGCTCCAATGTAAGTCACGCTCATGAAGGATAGCTGAAGGGCTTAAAAGTATCACATACCCAGCAACGTGCTTCGGCAAATGCCTTGCCGAGTTATGGGGGAGGAAGAGAAGAGAAGCTTAAGATGGTTGTGTCCAGGCTGGACTCGGCAGCGGAGTGCTTGGCCAGAAGTGGTGATCCGAGGTAGTGGATAAGTGATAAGTCGACTGCTGGATGTAAGTAATCTGGTGCGGATTTGAAGTGCATCATGGAACGCCGATTTACCTAATGATGCTGAAGAATGATGTGAATAGTTGCTGCTGAATCTCGAGCTGGGGTAGTTGCCGTCTAACCGGTGTAAGCAAACATACTAATAGCAGAAACGGGAAGAGCACGCTACCATAATTGGAATTCTCTTCTAGGAGGTTAAGACTTGTAATCCGATCCGCGGGAAGGCAAACTTGGGATTTAGCGTTTCTTTCCCCATCCAAGGCAGACGGGGCCGAGGATGACCGGAGAATACTGTGTAAAGCTGTTGGACAGATGAATGATGGCAGGATCCGGAGCCAGTGATGCCGTGGATTAATGAAAGTGATCCGCGGTGTCGTGTCGCTTTCAAGCTGCTTCCACATGTGGGTTAGCAGGAGCCTGTATACTCTATTATCATGATTGAGCTCAGATGACATAAAGATGAGCAACACACAGAAGACCTGTGGCAATTGAGACCGAAACTCACCTTTCCCCTCGCCGGAGTCTTTCTAGGACCTAATCCCACCACTGTTCCGGTTTCAGTCCTGGGAAGCCCGGAACAGTGGTGGGACGCCTCTCAGGAGGAGGGAAGGCCACCCCATGAGAGGCGAAAGAATTCCAGATTGGTCTGGATCAATGCAGGCAACATAAAAGTGAAATGCTTGGTCGAAAGATATTGAGTAAGGCTGAGGGTAGGATGTTGAAAAAGATGATGTAAATAATGGTGTACTGAGGCCGCAGTCTTATAGTTTAGTGTGTCTGGAGGGCGACAATCAGTTGCGCCATTGCTTGCAAAAGAGGAGGCCTAGGGAATGAAGCTGTGGTACAATCTGGTGTGTGTGTTTTATGGCAATGACTGCAAGACTGACCGACGCTGAGGCGGAGTAGTGGGAGCGGTCCACCCAGCACAGACATGTTAGCACATGACCATGCTCTTGCTGAAGGCCGTTGGAAGGAAACGTTCACTTACACGCGCATCAAATACAAAGGTATGTGTCCCTTTGAGAGAAACGCATCCTCGGTGTTGCTAAGTGGCCATATGATGTCGACCAGAGTAGGCAGGAAGGTGTGATGCTGACCCTTGAACGTCATTAGCACCAATGTTGCGGCTGTTGCAAGAAGGCCGGTCCAAACATGCACAACACGCAAGCTGAGGGACTCAAGTCACTTACAATCTGTTGGTGTCGATGACAAAATAAGAGAAGACCAGTATCAAGCAGATGCCTAGCTGAACAGGTGATAATGTCCGAGAATGTGGCGGAGAAAATAGTTGCGAAGCCAAGTGAACAAAAATGCTAAGGGATCAATAGGTTGACTGGATCCTATGCTAAGCGTGAAGAAGTAGATGTGGAAGAGTGTTGGAAGATGACCGGTGAAGAGAGTTGAAAGAAGATGGGAGCAGAAGAAGAGAGTAGCTGGGAGGAAAGGTTTATATATGTACGCAACAAGAGACGGGGGCCAGGCAGACATGCAAACAAACGCACGTCATCAGTCTGTCAGGGGAACTGCTGTAGGGAAGGAGAAGCACCTCGGTCCGTTCTGCCGTGCACTAGAACACAAGGTAAGATGCTGAAACATGGGCTACTACCAAAAGAGGGAAGGGAAGGTAACATTGCCAAAGGAAGGGAACTGATGTTGAGAGGAGACAGCACGATGGAGCGAAGTCTATGTTCAGGGAAGGATGCCAAAGACGGGAAGAACGCCAGCTCCCAGGTACCTAAGTAAAAAGTGTTCAAGGAGATGTAGGTCACAAACGTTGGGACTCCACCGGGGAAACATCCCAGGGGGTATCTGTACTGAGGGAAGTTCGCCAATGGTTGCTAGGGGAGAGAAAGAAAACGAAGGTCTCGTACTGTCGAAATACCCTGGCAGTTCTGCATCCAGTCTTGCCTCATGACATATCGGTCCTGGCAATGGATCAACGAAAGGCCATGCGAAGGAGGAAGTCAGACAACAGGCTTCCACACGCTAGGAGGGAAAGGGCAAGCCAGATGGGAGACAGATGTTCAGTAGTTCGTACCCATTTTAGGTTAGCTCTTCAGTATAGATTATCTACCTAAGGTACAAGTCGGAGAAGCACTAGTAGTGGGCAAGGACGTCCAAGATGACGATTGGCCCATAAGCAAGGAAAGAGATATGGTTGAAAAGATCAAGGAGGATACCAAGTTGATGCCAAAGGTGAAATATGTGATCATTAGTCAAGGCAATCCGAGATGACAGGGTAAAATGCAAGAGATAGCTGTCTTTCGCCGCTCAACCTATGTGAGATAAGTAAGTGCGCATTGCCAAGTGTCGAAGTCGAAGAAACCTGAAATCATCCGGGTCAGCCATAATTCCTTCCAGAACATCCTGCAAGATGGTAAAGTGGAGTACGTACCGGAAGACGAAAGATGAGAAGGAACCAAGGTACAGTGTCGAAGACCTGGAGCGCCAAGGGCACCATGCTGAAGACGAGTGACCAAATATCGAGTCTATCATGTGCACCCGCAAGTCCAGGGCAAGGGCTGCTCGCTCTTCCGTGGGGGCAGGCGTAACTTCTCCAGAAGTCGACCCCTGGACGATCGAAGAGCAAAACGTATGGACATTCCTGGAAAGAAGAGGTTTTTTTGTGATAGCAGAAGAAGGAGAGGGGGAACAGGTGGAACCCATCCTGGAAGAGACCTTCAGAAGTATCCTCCACGCAGTAGGAAGGGGATACCCTAAGTATCCCAGTATCACGAAACTGGTGACAGGCGAACGAAAATCGGATGAGAAAGCGATCAAGGAGGCAGGCACATGCAACATGCACGATGTAGAAAGCCAAAGCGACAAGAAGAATGAACGCTGAGTGGTGCTGAGTTCCAGATTCCCTAAGACCTAGGGATATGAGGCGACTGCCTGTACGGCGGAGGCATGAGGAGAAGTGCCGGAGATGATTGCTCCTTCCAATCCTAATCCTTTCGAAGTGCTGTTCGATCCCTGCCACATCCTGATGCAGATGTTCTCGTGGCAGGTTGGCCGCTTGGAAAAACCACCAACAAAAAGATTTTCTGGAGTTGTCATTCCGAAGATTGTTTCACGGGCGCCTTAGGCAGAAGAATCCCACGTCGAAGATAGCGAATCGCCCATCTCGCATCTCTTTGCCACGGAAAACGGTGATATCGCACAATGACAGCGACCAGATCAACCAGGGGGAGATTACCATTTGTTGCTCCAATTCTCATCACCGCGCCAGGTCTTCATGATGTCCTCGGCCTCTTTGTCCGACAGAGGCTCGCATCCTCCACACTGGCAGCGGAATCCAAAGCCCCGCAGAAGTTGCTCAGGCCTCCCTCCGTAACAAATGGTCAACTCGGTGCCCTTCGGAACCGCTTTCAGGACTGTGAGCGTGATCTTGGCGTCTCCTTTGCCGTCGATGACATAATTGACGTTCCGAACGGGCAGACACGCGTGATTGAAGCGCGATGTGACGGAGTAGATGGCTACACCTTTCGGCAACTGAAACCTGTGCACTAGTGTCAGTTACTCCGTTCTGTTACTTTTGCAGAATCGTATCACGCAATAAACATAGCAGAGTTGCGTTTCCGGCACTTGCGATCACCAACCACTGGTTGACAAAGCAAGCTTCATTCCATGGAATCACAAACCCGGCATCCATCTACTGGTCTTGATACCACAACTCGAAGCTCTTCATAGGGCCTCGCATCGTCTCTGCCATGGAGTTATCCTCGATGTATGTTCCATTCGTCACGTTTTGCCATAATTTTCTCACTAACGCATGCCGAAGATTTAGGCTCCATTCAAACCGTTCCTTGTTGTCCGGCTCGAGCCCAAAGACATTGGTGAAGTGTTCCGGCTGTCCACGGAAGAACATAGACATTTATGCCACGGTACCAAGTTCTTGTGGCGATCGGAAAGGTCTCCGGACATCTCGCCCCGATCATGCTATCTCCCAATGCTAGGGAGTACTCTTGCTGAGCAAAATAGGGAACACCATTTTGGAAGAGCGTTTAAAGCATGACGACCCAGGTATGCGGGTATAAGGCTGCCGGTATTCCGGGCAACGACGCAGCAACACCGAAAGAGGATGCGAGCAAGCATGGAGGAATAACACAGATGCGTCTAGTGCACCCTCCATGCCAGGACCCAGTTGCAATGCCCTCCCCGCAAGGCTTGCTGCATGAGGGACTGCATATGAGCCATCGTTGCTGCTCTTGGACAACGGCTCCAATATGAGATTGAGATGCACTCCACTGATGCACTCAAGGTCTTGCTCCTCGAATGTTTCGAGCGTAAACGCAGCCAGCGACCACAACCAATTCCAGCTGAAATTGGCCCTTGAAAGATATGACGGCCGCATGCCAAAGCAATGGCGGAGGGTCTGGCGATATACCAGACAGGCCTGGTCTGTGTGACAGAGCTGGGTGGACGGACGCCGCCCGCGTTGACAGGGTCAATAACAGAGGACAACAGTTCGGCGGCACCAAGTTGCCCAAGAGGAAGCAATGTTAGGGTTAGGGCTGCCCCTGGATTCTCTTTCCCCGCATTTCTCCTTGCCCATCCATGTCAAACGAACATCACAGCTGAGTCGATGGTGAAGTCTAGACGTGCTGGATGCAGACTGCTTTTTCCCTTCCTTCAGCTTGACACAAACGGAGAAAATCTGGCCCGTCTCTTTGCTTACGATCTATGCGATCGAGCCAAAGGCACAGACTACCGAGGATATGGCGACAGAGGATACCTCAAGATGGAGAGGTTGATGGTGCGGTAGACTCTGACGCTGCCAGTGTCTGAAGAGGCTGGAATTCGTCGAAAGATGCCTCCGGGTCGCATGCAGAATCTGTGATTAGCTCTCTTGGGGACCGTTCTTTTGGATTGCGCTCAGTTTCTGGCACATATGTCGCATTACTATATCCCCACAAGCGACGATTGACGTTGCGACCGTTGAGACTTTGATGCCTTCATGGTGCTTGCACTCTACCTTGGAGAGCGCGAGTGCCTGTCGGAAGCATGGGTGGTGATGCAAAGAAAGAAGAAGTGTGGTCCATGTTTGCATGGTAAACAAGGACAGTGACAGAATCTGGGCTGCGGGGGAGACATATCTCGAGGAAGATCACAACTGGTTCGGTCGCACTTGCTCCAACGAAGGACTCGTCTCTGGTCAATGGCTCAAAACCCATACTTTCAAGCGTTCATATGCGGAACCATCGCAGACCAAACGTGGGAAGCAAAAAGGGAATTACTTACGAATTGGCTCGACGGATCTTCTCGATGTCATGGGCCGCCGCGTTGGACGAGAACTTGTGAAGTGTGTGGAAGAGCTCTCTATCTTCGTCACTCAAGCAGTCGTACTCGTTGCAGATGCCCCAGTTGTTGGTTCTCAGCAACGGCATCTCCTCGAGAATCTTGTCGCCATACTCAAGGTCTTTAGCGGCGAAAGCACCAAGTCCTCCAAGTGCTGATTTCTTTATGACGAGGAATTCATTCCTCCACCAGACGCGCTCTTCGACGGCCGGTGTGTTGGGCGGTACACGCGTGGAATTGTCGTCCATGTCAGAGCTCTGGTTGACGGGCCCGTTGACTCCCACAGCGACTCCTTCACTAGAGTCTTCCTCGAGGGCCTCATTCAGCCTTGTCAATTCTGGGGTTTCTGCTCCGACGCCTGCCCCCGCCAAGTTGTTACCGGTGGTCATACTGTCGACTGATGTAATATTCTGCTCATCTGAAGCTCCGTCCGTCTGCCCGGTCATCATGCCGTCAAAAGGATCTGACTCAGTTGGGGTGCTGAATGCCGGCTCCGGGCCGACGACATACTTGCCAACACTACCAAAATCTATGTCAGCTTTATCCCCATTGTGCCTGAATCAACCTACTTCAAGGAAGCAGACTTGAATAGCTCATCTTCTGCATTGATTTGGAGATCGGCGAGCTGCTGCTTCAAGGCTAGGATGCTCCGATTGCGCTGCATATTAGGACCGTCCTTCTCGGTTCCGGCTCGATCACCTGTATTGAGATTCGGCGCATCAGTCTCACTGTCGATTAGACTCTTCGTTGGAGGATCCGACATTAAGAAAGCCAACAAACTCGCATGAGATTCATGAAAGATTAACGGGACAGAGGCCCTTGCGTCTTCCGCGGGTTCCTCTGCGCCTCCTTCTTGCGAGTAGTTGCACCATTCAATCTTCCTCCATTGGTCAGCTGCGTGTTCAAGGCAAACGAATCGTTTTCAGTCACCCACCTTAGGCACCTGCAAGAGGCCGTTAGTAGCGACCGACTTCGTGTCTGTGTAAGACATTTTGAAGACTGGCCTCTCAAGGCAGGCACTGTCGCGAAGCTTGTGTTACTTGCAGGCCGGAACTACTTCGCAGCTCCAGATTATGCCTTGCTGAATTTGATGACCTGAAACTTCCTAGTAGCGTACTGAAGCGATATCTGGAGTCCGTTCTCGTTCCCAAGCGAGTAAAAGCTGGCTATAGACCAAGGTGAAGGAAACAGTTGACTTGCCGGTCTATGAGGCTTAGGTCTTCTCAAACTACAATGTCAGGGACGGGAGACAGCGTCTCTCAGGGCGGAAATATATGACCCGTGGTGATCTCCGGCTCATAAGAGGGCTCTTTGCGCTGAAAGTTGGCTTTCTCGTGCTCCAACAGTGGGTTCTCCGCCAAGTTGCAAATCCAGTACACGCCTTGGGGGAAGTGAGTTCAGAAAGAAGTGATAGTTGCTGAGAGGGAGCTCTCCTGGACTACTCTCACTGTATTGTGGCTATTCTCGCGTTATCGAATGCCGTCTAGAATGGTCGATTGTCGAAAAGAAAAGTATGCGTGAAGATGTCAGATCCAAAAGGGTTTCGGGATGAGAGCTGTGTACGGATGTGAAATATGAGATGATATCTTTGGGGAAATATTGTTATATGGGAAGGATGATTGGCGAGGAACTGATTGTGTCCCCCAAGGTGGTAAAGTTTGCTATATGACTTTCACCGATCGAAGAAGAAGACCAAGAAGGGAGGAAAGAGTTGGTTGTTATTGTCCAGGATGTAACAGCACGCAAGCAGCGCACCGCATTCAGCAAGTCTGGTTGTTTGACTGGGCCAGTTTCCAGGAAGACGGATTTCCGAGAAATACTTGCTGCTGCTGGACTGCTAAGCTTGCTGTCAAGCTTGGAGATTGCAGGAAGGTGCAGTCTTCAGGAGCTAGGTGTGGCGGCCAGAGACTGCAGGACGCTGCTTCCGATCCAGCAACAATCTTTCCAAGGAGTCAACAATGCGGCGGGATATTGGAGGGATGCAGTCGTCGTACAGGAAGGCCTTGAAGGTAGAAGAGCGCTAATGGGTTGTGGAAGGGTGAAGGTAGTGACGAGCAAGAAGTTTCCTGTTCGGCAAGCCCTTTATACACTGCTTCTGGGTGGAAATGGGGAGTTGGGAGCTATTGAAGGAAAGGACGTTCCGGTGAATCAACGTCTCGCAGAGGTCATAAGTTGGAGATTGTTGGGGCAGGGTTGAGAACGAGCAATGGCTTTTGTTCCATGGGGGAAGGGTTATTGTCGACTTTTTCGGCAAGAACAATCGGTAATCGACTGAAGGGATCTAGCGTTCCCAGAAGCTTGATAGCCTTGAACAACTCAGAAGCAATCTGCGCTGGAGAGTTCGAAAATCTCTGGAGCCTACGGCGGTCGGAGGCATGTACCTGGAGAAGGCCCTGAACAGCAGGAAAGTTCAGTTCATTGTTAGTTCCGAGCGCTTGGACTAGGAAAAGCGACACATGGTCGGGAGAGTTGCTCACCTGGACAATTGCCGAAACCTGTGGCTGGCCACGCACACTCGGGTGGATGGTAGGAACGTTCGAGGAGAGGAGGCGCCATCTCTTGCTGTTTCGGTGTTGGAAAAAGGCTTCCATCCTAAGCTTGAAAGGTCAGGAAGACAAACAACGACCCGGTTCTCGAGAAACCGTGTCAAATGTAGACGACGAACTGGGATGGTTGTGCTCCAGGGGAAACATTGGTTCTCGTGTCCACGTCAACGGATGGCTTCTTGCAGGGCAGGAAGCCGGATACTGTTGCTGACCTTGAGAAGTTGAACTTACGATCGCCCAGCAAGTCTGTCTCTGGAATGTCAAAGACGATACTGGCAGACATCTAATGATAGATGTCAGACCATCCGGCATGTCACACCGCATTTCTCCGCTGCTGAGGTGCTAAGAATCCCTGGAAAAAGCCGTCCCGACTTCCATACTTGTGCGTTGACTATTTTGACACGGCCCTGAGGGGTAACAGCGATCAACGATGTTTGACAAGGCAACGGGAACCCAGACGATTTTCTTCATGGACATGAGCGTCGAATTTCGATTATCGATGCTTCTGATGACGTAACTCGTGTGATCAGGGCCTAGAGGTAGCGATGACAGTCCGAGAGTGGTGACTGTTGTTGGAGGGAGCTTCGCTCAAGTCGCTCACTCAGCCCTCAGTGGATGGTGGTTACCAGATGCTGTCAGCTGTCCTTGAGAACGTCTACGACAGAGACTGGTAGCGGCGGGAAATCCAGGTCTGAATCTCGCTAAGACCAAAGTGGTGTCACAGAAGACGCGTAAAGGAGGTAGTCGCGACTTCGGCGTAGCCTTTGACGCGTCTTTGGCGTTCTAGACGCGATGCATGATCTTTCTAGGATCCCAGGGAAGAAGCGACGGAGATTTCAACCCGAGCCCTGAGAGGAATCCAGTTCGCTACTACATATGACGTGTCGTAGGACAAGTATTCATGCCTTTCCTGACACCTGCCAGGAAGAGAAACATGAACTGGGCACCTCCATAGCGATTTCTGTGAAAGTCCGACATAAACACCATCCGCTCTCAGTGCTAAACCATCTCTGTCTTCCGATGACAACGGAAGAGAGAAAGAGTCTTGACCAAATTGTCGATCAATGGGGATCTTTCATCAACAGTCCTCCTTATGAAGCTATCAAGAATTATGAATCATCAGTACGAAGGACGTCACTAGTTTGTTTTGTCCGTCTCAGTTCGTCTAACACTCACATGAACATTACAAGTACGACTTGCTTTTCCTCCCTTTAGCCTTCAGACTACATGACCAAAGGTGCATGAAATCTAAGCTCAGGACTCCGAAGTACAAAGAGAACCGCCACCTTCAGAAACACAGTGCCTCGCTGCCAATGCTGAGTACTTGAATCGTCATCTGAAGGTTGATTAGGAGTTGAACTTCGTGTCCTTCCTAGCAATACGTGTGCCAACTATTCTCATCTTTGACCTAAGCACTTAAAATAAATCTGTTCTACATTGCCTTTGTTGTATCAATGTCCGCTATACTGCCGAGTCAATCACGTCTCGTCCATAAATCACGGCTTCGTTTGCATGGTATTGCCATCGATATTGCTGGCACTGCAAGTTCAACAAGCATTGTCTGCTGTACTCGAACCAAAAGGGTCATTGTAATTCAACCATTCAATGCTCTTCGTGATATTCTCCTTTTGCGGTGTCGTGTGGTGCGCAGACCCATCGGTCAGGGGTACTTCCAATGACATTTAGACTTACGTATTAGTTGTGTTGCCATCATCAAGATAAGAAAAGCTGCACCTTCTTCATACGACATTGACTAACGTCAGATTACTTGCACTATCATCACATTTCCATGCTCATCTACTCTATCGGTTGTCAACGATTGTCGAACAGATATCTGAGGCGCCCTGTCACCAAACACTTTGTGGGGTTAGACGTCTAGATTTAGTGCCTGCCCGCCACAGCTTCACGTCAATCAGACCACACGAACAGCTATAACAAGGTGCTGTGCATCGTCTTCGATAAGAATAAATTTTATTGTATACTAAAGTTCACGTTAGACGTTTTTGGCGCAATGAAAGCCACATATCCTCTGTTATGTGGCATTGTCAGCCAAACAGCGGCTTGGGAGTTTCCCCGGTTTACGTTCTCTGTGCATGATCATGCCCAGCATGGGTTCGCCCTGAAGGACCCGGACGAAATCGATATTGTCACCGGCAGTCAGTTCAATGGGCTCAAGACGTTTGCAAATGTGCCGTATGTCAACTGCTTCTCTGATGCGGAGGCTAAGGGCAAGAAATATGACATTGCCGTCATGGGCGCTCCATTCGATACTTCTGTTACGGCCCGGCCCGGAGCTAGGTATGGTCCCGGCGGGATCCGGATAGGAAGCCAGAGAATGGGAGAGTTCGGAGGTTGGAGTGTGTACACCGGTGAGACTCAACGCCTGTTGGAGCATGAGCGAACGATAACTTACTGTAGCGCCAGGCGAAAACATATGGGACGAGTGGGCAACAATCGTCGACTGCGGGGATGCGCCCTTGACATGGTTGGACAATAACATAGCATTCAAGCAGTTGGACAAATCTCACCTGGTGAATCATTGTCACCTAGACTGCAGAGAAGACTATACGAGATTCTGACTGCCATGCCAGGTCGTCTCTGGCCGTGAGGCATCAAACTCGAGCGTCTCCAAGACTCCCCGAATCTTGACACTTGGCGGCGACCATGCCACAACACTATCGGCACTGCGGTCAACATACCAAAGATGGGGACCGGTATCGGTTATCCACTTTGACTCACATATCGGTATGTGCTTCGATGATGTTATTTCGGTGCAGTAGACTCAAACGAGCAGACACCTGGGATCCCGATGTGCTCGGCGGTGGCATCTCCCACTACGCGTAGGCTAACTGCTGCCCTCACCTCACGAACAACATTCACTAACAGATCGACAAATAAAAGGGGCATCAACCACGGCACCTTCTTGCATATCGCCCACGAAGAGGGCCTCATCCTCAACACCTCCATCCACGGCGGTATCCGCGCCCCGCTAATCCGCAAAAAGGGCGACATTCGGAACGATAAGCGCTGCGGCTTCGACATCATCACGGCGCGTGACCTCGACAGGCTCGGCACGGCCGGCGTCATCGCCAAGATCAAGCAGCGCGTCGGCTCCTCGAAAGTCTACGTCAGTGTTGACGTCGACGTTATGGATCCCGCGTTCGCTCCGGCAACCGGCACCGCCGAGCCGGGCGGCTGGACGTCGCGGGAGCTACTTACCATCCTTGACGGCCTTCGTGACCTCCCCGTTGTCGGCGCCGACGTTGTCGAGGTCGCACCCATCTATGACAATCCCGGTGAGACAACGGTGCTAGTTGCTGCTGAGGTTGGGCGGTCACTCCTTGCGCTGATGGTTGGGACCCCTGTGAAATCCCTGGCTGATCAGAAACCCATCTAAACGTCGAGCATACGTCTACTTAGGAAAGAAATTAGTTAGCTCGAAGCGGCTTTGAGAAAGAGTCCATGAATCAAGCATCTCTCTTGAAAAGACTAACAGCTTCCTTTGACAAGTTTGGGGAATGTTAAGCTGTCATGCCTGTCACCGAGGAAAGTGTAGCACCAAGTCAAAGAGCATGCTTAAATGCCATGTCTCTATTATGATACAAGAAACACTGGTAACTCTAAGCTAATCAAGTTACCGTGCACTGGCCATCGCTGGGGCAGTCGTCAATAACCCCGAAAGGGTCCGAGAGGACATCCTTCTGCGGATCATATGGCTGCCCGGATGTGGTCCATTTGACCATGTCTATATCCATTTTCCAGTGATCAATCGCCAACCTGAGGGAGATGTGCTATACGACGGTACCCATAGACGCCAAAAGTATGCACAGCAGCCGTGCGACGAACTACATCATTGTGCTCAAACGTCTCAGGCTGCTTTCCATTGGCCCATCTGGACCTAAGAGTTCACATAGCCCAGCGACTTCCTCGACGCCCACTTCCAAGTCATCGCCAGGCCCTATCATATTCACAACGAAGCTCACTCCGACCAAGTTGTCTTTGATCCTTGTCGTCACCTTCCACGAGTTGGACCGCATTACCTCCGAGCTCTCAACCGGCCCATAGCCGCTTCTGGATCCTTCTCATCGAGCGAGTCTAGTTCCTTCGTTTGACAAATTCTTGTCGATCCCACTGTTGACTAGCTGTCGATATAGGGCGACAGCTCGTCGATGAGCTACCCGGACTTTGTTCCCAGTGTCATTCCCAGCTTCCTCCGTCAACAGAGGCAAGGTTTTCAGGCGCTTGCTTAACAGTCGGCCGGTTTCCTACCGAGTCTCATTCGAAAATGAGCACTGGCAGTTGCTTTAAGAGCGTACATGCCTGCCTTCTACGGAATGCAGAAATCGATCCAGCTCCCAAGATAGTCAAGTCGGTTGTCGCGGCCCTCCTCGTCTTTGTAGATCTTCTCGAATTCCTCAAAGTTCAGCCGACCCCAACCTCCCCGCGCCTTAGCCTCGTCTTCCGCGATCTGGCATGACTTCCATAGGTGAAGGCTCTGGCGATCTATCAGCTCCCATGGCTGAAGTTTGTCTCTGGCCTGTTTTTCTGCGTCTTCCTCCACTTTCACCTTTTTGGACGAAATCTTTTCGTCCGACGCGGGTTCTTTGCCCTTGTCTTTGGGCGCTTCGGAGGACACGTCGAGTTCATGACTCGGTGTGGTTAGTAAGGACGCATCAGCGTGCTTTGCTGTTGAAGCCAGCAAAGCAGCGTCAGCCGCAGAATTAGGCCGGAACTGTGGCATTGTCGGATCACGGCCATTCTGCTCCGGCTCCGTTGCAGGCGAGAGCGGTTCAGTCAGAGGCGCCTTCTGCACAGACGCTTCTGGTGTTGCGTCGTATATGTTTTCGATTTCTGCCAGAACGTCATCGTTGGCCTCTCCCCCCTGCTTTGAAAGTCCTGGATCGACTGTATAGCCGCTTTGAACAAGTAATTCGTCAAGGCTCTTTTTACGCAAGTCAGCAAGGTCGTCGTTCTCCGAGTCCTCTTGCCCCTTCCATGGATCTTTCACATCTTCCCATTTGGTCCGTTCGATCAGCGTCTTGTAGCGTTCACGTTGAGATTTTGTCAGCGCGGCTTGCACTGCCTCGTCCTCCTTCTTCTTGAAAAGGACGTCCAGCAACTCGTTATACGCCTGTTGGGTGACCTGGTAGAGAATCTCCTTGCCAGCGTCCCGTTCCGCGTCTGGAATTTCGATACCGCCCCATCTCTCGGGTACACTGCGGGACGATGTTGATGGATTAGACCTGACGTCATAGTCGTCAGTGTCCTCGGCAAATCTCACCCTTGAAGAAGCCCGTGAACGAGGAGACGGCGGGATGTGCTGTGCAGTCTTCGACGGTTCCCAATTCGGATCCTTGTGTCCGAGAGGGTCGTCATATTGAGGATCCCAGCCCTCAGGAGCCGCTGCGCCTTCCTCCTCATCGAGGTAAAATTGCCGGCGTCTCCATCTCTCGAGTAGTTGGTCGCGAACGAAAGCTCGGTCTCTTTTCGCTTTTGCCACCTTGCGACTATGCTCCGCAAGTGCTCGTTGCGTAAGCTCCGATTGAGGTCCACCATTGCTCGATGACCGCCAGGTATTGACCGGCATGGACTCAGTGGCGGGCTCTCCAACTCCGTTCAGAACAAACCCGAATACCAGGGAGTCATCCCCATCAGCCGCACCGGAACCATTCAAAGTGGCAGGAACAACGTGGTTTTCGGCATCTGGACGGTTGCCTCTAGAATGATTCCCACCGCTTCCTCCGTTTTCTTCGGTTGAAACAAAGAGATCATCACCTGGCCTGACTTCTCCCGCCAGCAATGATGGCAATTCCTCAATCCCGGCCGGCGGATTCAGTAGCGCAGACCAATATCGTGGAGATGCGGCTCCTTCAAGTTCAGCGTAGGCTAGCATGTAGGAGTCCTCTGAGGGCGGAGATGATCCACCTAATTCATCGTCCCCTTGGTAATTCGGACGGTGTCCGCCATATCTGTTGTTCGGATGAAAGAGACTTGTCAGTATGGTATTCCTATCAGCTGTGTCAGGCTTGTCCTCGCTAACGACTCCGTTGACATTGCCATTCGGAGCCATGTCGCCGTCTCGGGAGACTTTCCCTTCCAATGGTCGACTGCCTCTAGCCGGAGGCACTCTGCCTTCACGCCCAAAGAGACCGCTGAGTGGTTGCCTCCCTGTCACTAGCTGGTGGACCTCAGTGCTGCCTAAGACCTGGTCATCGAGGCCTTCGAGTATATCTTTATGCATCTGTTTGTAGAGGACGTAATAGGCGCGGAAGATACGCAGAAAGTCCTTCCTTGTCACGTAACCGTCTCGGTCCATATCGAAGCCCTCAAAGATCCTCTTAAGCTTATCCTTCCTTTTTCGATAGGACAAGCCATGCAAAAATTCGGAGAAGCCAATAAGGTCGTCATTATTGGTATCGTAGAAGGCGAACATGCGGTCATGGATGAGGTTGGGCGCTGTATGTCGATAACCACCAGAGGGTACAAGACACCGCTCAAAAGTCCTACGGTCCATGGCCAGATATAACTCATCCGGATCGTCCCGCCACTCAGTGTTGGCCATGAACGTCCACTGCTCCCAGAAAGCTTCTAGCTCCGGACGCTCGAAGCCGGTCTCCTTAGACAGCTTGGCCATGACATTCTTAGGCAGTTTCCTGATGCAATTTTCCGGATCTCCAGTATACCACACCGGTTGTGACTGTCTGGGCCCAAAGGGTGGCGCGGGAATCCTGACTTTATAGAAGATGTGCGTGTTGGTGTGGTGACCCTGGGACTCGCATGTCTCACAGAGGTCGAAATCAGCACAGTTGGCGCATCGATAACGGATACCTCGTATGGGTACTATGCCGCATGCATTACAGGCGCACCCTCTGTGTACATATGCATTCCGTCGTGCGTTGTCTTCTGATACTCGGAACAGGAGACTAACGATATTCTGGCCAGCTCGCTGTTGTGGCGCACTCGCAGGATCGTTCCACCAGTCGTCCTCAACGGTATTCTGATCTTCTGCAACAGTCTCACCATCGGCGAGTGGAGCGATGGTATCGACATTCTCGTCAGTGTGGGATTCGGCGCTTGTCGAGGAGGCATCGGAAGGGGCTCGGTCACGGAGTGATCTCCGGCGTCGACGGATGGCGTTGCTTCGATGTAGTCGCCGGCCAGGATCGGGTCCTGATATAGGAGGGTCGTAGATGTTGCGGTACAACACATAGCCTATGGACGCTGTCGCTACCACAGAGATGATGGCGATGGTAATGCGACGGGGCCGCAGCGTCGAGGCTGTAGAAGTTGTCCACTCCATGGCTGTGAATGATGTGGGCATACCATGACTGCAAGCAGCAAAAAAAGGATGAAACCGAAAAGATGCCTAGCCTTCGGGTATCATATCATGGAGATCGTAAAGTGTTTTTCCATTTATTCTGGTTCAGGTGGCCGCCGTCTGCAATGGGCTGGAGAGCTCGGTCCCTGTTCCTTTGAGCTTAGAGCTAAGGTAGGTTGCTCAAAAATTATTGGAGACACGCACAGACGTTGACTGACGCTCACCCTTCGCCGCCTCACCGAGGAGCTCACCTGGCCACCCACCCCACTTTACGCGCACTGCACCGGAACGTCACTTCAGTCTAATGCCAGAAGGACGATTACCTACCAAAGAAGCATTATCTTTTTGGTTATATTATTCTCAAATCCGGCCAGGATGACCCGTGTCCAGCACGGTAGATCAACGACACCAAGATGATGTCCCGTCAAGCATACGCGCCTACGCCTCACAGCTATGTGCCCAACACCACCCTTTCCGCGACTATCAACCTCGATGAGGTGGGTTCACCGTTTCAGCGAATATCGTCTGTTTGGTTGCCTAATATCCTATTCCAGGAAGTGAAACTTGCAGATACAAGAGCAGAACGGGATCTGCAAGAGTCATTAGCAGAGATATTCAGCATTATCGTCACCTTAGACGAGCTTGAGAAGGCCTTCTTGAAGGATGCTATCCCCGAAGCAGATTACACCGAGATCTGCGAGCGGTCTTTGAAACAGTACAAGTCTATCCTCGCCGATGAGACTGTATCCAAGGCATTTGTTGGGCTGGAAGAGTTCAAGGCTGAATGGGATGTATGTGCGGCGGCATCCCTCGACGACTCCAAGTCTAAGTATCACTCACTAACCTGAATATAGCTCGAAGTACCCCGTGCAACGGAGCGAATACGGGTTGGAATGCCGTCTACTGCCGTAAACGCATCGGCAGGGTCGGCACCTACACCATCAGCAACCGGCAATACCAGTGGCGCTCTGATTTTGGAAGCCACACAAGACTTCATCACCTTCCTGGACGCTTTACGGCTCGGGTTGTTGGCCAAAGACCAACTTCATCCCTTACTGACGGATGTCATTCAATCGGTAAACAAGGTGACGGACCGGGACTTTGAGAACAGAGGCAAGATAGTGCAGTGGCTTATTACGCTTAATCAGATGAAGGCCACGGAGGAGCTGAAGGAGGACCAGGCGCGAGAGCTCGAGTTGGATATCAACTCCGCGTATCAAGGGTTCAAGGCTACTCTCTCATAGACAAATGACGATCGACCAACCGGTCCAGAAATCCAGGATGCTGAACTGAGTGTGAAGGCTATCTTCAAGTATGAGATGAGTAAATGAATGGATGTAACTGGCAATGGGCATTTGCAAGAATGCAAACTTGCACTGGGACGGGAACCTGAAGAAAAAAGAGCAGAAGACGAAAACAAAAAGTAAAATGCAACAAAATAGATTCGAACCAGACCCCTGCTCCGAGCAGACAGTAAACTGCTACTAGGCGAATTAACCAATGGTCCATATGAGATATGGCATGTTACAATGGTCGCTCCGTAAGTCTGATTCTTGCTAGGACATACCCAATTTCATCTTATCAAGGTGTACAGGCCATCTAGCTCCTTTGCCCATCCTGATACATCACATTTTGAGCACTCAAACAAACAGGCCTATTCTTCCCATTAGGCGCAACTACCAGATATGAGGTAGATATATTTGCATTTAAACTAAGTCTGCTTGATGGCACCCAAGGTTCCCAGACTCGCATCTACACGAGGAATGTCCAAAAGCTAGGGTACACGAACTCCTCCTCGAATATCCTCCTGACCTGCTCGAGCACAAATCTCTCGACCTTGCCGACGTTCTTCAAGCTCTGCTTGCCCCCTTCCCTCTGCCCAATCTCGCTCTCAACCCGGATCTCCTGCAGTAACCCTCCCATCTTGGTACTTTTCGGTCCGCTTGAACTGCCACCGCCGGGCGGCCGTCGCTCCCCGTCAACTTGCTCCTTATTCTCCTCTCCACCAACGGCAGCAACGGCGTCTTCGGGGCTTAAGAAGCAGAAATGCGCCCTCTTCCGGATCTTTGCCAGCACCCCTACACCATCAAACGTAAGCCCGGTGATGCTCAACCTGACCGGTATCCCAACGAAGCTCGGCATCGGATAGTCGAGCAGGATATCCGCCGTAAGCAGCAGCTTCACGTCCCCAGCATACCGTATCCTGAACACAGCCTGCATATCCTCAACCCTCGGCTCCCGAAACCGCGGCTTCTGCTCGTCCTTCTCCCTCGAACCCTCGCCTTCGCCTCCAAGCCCGGGTGTCCGCTCCCGCTCCTCCCCCTCCCCTACCCCGTCATCCTCTCCAGCATCCCTAGTAGGCGGCCTCGACGTCCCTGCACTCGTCGGCGCCAGCGTACTGACGCTATGCTTCTCCCTCAGCGCATGCGGCGCCGACACGGCGCCCGGCGGACTGCCCACCTCGTCGCCCACGCTCAAGATACTCCCCGAGCTCGGATGCCGTCCGTGGCCGCCGCTCCTCCCGCCATCCGCGGCCCCCCGCCCCTGCTGGAATAGCTCCGGACTACTAGCGCTGTGATGCACCGCATCCGCAAACAGGTGCCCATGGCCCGCGGCAGCGGCCGCCAACAGCGGCGTCTGCGTGCCGCTTGCGAACTGGCTGTGGAAATAATGCATGTTCGTCGTTCCGCCCGGTATCCTGGGCGTCAGCGCTCCGAAGAACGGGCTCGGCGACTGCAGCGGCATCTGGCTTGCGGGTCCCAGGTCCGGCAGCGGCGGTCCACCCTTTCCCGCTCCGCGGCCGGGGATGTGGATATGCGACGGATGGTGGTGGTTGTGGTGGTGGTGTCCTCCCTGCCCGAACCCGCTGGTAGAATTGGCTGCTTCTGCTGCTGCTGCCCGCATTCTCCGCTCCGCGGCTGCTTTCAGCTGGTCTGGCACCTGGAAATCCTCGTCATCGCCGGAGTGCGCCTGGTCGTCCTCGTCGCTGTCGTCGTCCTCCTCGTCCGAACCCTGTTCGTAGAAATCGGGCAGCGGGTCCGTGATGTCCTTGAGTTCCAACTCGGGAGGCACGGTGCCGAATGAGAAATCGTGCACCGTGACGGACTTGATGAAGCGCGGCAGCGGCACCGACTGGAACTTTGTGTGGATGAAGTCCCGGATGCGGTCGGCCAGTTCTTGTCCGTCCGGCCCCGCCGTGAGGGTTTCCCAGTTCAACTCGATTGACATAACCGGTTCCGCCTGTTCCCTTCGTTCATGATATGGTGATCATTTGGTGTGGCCTTTTAGTTGGAACCAGCCGTGTCACGCTTTGATGTTGGGGGATTGGTCCTTTAGACTATAGTGGGTAAACTGTTCGAATGAAGACGCTGGAACCAGATGTTTAGACTAGAATTAAGGCAGAGAGTTGTGGCAAGCCCCACTAAAAGTCATGAGGACGACTTTGACACCGCAGAGGGCATTCACATCATCCCTATGAAGAAGAGTTGCGGACTGGATAATGCAAAGTGCTTGTTTGGATTGATACATTCAAAGGGTATATCATGATTATCATAAATGCATCTAGTCTGTCAACGCCTTTTTCTTTCCGAAAAACAACACCGGAACAAGGTTGCCCTGAGTTCATGCCCATCTTGACCGCGATGACACCCCAATGCCTGATTGCCGCAAATAGCGAATGACTCCTCTCAGCAAGGTTGATAATCACAGCTTCCTATCACATGTCCCCTTCAAAGCGCGTCTTAGGCGTGACGGGAGTAACGGGCTGTGGTGCTCGGAACTGATGCCAACAGTTCGGAGACTGGAGGATATATCTGCACGCTTGAGGTCAGCAAACTCATTGAACACCGCGCCAGATCGAACAACTCAGCACAACATACCTTGCCATAGCCTCCCTGAACCGCGATTTGTACTCCTTCGGACTGGTGACTGTCGGCCTATTCCTGCCTCCTCCAGCAAAGCCACGGTCTTTGATCCAACTCTCCAGCCTCTTGTCCCATGTATAGGTCCTGATGCAGTCTATTATGCCCACAACAAGCTCCTTCTTCGCCGCGTCGACGGCGACCATGAGGCTGTAGTCCATAACATTCTGTAAAGCCAGAAAGAGCGTATCGTTCCACACAGACACACGGAGAAGCCCCTTGGAGTGCTCCCGTGCGAAGAGCGGAGACTCATAGATGTACTCAACCATGTTCTCATCAAGCAGCACCTCGTTGTGCTCACCCGTACTCTGGATTTTGCGATTGCGCATCGACCCTTTCAGATCAAATATTCTTGTGGGTTGGCGATCGTAAAAGAGGTTCTCCATGACCAGCAGGTCAAGCTTGATCTCGGTATTTGTCAGAGGGTTCTTGATGATCACCTGGAAGAACCCCAGCATCTTCGCAATAACGCTGGGCAAATCATGGAACAACGTTTTGGCCATAATATTGAAATAATCAGGAGCAAAGCGCAAGAAGGCAGATGTCTCGATGGGAGATAGCGACTTCATCACCAATCTATCATCGAGCGTCTTGAGGAACACAGACTTGGTCTTGCCGCCTTTGGAATCCCACTTCAGACACCGGGAGAGCGATTCGATGATGCGGTCCGCGACTCCGCACTTCTGTCTCAGGGCGTCGAATTGCTCGGCAAAGAAGATCTTGCACATCATCTTGGCCGATCCCTCAGTGAATTGGTACTTTAAATGTGTACCGGTCGGTCGAAGGAGACTCTTTTCAAGCTCACGCTCGTCCAGAACGAACCCGTTACTCTTCGCGTCGCCGTGCCGTACCATCTCCAAGCCGTCACTACTATCTTCACCAGCCTCTTGGTTGACAGTTCTTTTCCAGTTGCGTCGTATGTCAGCCAGCTTGACCTTGTAGTCCTCCGAGCTCAATGCGAAGGCAATGAGAGAACTGGGCTCATCCTCTCTGACAATGATGTCCGAGTTGATGAAGATGTGGTCTGTGGCATTGAGAGGGTACTCGAGCTGTGGCCAACCACTTGCCGACCGCTCCGCCCAAAACTTGGTGAGCATTGTCATCAGGCCGGCCTTTTGGTGTTTGGGGAGTTCCAACGGGATCTCCTCGCTCGGACCGAGAGAATCAGCAATCTCTTTGACGTCCGGAAGTATATCATCCAACAAGGACTGGGTCGGGTCGGCATCACTAGCTGCGCCCTCGTCATCAGAATTAGCCTGACTCTCGTTCCGATGATCATCGACCTCCCCCTCAGTAACGGTCTCGTCAGCTTGAGACGTAGGCACGGTTGTTGGGGAGATCGGTTCTTGTTCTGGGGCTGTTTTCGCTTTTGGAGTTCCCTCCGCCTGGCTAACCATCTCTAGCGCCGTCTTCTGATTTTGTTCGCGATCTAAAAGATGGTCGTCATCTGACGGCCCGGGCTCCTGAACAGCCTGATCCACATCATCGTACACCTCAACTATGGCTTTAGTGGAACTGCGAGGCAAGAAAGCGCGAGAGTAGTGCATCTTAGCAGCTCTTTGCTTGCGGTCCTTCATCCTTTCTTTCTCAAATTCTCGGCTCAGCTGTTCGAAATGGCGCGCTAGGGTAGACACCTTGGTCTCCTTCTTCTTGTGCACATAGCGAGGAATACCAGACGGGCCCGCTTTCCTGTTCTTCAAGGCAGTAAGGCCGATTCTATCCGCCAGCTTCTTGTCACTCCTGGCGGAGTTATCTGTCGGAACCCGCTGCAGTTCGCTGAGACCAGAACCAGATTCCTGGTTCTTCGTTTCCTTGGCAAGTTTGCTCAGTCCGAGACTGGACTGCGTCCTAGGTAGTGTACTCGCTGGTTGCGAAAGGGCTCGGACGATAGGAGGGGAAATGGTCAATCCCGCCCTACGCATTGATGCATTACGCTCCGCCGCACGAGGCCGTTCATTTAGACCCTCAACACTGGCACCGGCCTGTGCGATTTCCATTGACGTTGCCTGTGCTTCACGGCGCAGCTGGGCGACCTTTTCTGAGAGTGACATTTGCGACGTAGCGGGAGGGGGCATCACCTGCGATGGATTGGGTGGAGCTGATGGCGTAGCAACGGCACCCGCCTGTTGTGTGCTTGGGGCGTCCGACGACTCTCCGGTGGATTCACGCCGGAGCAAAGCGCTCTTTACTTGAACAGGTGAAGGTGGAGTAGCAAGGTCCAAAGGTTCAACACGTTCGAGAACAATTTCGGCGTCACCGGCCGCGGTGTTTCGGTTCGGGCTTTCAATGGCTGCACAGTCCTGAGCCATCTCGGTGGAAGCGGTCGATGTGGTTGATCCGGGTTCAGCTCCCTGTTGACTAGGATCCTGCTTCTCGCCCGTCGTCTCGTTCTTCTTTTCCTCCAGCTTCTGATTGGACTTTTCCTCCGGCCTCTCCTCACCCTCAGAAATACTAGTCTGAGTAGTGACCGGGGTCGACCTGTCTTCCGATTCTGAGCCACCCACTGAGGTACTACCCTCAGTGGTCGGCAATGATTCCTTGGATTCGTTATCGGTGAACATCTTCTTCAGTTGCAGTATAGTCAACTGTCTGACATCCTTATCAGAGAGGAAGTCAGCCTCAAACTTGGCGAATGCACCGTCCCACTCCGCGACCTTCTCCAACATCTCGCGAACAACGGCGTTGAGAGGTACCACCTCGTAATACTTGGAATCCATGTACGCCTGCTGCAGTTGGCGGATGAGAGCTGGCTGGTCGTCTTGAGCTTTCTTCATCAGCCTGTCCACCTCCACTTTGCATGAGTCCGCCTTCTCCGGTAGAACGCTGTCTATCCGAATACTCTTCAGCCGAGTCCTGACCGAATTCATAAACCGGTTCCAGCGCTCCTCAAACTTGATAAAGAGTTCGTTCTTCAGGCGGAGATCCTTGTCGACTTTCCATGTTATCCGAGTCCGGGGAACAATAATCTCCAATAGATCGATAGGATCGTAGTGTATACGGACAGTGTTTGACCTATAGTGAAAGTAACGGATATGGTCACTTTGATGATCGTGAGGACACTCCGCAACCGGGTTCAAATGCAAGCCCTTGCACCAAAACGACAGCTCAAGGTACTTGCCGAATGAGTACTTCCATGCACTGACCGACATAGGCATGATCCCAATATCCTTCTTGCAGAACTTGCAGTAGTTCCACATGAAGATATCATTACTATCCTGCACGTCCATCCCGAGAGGCATTGGAGAATCCTTTTCCACGAAGACGGTGATGCGAGCCTCATCATGAACGTACGTCCGATGATGCTGATACAACGGCCGATCGCATCCGTTTGCGCGGCATATAATATCCGCTGTTTCACAAAGATCCTCGACGTACTGGCCTAATGTGCAGTCAGGGTCGATGTGACCGTTTGAATCCGGGTGCTCGTCGTAAAAGCCGATAGCGACAAGGCCAGGCTCCGCACAGGGAATTTTTGTCTCTGTGCAGATGAGGGAGTAGAGAACAACAATGTTCTGGTGGGAGTAGGGATCAAACAGGTCTAGGCTCCCCTTGATGTAATTCTCCCACTGTTTGGTCTGCACCTGATAGTTGTGCAACGCTTTATCGTACTCCGCATCATGGACCGCATGAAGAACCTCCATTATGTGCCGTGGCGCTTTCTGACCGATCTCGTGGACCATTTCTGGTTTGATGAGCTGAAATCGCTGTGGCTTCGACTTCTCGTTATCCTCTTGTTCTTCCACGATATCCTGATCACGCAAGCGCTTGAGATACACCAAGCGTCTCTCCTGCTCACGAGCCCTCATGAGCAAATACGGCTGAGGAAACTTGACAAACGGTGATGCCGAAAGAACCTTTGTCTTATACTTCGCAACCATGTCACTGTAGAACGTCGGCGCTGGGAGATCCTCAAGACCCTGGATGTCATTCGATGCATGCGAGTGAGTGTCGTGCAGGGATATCATCCTCTTTGCATCGGGACGAGCTTCCGGTAGACGGAGTTCCGTACTAGTCGACAGGCCATCGCTGGTTTGTGAGGGTTGCTCAGAATCAACGCTTTGGCTTTGACTGGTTTGGATCGTAACAGTAGGATTACTGCCACTCTGGCTCGATGGCGGCTGACTTTCCGACCTCTGGCTCTCTTCGTTGGTCAGCCGAGATGTGGACGGTGTCGTGGATGCACCATCGTCGAGCTCTGCCGGAACATGGATGAACTCGTCGCGCATGAGGCAGGACTCGAGTTTGAGATTATAAACGACATATACCATGAATTCGGTAATACGCTTCATCCGGGCCAGTACCTGGCTTGAGGCACCCCGAAGGGCGATAGTGCATCCGAGAGTCCTCTCACATTCCGAGATGAAAATATATGTCTTCTTTCTGCCTGGAATCTCGTTGTTGACGAACGTCTTCACTTCGAACGCTCCGCAAGTGCCCACTTGGACTGGCAAAGCCAGCATGTCCAAGGACGATATGATCTCGGTCTGAGCGATCCTGGACACGGCCTCGATAACCGATGGCTTCACGTTGTAAACAACCGCAATACCGGCTTCTGACAAGTACTGCAGGGCCACGCCGGCGACCGTCTTCTCCGCCAATAGTACATGAGGACGTAAAGCAAGTATGCGATTCACAACGACTCTTAAAAACTCTTTTTCTTGCTCAATGACAGGTTGCAAGCTCATGAAATGTTGGGAATGGCGTTGGTACTCGATCGGAAATGATACCAGGACAATTCGAGGGTTGCTGAATATTTGGCGAGGCATACTCTTCAGAGCCAGATTCTTGGTGAATATCACGCCGGATACATAACTAGTGTCACCGGGTTTACCGCCAGGGATCCTCTTCAGCTTAACATAATGTCGGATGTCCATGTCATCGCCGTTACGGATATCAGGTTCGACATCATCGGCACATCTGATGAGGATAGGTAGCAGAGCCTTTTCCCAAGCTGAGGGGTTCGGGATACCACCATCCTCCAAGAGCTGTCGGAACAGCTTTTTGACGTGATTCAAGCTAACAGGACCAAGCTCAACCTCGGGCGACTTCTGCTCCGGAGCTGGATCGCTAGCTGGAAGTTTGGTAAACTCAGCAGGGACATGGTTCTCGAAAATAGAGAGAGTATCCGTAGAAGCCGATGGGCCTTTAAATACGCCTGATTTTGGCCGTGGGGAGCGCATGTGGTGTACACTAGCACTGGCCGTGCTCAAATTTCTCCTTCTGGATGGTCGCATATGGCCAGGCGGGACAATGCCGTCGTCAGGGCCACGGCTTGTAAAGCTAACCCCACTGACGCTCTTTTCACCTTGCCGGAACCGATGTTTTCTATTAGCATTTAGCAAAGACCCGAAGTTTGCCTTGTCGCGGTCGGTGCTCGAGGACTGGAAGTCGTTGCTTGCCATAGTGGCAAAAATGCTCATCTGCTCATCACCACTCGACTCGTCCGACATATATGGCGCGAGCTCTGGGTCGATGATGTTGTCATCGTGAAACGCGGGCAATTTCGATTTACGGCCCAAATCATCACCAGCAGGCCGTCGAAATGGGGCCCTCTCTTCAGACGAAGATTTGAACCTCGTGAGGAAGCTGTGCTTGGACTGATGACGCTTATGCCCTGAGGATTGTGGACGGACAGACGTCAACGATTTCAAAGATCTTGAAGAACTCGGCCTGCTCAGCTGCGGGGTATCAATTTCTAGGATGGCCGAGTGCCTATTGGACTCCCCAAGACGTCGTGTGGCCGGAATCGCCATCATTGGAGTAGTGGTAGACCGCTGTTCATCGAGCTCATCGTGCCTCTCAGAAATGCTCATTTCGTCGTCCGCCGTCGACCTGGGGGAAGCTGGAACACCTTTTGAGTGATTCGGGCGGAATATAGCGGGGAGGTAGGAGTCGTCCGCCGAGTCGTCCGAGCCACTGTCATACCGGCGGTTGATGATATTGAGGCATGTCTTACAAACTCTCAAAGTGCCAGGTACACCAAATTTCTGTCCAGTGATTATGGAAGTGCACTTGGAGTCGAAAATACAACCACAAGTCCTGCAATGGTGTTTGCGACGGAACGCAGAGAAAGGCGTCCCGCAAAGAAAGCACTCCTTGCAAGTCTCATCCGCCATCCAAAATTCCTTGCTAAGGACCTGCTTCCGCATAAGTTCCAGTCTTGCGTTGACCATCTCCGACGCGCCTTCGTTCGTAGTGGTTCCTGGAATCTTCATGCCGCCAGAACGCAGCTGCTCCGGCTGTGACTCGAGGGCAAAGGAGTCATGGTGTATTGAAGCATGGGCTGAGGTGCTTATCGGACTTGGCTCCGCGTTTCCTACTTCCATAGAAGACGACCTTGATTGACTATCAAAGCGAGAGGTAGACTGGCTTATCCTGTTGATCACCGCAGGTCTTTTCTGTGATTCCCTCGAAGAAACCCTCGAATTCGATGCAAAGGCTTGCATGTTTGGAGCAGCCCTCTTTGGACTTAAAGGGGTATCGGTACCGCCATCAAGGCTGGCCGCATCGTCCCGTCTCGACAAGCCTTGTAGCGTCGGTGTCCGCTCAGACACGGCTACGCTGTCGAGACTGGTGTTACCCGAAAGACCAATCAGCGGCGATGTTTCGGACGGTATGCTAATGCTTCGCCTTCCTGAAGAGCGGCTGGTGGACTCCTCTGGATGGACTCCTCCCCGTGATATATCCCGTTCCTTGAACGCACTAACAGTAACAGGAACCACGGACGGTGTAGCAGCTGTAGGCATCGTGGCCTTTGCTATCTTAGGAACACTTTGTCCGCTGGCAGTTGTTGACTTCGAAGAGGTCATGGTAGTGGCAGACGACTTGGATGGTAGTACTTGGGATTCGGAATCGGCAGTTCCAACAGCCGAGGACGTATGCCCACTTGTGTGAGAGATATTTGAGGCAAACGTTGAACTTGTCGCGCCACTCTCTCCACGTGCGACCGGGCTAGCGGGTAGCTTAGGGCCTGTGGTTGTTGTGCTAGAGCTCTTCTTGGAGGCAGTATCCTGGAAGTCCCCATCTTCTCCATCTTGCGAGGTTTGCGGCTTGCCAGCAACGCCAACAGCTTCTTTGAATCTGCTGTAGAGTCCGCTAAGGCCTTGTTGCACAATCTCCCCGGCCGAGCTCTTGCTTTCGGCGGTCGGCAAGCTCCCAGGCGCCGGTGTGAAGTCGTTGAAGGTGGTTAGCACATCGGATTGGCTCGCAGACGTCCGTATCTTGTTGAGCGCGAGGGCAAGCTGGTCTTTGTCTGCTGGCGAAGAAACCGAGACTGATGCGGCAGAATCACGACGTGATCGAAGATCTGTTTGGGAGGATATGGTCGATGGTGTTTGCGGAGGGTGTTTCGAAGTCATGCCGGTGCTTGCCATCACGAGCACAGGCTTCGTATGGCGCCACCAACTGTCTCAAAGCTACTAGCGAGGTGCCGGCGTTATCTCACAAATACTCGATTGATATGCGGGTTCGATATTGGTACTCATACCGGTCTGGCCATTTTTCGATGTGCGTCTCTTCGTCTCCGTAGTCGTTACGAGGTGGCAGAAGTAATAGTGGAACATGTCACAGAGAGACTCTTGAGGAAAGCGCGTGCATGTGCCAAAAGAAAAGCCTGCACGGCCCTTCTGAGACATACACTGCTGACAAGATGGCTAGCAGTGCAAGCATGCGGCGTCGACGTGGAAGGTTCCTCACGAGGTTCACATGCTTCGTCTGGAGGCAATGGAGGGTATGACGAGCATAGAGGTAGGCGCGGCCCAGTCTGGAACCCGCTTATAAACGGAAGCCAAAACGGCTGTACCGGGTACCTAGGTAAGTACCACGTAGGCTAGGTAAGGTCGGGTACCCTTAATGCCAATCCCGTCACGGTAGATGGGGCCGTTTGGAGCCGAAGTTACCTAAGGTACCTTAGGTACCTTAGGTATCTAGAAACCTCCATGGAAAATGACCGGAAGACTTCCACCCAGATGCAAGCATTCAAGACTCCCGTCACGGTACGATAGCACTACACCGTATATTCTTACATGTCAAATGGAGGTTACTTGAATGTTCAATAGTCCAGCGACTTATGCTATTTCATACTAACACTATGCCCGTGGTATGGTGTACCTCACCTGAGGTAACTTCGGCGTTATCCCAGCGATTTGGAGCTTCCGATCCGCCCAGTTTCGAAGTGGGGCCGTTAAGGTACCTAGATACCCACCATACCTTTGGATATTCTTATCGATAAGACACGCGTGTGGCCGCACAGAACGCGTCGAAGTAAGGTACTAGTGAGGACCACGGCTGCTCTTGACCTCACAGGTTCTCGCCCGTGCTCCGAAACAACGTCTCATATATGGGCTGGCCCCCAGGCGAAGTGGTAATTGTTAGCTACCTTACCTTATATGAGGTATCAAGGTTGCCCTACGGCTGTTCAAGTTGAAATCATTTCTCGACGCATTCTCGTCGTGTTGCCTGCCGGGTACACCCCGACGTTATCGACACTCTTGTGTCTATTGTCTGCAGGCCAGGATGCAGCCGACGACATGGTGCTGCTAGGAGATGATAACGGGGCATTTCTCACCACTGAGACCTTCATACACCATAAATACACAGTCATACCAAGCGATCAGCAAGAACTACTGGCCCGGTCAGATGCCTGGAGGACCAAGAGTCCACCCAACCTTCCACCCAAGGTCATTCAAGATGTGAAGGAGTCATTCGTCCGGCAGTCGAATAGCGCTGCTGCTCTCAGCCAGGTTACGCCCGCAAGGACAGATTCCGGGAGACTCAACGGATCATCGCAACCAAATGCTGGCCGCTCTGGACGTTCAACCGAAGATGACTTAGAGGCTCGGCAAGATAATGTGCGCAACAAGGATGGTGAGGGAACGCGAATCCCTTGGTCGACTTCTCCAACCTGGCACAGACAACCTCCTGACTTCCATGGTGAGCTGCCTACGCTGCGCCCTGGCAATATACGCGAACGATCCTCAGCACCGTTTCGTCCTGATAATTTACCACCACCATCTTCTTCCCCTGCAGGCACTCGCAACCCCCATATGCCGTCCTCGCCACCGCTCGCTGTGAGCCAAGCATCCCCACCGAGGGCATTGTCGCCTGCCCAGAAAGTTGTTCGCCCACCAGTCGTCAAAAGCCATGGGGTGAGGACCGTGCAAAGAGATCCTCCGAGCAGCCTGGCTTCTGAACCCGACCTTGAGTACCAACCACCCAGAGCCATAACAGATGGCGTGAGCCCTAGAGGCGGAGAACTTCGGTCTGCGCGGCCATCACTGCCTGCGCATCGCAGATTGCGGTCATTACACCCGCCGGCACCAACACCCCCGTCAGCGCAGGAGCCGGTGACAGTTCCATGTACTTACAAACAGCAAGGCAGCTCCAAAATACGGCAACAGACCGCCGAGGTGCCCGCGAAAAAGCGGGTACTCATGAAACCGCCTCCATTCGAGAGCTCACAAGTTGTAGATCGGAACAGTGCTGTAGCTCCGTCCGGCAACAGACCGACGGGTGTCGGTTTATCTAACAGCCAGACGTCAAACTCGTCATCTGTTGCTTCTGTGATTACCCGAACTCCAAAAAGGCCATACCCCTATCCTCAGACGAGACATAGACCGAAAGTGCTTCTGAACGGAGATCTCCCTGCTGTCCTCCAACCTTTAACCCAAACGACTCAACCAGGCGAGGAAGGATATGACAGTTGCCAACTCAACCCTTCAGTTGAGGAGAGTTCACTCAGCATTTCTTCCAGGCTGCCACCAAATGGTCCTCCTTCGCAGGCACCGTACGTGGCCTTCACCACGGCGTATCCTAGTTACAAGGGCACCCCAAAAGACTTTGTTGATGCCGCTATCTCTATTCAACGTCTCCAGAAATCGCGCTCGCTCGCGGAGTTCCTGTATGACGACTATATTCGCGTATGGGCTCATCAATACATCAGCTATAAGCGGAAGTGCGTCAAAGAAGACAGGACGCCTTTACCTGCGATTGAGTGGTACAATGAGCATGTGTCAAGTCCCGAATACAACAAACGCATCCTCACCCGAGGCAACATCGCAGACATAACAGAGCATCACCGGGCAGAAGCTGCATCGCTAAGGAATCCATCTCGTGAAAATCGTGGAGAATCGGGTAGTGACACTTCATCTTTGCCTGCCGCGACATCTCCGGCTACTACAGTCTCTTTTACATCGCAATTCGGCTCCGAAAATCTTCCTACATACAGTTCGCCTTTCAATGGCGACCTCGCAACGCTACCCGCAGCGAAACGTCGGCGTGTAGTAGCGTCAGGCACGTCACAGCCAGGTGAGGAAGCCCTTCCTCGCAATCCTTCGACGCCGCTTCGATCAATTCGGTCCTTGCCCACTACCGAGGCCAAGATTCACGAGATGCTTCAACCGGGCTACATTGAGAGCATCGAGCCACTGCAATCGGTTCCCGGCTTCATTGTGATCATGTCCCAGTCCGCGGGCCGTTCTAGTGGCCCGGCGGTCGTTTCCCTGACAGAGGCTCCCGCTATTAAGGAGGAGGAGGAGGAGGATGACCGCTTGCGGGGAAAGTCACATCCAATCAACCATCATGATGTCCTTGAGGACAGCGTATCGGTCACTTCTCCTGCTACGTTTGAGCGTCGAGATCCATCTTTCACATCTGACAAAGAAAGTTCGGCACGCATATCCAAAGCTGGACAGAGGATACACACGCCTGACGATAACACGGGGGCAGAAGCCAATACTGAGGTCAGACGTCCTTTAGAGGAGGGTGCGGTCAGGCCTCGAGAATCCGCGGACAGGGAGGACCATTTTGGCATCTATGCGCTGAATGATTTGCGCCATGGGCAGACCATACTTTCTGTGACCCACGGTCAGCGGTTCCGGGGAACAGGTGGTAATCAAAGTGAAACCCCAGGGGATTGGAATAGATCTGACGTCGACCTCACAGTCGAACAGAGCGGATCAAGTTATCGTGCTGTGCATGCCAATCGTTCGAGTTCAATACGGCGGGCCAATGGGAAGGAATCAGGAGATGGCGACGCGAATTCACTACCAGCAGCCACACGCTCGCCCTCCTCTGACGACGTGCGGTCATGGCCTGCTGCAACACCAGGTCCGTTGCCCTCGGGCTCAAAGCCCTCGCAATCACTGCCGAAAACTCGCTCACCACCGCGGCGGAGGTCGCCATCGCCGTCGTTCGGCGGCATCATGACCCAACCTCCCGCGACGGCGGCCTCCTTCATCTCGGACTTTACGAAAGGCGTTGAGAGCATCCCGGACACGGCCGTCAAGCCAAGAGGCGTCCCGAGGAGCTTCAACCAGGGACCGTCGAAGAGCCATGGAGCACCTGTTCACCACCGTGCAAGCAAGGCTCCTGCCTCGTCTATAGTTCCGTCTTCGACGGCAATGCAGCGGAAGAAGTTGACCAAGGCAGAACGGTTCAGATTGTTTATGGAAAAGCGGAAGGCGCAAAGTTCGGCGCCCCAAAGCACCATCGAAGACTGAGGCAGGATCTATGCTCATGCGACTATGCGCGAAGTTTTGAGAGAAGAAAGGGGTTGCGCGGGTGTCATATTGGGTATCTATATACCAGTTCCATTAGGTTTAGATAACTTTTCTCTAATCAAAACACTTATAATACAATATCATGCCCATTCCGGACAGCGGCATCTCTAGAATATCAAGCCAATACCCTGCCATGGCTTGCCTAGTATCTGTTTTCCTTCTTGTACCACCGTCTCACTTGGTGCTGATCGTGACACATACACCCGTAGAACCAACACTACGGCTTAGAGTATGTGGACGATGCCAGAGTGTATCGCCCTCTCCAAAAGTATCATACGGCTGCTGCCGTCAGCTCCCGACGAGCGCCCATGGCCAGCCCTCTCTTCACCAGCCTGGCAGTCAAGCTTTACTCGGCTGTTGCCTCGGCTGCCTCAGCCGCTCTCCTCCGCTCCTCTTCCTCGGGCGTCATAGTGCGCAGCTGTAGCGCATGTATGCCTCCGTCACGAGCCATCTCGTCCTTCAGAAGCGAGTACACCAGCCGGTGACGGGCGGGCTGCATCTTGGACTTGAAGGCGTCGGAGGTGATGACGATTCGGAAATGCGTCTCGCGCGATGTGCTGCCGGCCATGGCTTTATGGTGCGCGTGGAGGTGGGAGTCATTGTGGATTTCCAGTCGTGAAGGGTTGAGGGCAGCCGTTACCTAGGGATAATGGTTAACTAGAGGGTCGTTAAGACTTCTTCTACCTTGTGATGTTCAATGAGATCTAGAGGATGTGAAATCGAGGTCGTACCTTCTCCCGAATTGTGTCTTCCACCGGTGTCTGGGAAGCCATTGTGGAATATTGCCGACGGGCTGCTCTCGCAAGGCTGAGAGCTGGCCGGCGCAGCATATGGTAAGGCTAAGCAGGGGAGTGACGTCCGAGAGGTAGGTAGTGGTGAGCTCTTGTGTCATGAAGTTCAGATTGACCTACACTGCGTATTTGATCTCGCGACACTGAAATGCTGCCGAACCATCCCTGTCAGCCGACGAGTAGCTGCCAGCCAGCTGGATCTGCCCACCCAAGATTTGACCTGATAATAATAATAATATGGGGAGCTGGTGGGGTTACAGCTGGGACTTCCCCACGGCATCCACCCTCGTCCGCCAAGCCACGCCGCCAGACGCTACGTACCGTCGTACCCGTAGCTTGCCGTCCCAGGAGAAAATGCGCCGCCCATCACACGATCGGCGGACCCAACAGAAAAAAACGACCGAGAATTAGGATCCTGTTCCTGAACGGGCTACTGATATGCTACTAAGGCAGTAAAGTGTCCTACCACACCCTGGTACACCAACCACTCCTGCCACAGAGCGCCGCCTTCTGAGAGCTCACAATTGCCGATAGCGCTCTGTCCCATCGTCCCTCCGTCCCGGTAAAAAGAATAGGATGCACCACCACCGGACTCGGCATAGGCGCATCTTGGACGAATTGATCTCCGATTCCAGAACCCCTGTACTATATTAAATCTTGTATCTGTTACATTTACCCTCCGTCGAGAGGGGACCCCCCCTTCTTAATGTCTTGTTCCCCTTCCTTCCCTTCCATGTCTCTGGCTCCTAGTCTGCGGCGCATAACGAGCAAAACAGGCTCATCCTCACGTTCCTTTCTGTGTTATACCTCTCACTGCTACTCAGCCTCTATCAGACCCTCGTTCATTACCACGTCTTCTCGCGTCCATTACCTCATCCCTCCCTATAGGATGGTGTCGACTCTGCCCAAGCTGCCCGTGTTCGAGGCCATTGCCCGGCACGACCCCAACTCAACCGCCGTCATCCATTCGAATAGCGGGAGGTCGTTTAAATACGGAGAGCTTCTGGGAGACGTCTGCCGGACTCGGAACCGCATCTATGAAAAGGCCGGAAAGACGGACATTGAGGGGGAGCGCATTGCATTCTTAGTAGAGAACAGCTACGACTATGTAGGTAAGCTATCTCATCGTGGACTACCCTTTCCCATGGACCCATATGGGCATCACAGAGACCTAACAACGCCCTTCCAGTCACTTCATTAGCTGTATTGGCAGCAAGATCAATAGCTGTTCCCCTCTCACCAGCCTTTCCTGCGCTGGAGCTTCAGTACATCCTGAACCACAGCGAGGCATCGATGCTACTGTCATCCGCCAAATTTGCGCCACAAGCTAAGAAAGTCCTGAGCACACAGCTGAATGAGCGGCCGGACTACCTCCAACTCTCCAAATTCCAAGGAGGAGGTAGTCATGACACGGTCACGCTGGAAGGTGCCGACCCGGGCGAGGCGGGCATGATGCTGTACACCTCTGGTACCACTAATCGACCTGTAAGCGTTTTTATCCGCGACATTACACGGCTTCGATATCCCGTACTCACTAAACGCTTTGCAGAAAGGAGTTCTCCTCCCCCAATCCGTAATGACAGCCCAAGCGCACTCCTTAATTCAAGCATGGGAATACTCCCCCAAAGACCACCTCTTGCATGTGCTACCCCTGCACCACATCCACGGCACCATCAACGCCCTCTTCACCCCACTCTTCTCGGGGAGCACGATCGAGTTCCAGTTCCCCTTCAACGCCGACGCTGTCTGGCGCCGCTTCGCAGCCCCCTTCCTCACTCCCGACCAGGTCCCCGACCCGTCCTCGCCCAAGAAGCCAATCACCTTCTTCACCGTCGTGCCGACGGTCTACTCCCGCCTGCTAGCGACGCACAAGCTCCTACCACCGGACCTCCAATCCGCCACCCGCCTCGCCATCAGCCCCCGCAACCTCCGCCTCGCCATCTCCGGCTCCGCCGCCCTCCCTACCCCGATCAAGCGCGCCTGGACGGACCTCTCTTCGGGCAACGTCCTGCTGGAGCGCTTCGGCATGACCGAGGTGGGCATGGCCCTCTCCTGCGGCCTCTCCCCAGTAGACCGCGTCGACGGCTCCGTCGGCTGGCCCCTGCCCGGCGTCGAGGCGCGCCTGGTCGACATCGAGACCGACACCGTCATCGCCCCCGGCCATGAGGTCGACCCGGCCACGGGCCGCGAGCGCGCCGGCGAGATCCAGCTCCGCGGCCCCACCATCTTCAAGGAGTACTGGCGCAACCCGGAGGCCACGAAGAAGGAGTTCGCGCCGGCCACCGACGGGGGCAAGCCCTGGTTCAAGACGGGCGACGTGGCCGTCCGCCGCCCCGTCGCGGGCGCGGGCGAGTCGAACCTGCCCAGCCAGCGCGACTGGACCCGCGGCGACATGTACTTCATCCTCGGGCGGCGCAGCGCCGACATCATCAAGTCGGGCGGCGAGAAGGTGTCGGCGCTCGAGGTCGAGCGCGAGATGCTCGCCCTCCCGCAGGTGGCCGAGGTGGCCGTGCTGGCCGTGCCCTCGGGCAAGTGGGGCCAGAAGGTCGGCGCCGTCGTCATCCTCGACAAGGAGAACGTCCCCGGCGGCAGGTGGTCCGCCCTCGAGATGAGGAGGGCGCTCAAGCCCCGCCTCGTCAACTACAAGATCCCCCAGGTGCTGCGCGTCGTCGACCACATACCGCGCAACGCCATGGGCAAGATCAACAAGAAGTTGCTGGTCAAGGAGATCTTCCAGGACGAGTTTAGCGGGGATGAGATTTGAGAGGGTTGAGAGAGAGAGAGAGAGAGAGAGAGAAAAGGAAAAAGCGCGGGAGGAGGAGAAAGGAGGATATAGAGTGTATTACTATTTAGACATTGATGAATCCTCCTTATCTACAAGACACCTAGTGAGCAACAGATCATGCTCAGCCTGTAAAGCCTGGAAGGATCCTGACGTTCACTGAGCATGCGGATGGTCCCCCTCCTCCTCATCTTGAGATTACATGTTCAATACCGATGAAGAGAATAAGTAGGTTTATACATCATCCTTGATTTCTGTATGTACTCCCTTATTCCTATCGTTACAGTGTCTACTAGAGAAAACCATCATTATCATCCTGATTTCGAGCCATTGTTGCTCTTTCCAGTGGCTTCACTCTCGTGTCCCTTGTCCATGTGTCCGACCCTTCTTTCCTAGGCCAACACAAAAGTCCGTTCCCTCGTTGTTGCCAGGATATCAACTATTGTTACAACATCGTGAACATAATTCCTTCCGACGTGTATCCCTTTCTATTACCGTAATCGAAATCCGGGTAGCCACCGGCCAACAGCATTCTCTGGCTCATCCAGGTCGGGACAGTTCGTCCCTTAAAACAAAGGAAAGTAAGGCAAGTCGTTGAACAAGGAAACCGAAACGCCGTGCCGTTCCAGGCACAAATTAGAACGCAACGATGTGACGTGGTGTCGTTGTGACTTCGCCCCGATGAGCAGCTTTGCTCATCTCGAAACTTCATCTGTATTTCGGACAAATTCAATGAGCCCCCTGTATCGGTGATCTATGTGCACTTCACAGTTCGGTTCTCTCCGACCAAGTCAAATATGTCTGATAGAATTCCTAATAGGAGTCTTCACTGTTCTTCTTCCGCCTCAAGCTGCCGAACCGACGCTTAAGGCCCTCGGCAAACTTGTTGCCCGTCGTGTTACGGCGGCGCAGATCCGTGTTCGTCGCATAAGCATCGTGGCTCTCGTGGCGCATGAGGGGCGACGCGGGTCCGGCTTGCTCGTCGGCGTTGCTGATGCTGCGCTGGCGCACGTGGGATCCATGGCCCTTACGCGAGGAGCCGTTCGCGCGGGGCTGCATCTCGTAGACTTGGCTTCCACTCTCGCTGAGCGATCCCGCGCGCCGTCGGAGCTTAGCCTTCTGCTCCTTGCGTTCGCGCTCAATGGTGTACGACGGCTCACCCTTGCCTTTCAGGTCGTTATCGCGATAGCGCTGATCGGGACTGTTAGCAGCGTGGCACGACGCGAGAGCTTGGGGATACTTACAATGCCATCGTAGCGCTTATAGGCGCCGCCAGGTGCATCACTCTCGCGCATCAGATCAGCGCCCTCTTCATACTCCATTGTACGACCGCTCATGTCGCGCATTCCCGGTGGAATGACGGCGGTGCCTTGAAGAGGCACATGCTTGGTAAGTGAATCCTGGATGTATTCACGAGGGGTTGCCTTAATCGCCTCCTCGTTGGTATCCTTCACTGCATCAAGGGGCGAACAGCGCTTCTTCCTGTTGCGGCTGGCCATCGTTGCGTCATACGGACCTTCATGGTGATATGGCACATCCACGACGCCGGTTTGATCAAGTGTGTCGATTGTGTCGGCAGGCTGCTTGTGGCGTGGGTTGTGGAGATGAGAAGCTCGCATTGCTGCACGCTGTTCTTTCTTGATGGTGTCGAGCGGGCGGTGAGACATGTCGCCGGGATATCTGGCATTGAGCGAGCCTGATCGTTGCAGGCCCTTGCCCTTGTCTGAGTCCATGTTCCTTGCGACTGGAGATGCCATTGGGGAAGCTAAGGGAGACGTGACCGGAGAAGCAACAATACTGCTGGGGCTGCGCGGACCCGTCTGGCTGCTGCTTGGAGTCGCGGGGCGGTTTCTAGTAGAAGTGACGCTGTTCTTTCGGGTGAGGATGGTGCCCTGGTTCCAGCTCGTCTCACGCGGATGTGCAGTGTGAACGGTCTTACTGCGATTCAGACTAGCACTAGGCGGAAACGCACGACGAAGTCTGTGGTTAGATGTAGTGCGACCCTCGTTTACGCTCTGGCTTCTAACGAGAAAGTTGTGAAGGAGCTGCACGTCGTGCTCAGTGTCCTCGTCCGGCAGATTTCGATGCCTTGATGTGTCGAATAGAGCAGGGCTTGATGGGTGGGAAGGCGGCAGTTTGGGCCGGAAACGCGACTGGGTCGGGCTGGATGATACGGGGGGGGTCGGCAACGGCTTGTAGCGATTGGGAGACTGCTTGGTCTTGGTTGGCTTGGTCTGCACAGAAAGCGAGCGTTGAAGGCCGTTTGGGTTGCGGAAAGAGCTGCCTGGACCACACTCTTGGCTGGGTTCAGGACCGTGAAGAGGGTCAAGTATGTATTTCTTGGCCTGTTATGATTCAAGAACGATAGGAGTCAGTTGTGAGTCTGAGATAACATGACAATGCGAAGCAGAAGCTGCAGAACGGGCTTTCGACAAGATAAATAGGTACGAAGCAGCCCTCTGCCGGAACTACCGGGAGTCGAGCAGCTACGTAACGCCGGCACGAAGCAAGGTACGACCGCTGGAAGCAGTGACGCAAGTGGTGACAGGGGTAGGGGCTCAAGACAAGTCCAGCCACACCCGCAGATCCACCTCGCTGGGACAGGCACCTGGCTTGGGGGCGTCCATGACACAGAAAGCTTGATTCAATGCCTAAACACCGTGCAAAAGATGTTGCGAAGGGTTGGAGATGAAAATAGTAAAAACATGTGTTTATAGTCCACACTTGCAGTGCATGCGCACTTTTCGAGATACTGAGCACCAGGACAGGCGGCATTGAGATGCTGCCCAAGACAACTGCCCGAAACCCGAAATGGACCAGCACCCATGAGTGACTATCCGGTAACGGGGTTTACAATTGTGTAGAGGCTCCGCCTTGCGCGCAAAGGTTCCAAGGAGATAATGGGATGATTGCGATGCAATGAATTGTACTAAAGATGGAAAATGCGGATCAGACTTACCCACTGTTTGTCGCCAACGACATCATCGTAGTCGTCCATCTTGGGTGCGCTTAGTCGTGCTAGACTCGCTTAGTCGGCAGCTGGGCGGAGAATAAGGTCTGAATAAGGAATAGCATGTAAGAGCTGCGATCTGGCGATGCGAAAGCGATATTTGATTGCGAAGACTGGTTAATACGCCGGTCGCCGCGGCGATGAGTGACGAAGTAAACGATGTGCGACGCTGGTAGCAGGGGAGAAACGAGGTGGATTTGAGAATGAAGCAAAGTCAAGAAGGATGTTAAAGTGCTGCCAAAGTGAAAGAAAGAAAGAAACCGTGAGCTATGCGGCTATCTTACTTCATTAAGTGAGAACGCGGTGAATCTGATGCGGGTGGGGTGTGATCAATTAAGAGACCGGCAATGAGGGTGTTTGTCCGGAGGTCTACCTTATACGCAGTAGTACCACGGTCGCAAATACACGGGACTATCACCACTACGGACCACTACGGATCGCGGGGCAGGCGGGATGAACAGACACCCCCCTTCAGCGGCATACGTACGTCATTAGCAGCCATTTAGCCAGGGGTACAGTGCACTACCGTAGACTCTGCAACGGCGCCTGCAGTGGCCTGCATCAGGGGGTAATTTTCTTCAGCAAACCAGTGCTTGAGTTGACTTGTTCAAATGCCATCGTCTGCCTTGGTCCCTTTGATCTACCACCACAACAATTCAGCCATCCAGAAGCCAAGTGCTTATCGCTTCCCTTACTCAGTCTTTCTCACGCATAACTCACTAGAGAGATACCTGCATATGCACACGTTATCCATTGCTCAATTAATCATTGGTCATGGGAGAGGTACCGTAGCCAAGAACAGGTGAGTCGACCGAAATAGACCTGATGTTTCTTTCGCAAACCAATCGCACCTGTTCCGGCCGCGCCGCCGTGTCCGCCTCCCCGAGTTACCGGTACCTGATTGACCCCACCAAGATCCGGCCTATCACAGTATTGCGGTCATGAGTCCAGATATTATTAGTGGCCTAAACAGGTCAACGTCCTGCAAAGTACAGTAGACGACTCTACTTGGAAACATCTGCGTTGTGACGCAGTAATCACAACTCACTGAGGTACACAAAGTATTAATCAGACGGCAGAGATGCACAAGAATGGGGTCTTATCAGAAAGCCTAGTAATAAAGAAATATGACTTAAAATGGGCCTGGTAGACTACTCCTCCTCCTCCGACTCGGACGCTTCAGCCTCACCACCAGCCAAGAAACGCAAACCATCCCAACCATCTTGCTCCACACCTGCGTCTCAGCCTCACCCCCACTCCCAGGTCTCCCCTCTCTCTACGCTCCCGCCTCTCCCCACAGTCTTCCACGACCTCTACGCCTCCACCGTCCGCCAGAGCCCAACCGACGACCCAGCCCTGCACCAAGGCCGCCGCCGCCAAATCCCCCACGTGCCCGGCAACTGGCCCTCGCACATATACATCGAGTGGCGGCCCTCCTCCGGCCAGCACGCTCTGCTCGCATCCTTCCTCTCCAGACTCGGATCCAGGCTCGGCGGCGGCGTCGAGCTCAACGACTTTCTGACCAGTGATCTCGGCGCGCCTTTACCCCTGCACGTCAGCCTGTCCCGGCCTTTCGTGCTCTCGACGGCAGAGAAGGACGCCTTCCTGGAGCAGGTGACGGACCGCATCCGCCGGACGAGACTGTCGTCTTTCGCGCTCGTCTGTGGCGGAGGCGTCGAGTGGCACCGCACTCCGGAGTCGAACCGCAGTTTTCTAGTGCTGAGGGTGCGGAGCCGTCTGGAGAGGAGTCGCTCGACCCCCTGCTTGGAGAGAGATGGCGGCGAGGAGAGGGATGGAGACGGAGCTTCGCGCAACCACAACCCGGAACTAACTGTGCTCCTGGCGAGAAGCAACACTGCGGTCGCCGCCTACGGACAGCCCCAGCTGTATCAGTGGGTTGATGATGAGGCGCGCATCGGAGACGCCTTCCACGTCTCGATCGCTTGGTCGTTTGCCGAGCCCGATGACGAGCTCAGGAAGAGGACTGCCGAGATCTTTGCCGATCCGGAATTTGGCGATGCGATCAGGCAGATGGGGTTTGAGGTCGACGGCGTCAAGGCCAAGATTGGCAATGTAGTGAACCACATCCCGCTGGCGACAGAGGGTGGGAAGAGGTCAAGAGGTCTGCTCGGTATCTGAATCCACCCAGGCCCAACAGCTTCAGACCGAGAAAGACGTCGTTTACGACCTGTTATTGTACGAAGGGGCAGAACATGAGTCTACTTGTGTTTGGAGACAATGTATGTATATCTTAAAGGTCTGGCCTAGGTATAGACAGGCGGGAAGAGAAGGCCTTTTTCCACACACAGAAACGCCGCCCTATGAGAGCCATAACGCCGAGACTCGCAAACTTTGCAGTAGTCTAATGCACACAGGCAAAACGCCAAAAAAGAATATCCAGCCTTTTGAGGACATTTAAAGCTCATCCAAGTCGGGATGTTCCCACTTCCACGTTCTAGGAGGCACAGGCCGGCCAGAGAAGCCTTTCCAAGCCCTGTACATCTCTCCCCACGCAACGTTCAAACTACCAGACCGTTAGAACTTCGCGTCAGCTGAGAGGAGGAAAGTGGGATCAAGACTTACACGTTACGAGGGAAATTAATCCAGCTCTGCAGCACCATCTTGTAGGCCTTGACAACCTTGCTCAGCTCCCGACTGAAAGCCTCGCCGATCTTCTCCTGCTCGTCAAAGGGGCACTCGCTTCCACCGTCGCCCTCGCTCTCGCCCTCCACACCCTTCTTCCCCTCCGGCACAATGACATGTCTAGGCTTCGTCGCCCAGTCCGGCAGACCCGCCAGTTTCGGCTTGTCCTCCGCTGCCGGTGCTTCCCCGACCGCGGCCACCTCCTCCCCCTCGACCATGGCCCTGAACTTCTGGATCGCGCTCAGGCTGCTGGATAGCCGGGCATACGTGTTGAACAGCGCCACCAGCTCCGTCCGCTTGAGGGCGGGTATCTCGTCGCTGCCGTTGTCGAACTCGAACAGCACCTTGAGCGCCGTGCCGTAGCCGGCCGTCTGCAGCTTGCCCCACAGCCGGCACTTGTCGCAGCCCACGCAGTCCATCAGCCTCGACACGTTGCGGAACCGGTTGCGGAAGTCCTCCTTCAGCGACGGCCCCTCGCCGTTCTTGAACATGAGGTTCTCATCGAAGATCTGCGGCACCGAAGCCGCCTGTTCCGCCACCGCCAGCACCTTGGCGCGCGTGGCGGCGTCTTCCGACGGGTCGCCCGTGCAGAAGGTGTACGCCCCGGGTTGCGACAGGTAGGGCCCCAGCTTGGCGATGGCCCGCGTGAGCAGCGCGTAGTTGAAGTACAGGTTGCTGATTCGGTCCGGGAACTTGTGCAGCCGGTTGACGTAGCACGCCACGTTTGGCTGCCACTGCCCCGTGGTCTGGTTGAGGAAGTCCCAGCACAGATGTGTGGATATGCTGGCGTGCATGCCCGAGATGACGCGGTAGAAGACGCGCTTCTCGAGACACTCGTCCTCGGCCTCCAGCCCGGTCTTGGCGACGAAGGGCGTCAGCGGGTTAGACTGGCGCTGCTGCTCGAGCACCTGCTGCCGGCCCGCGGCCTCCATGACGGCCTTGAAGTCCATAGCGGCAGGGCCCTTGGACTGCGGCTCGCTGCCGAGAGAGGCTGACGACGGGAAGGAACTCTTCTGGAAGCAGTTTTCGCGATAAATAGCGTCCCAGACCTGCTTGGCGCCGTCGCCGGCGTAGCCGGTGAACCGCTCCGGGTTGCGCAGGAGGCTGACGTAGTCGCCCTTTGACGTGGCGCTCTCGTCGTCGGGGACGCAGTAGTCACGCTCGTCGCACTCGTCGTCGTACTCTACCACGCAGCTCTCGCCCACGCCCTCGCCTAACCCGCCCTGCAGCGGCCGCGTGGGCTTTTCTTTCTGTATCTTTTTGCCGGGGTGTTTCGCTAGAGGACCTTCTAGTTTGCCGAGTTCGCTAGCTCGCCATACTTCTGGTATGTCCTCCTCGTTGTCTAGGGTCTCGACCGCGCAGGCTATGTTGCCGCACATGCCGTTCTCGTCGTTCCAGAAGGGGCATCTCTTGTTAAACAGGTTGAGACGGTAGTGGGAGAAGAAGTCGGTCGTCGAGGTGAGGTCGTCGAGGACAGGCTTGACGTTGCGATTTAGCCGCTCGAGGGTGGAGTAGGAGGCGCATGCGTCGCTGACGATGGCCTTGGGGGATATCTGGTAGAAGGAGGCGTTAGAGGGGCTGACCTGGAATGCGGAAGGTGTAGCTGCTAGACAGCCAGTCATAAGGTGGCCAGGAAGTATAAGTGAGACAAAAAGGGAATCTGCGAGAGCATACCGCGCAAGCATCTTGAGAGTCTAGTTGGTTCTGACATTGGACCCTAGGACTCCAGAGCGCGAAGAGGGTGAGGTAGAACAGACGTGAGGCCGACTTCATGGTCGGTCCGTAGGAGTGCGGATGATTAATATGATTTCAAAGATGCCAGAGTGTATAGAGTGCTCCTCGGCAGTTCGCCGGCGGTCCGATCTGTCACCAGGTTTCCAATGACCGGGTCTGAAACGGTATGTTGAGCCGGCAGCAGCCAGGTGTGCCTTTCTGTCGAGGTGTTCAATGCCAGGGCTTCCCAACAAGGCAACTGGCTAAAGTCTGGCTGCACCCCAATTCTGCCGGGAAGGTGGGAAGGCTCCAGCTGCAGCAGTGCAGTAGTTTGGTCGTGCGGTCGTTGTAATAGTGTACACGGTATCGTAGATCTTTGGTTCGAAAGCAGTATACGGTGTCGCTTGCCGGGTTACTGAAGAATTGACATTGAAGAAGACGCCAAGCAGAACTTTTTCTACACAGACGAAATGGGAGATGAATAGGGAAAACGGACAAAGCACGAATTCATCCCAGTATTTACAGTCGGATCACTTCTTCTTACCACAGCGGACTCAGGTGGTATTAAATGCTAAGTTAGATTATGTGATCAATCTACGGCTCACCGGTGAGCATGTTGAAGTTGAAATGTGTCCAGAACTCCTCCGGAACCCTGAGGCGAAAATCAGCAGATGCTGAAGAACCCTTGCGCCACCGCATCGCCGGAACCAGCCGCCGCTCTATTGCAGGAACCAACGATTGGCGCAGATGCCAGGGATGACTTTCTTTAGGCAGCGGTCGTCTAAGAAATCGTTGTAATATGTAACAGAAGTGGTTTATAACTACGCAAGGCAATTAGATACCCTATGGCCCTACGGCTATGGTCAAACTCAATGTACTTAACTTTGAGATTCAGAGATTCCAATGCTTCAAAGCTGACATATCGATGCCCACAGTGTCGAGAATGGATGATGATTCACTTACCAGCCACAGAAGGTGGAGCCAAGAAACAAGACCCCCTGCCAGCCTCAGCCACAGATGACGTTGTTGACACTCTTACCCCGGTCATAGCAGCCCACTTCACAAGCCAACTTGAATAAGCTGTGACGAAGCTCCCTTTTGATTTCTTCCACCAAGGCAACTGGCCACATATGACCGTCACCGCACAAAACATAGCTTCTGATCGACCGAGCCTTAAATACCGTCTACTCACGATATTTCGGACCTCCATCACTCTGCATTCTCCCTCCATACCGACGTCTGATTAATTCCCAACTCGACACCCGAGTCTTCACCCACGTCCTCTACTTCAGCCTCAAACATACTGTAGCAACTCTCCCTACAACCATCAAGATGACGCTTTACTACACCCTAGTCTTCCTGCTCCTCGTGACAGAGATGGCACTCTTCATGCTCCTCATTATTCCTCTTCCCTTCACCCTACGGAGGAAGATGTTCACGTAAGACCCCTCAATCCGATCCTCAGACACGCACGTGCCATAGCTCCGAACAATGCTGACGATTGCGAACAGCTTCATCTCTGAGAACCCTATAATAGCAAAGTTACAATACGGGCTAAAGATAACGTTTATCTTCATCCTCATTCTGTTCATAGACAGCGTGAACCGCGTCTATCGGGTCCAGGTTGAGCTGGCCTCCGCCACCGAGGGCGGTCAGAATGGGTAGGTTTCCACTTTGTCCTGTTTCCAGGTTTTCTCAGTTTTCATCGTGCCGTATACGATAGCTAACCGCATCTTCCGCCAAAGCAGGGCTGCCGTCATGGGCCACGAGCGTCTCGAGGTGCAGGCCCGCAAGTTCTACTCGCAGCGCAACATGTACCTCTGCGGCTTCACCCTCTTCCTTTCCCTGATTCTTAACCGCACCTACATCATGATTCTCGAGGTCCTCCGTCTCGAGGAGAAGGTCAAGGTCTACGAGGGCACCACCTCCAAGGGCTCCGAGGAGAGCGCCAAGCTCGCTGCCGCCGGCGAGCCGGGCGAGATTGCTCGTCTGCGCAAGGCTCTTGCTGAGAAGGACCGCGATATCGAGACTCTCAAGAAGCAGGCCGCTGGGCTCCACAAGGAATACAATGAGATGGGAGACCGCCTTGCTGCCTCGAGTGGTAACGCGGACCCGACCCCCAAGAAGAATAAATAAACAAATCGCCAATGGTGTGGTCTCGACGAGTATTGCTGGTACAGCCAATGCCGCGACAGAAATATGGGGGACCTTGAAGAGTCCGTCGTTCTGGAGGGTAGTTATGACACGTGCTGGTTGTTGAGATGAGCGGTGAATGAGAAAACAAGGGGATGTGTAGAAGGCAGATGCAGCATTGACGGTTTTCCTACCCCTCAGTCTGTCTGAAAGTGTTTCCTAGGCGCTCAATAGGAGGAAAGGGGTGTTATGGTTATTTTCCTGATGCTGATTCCAAACAATAACTTATGAATCTGTCCAGCCGGTTTTGAGTTCATCTCGAATGGAGACTCTGGAAATCGACAATAAGGTTCCAAAGACCATGATTTGACCGATATGTGATACTGAACCTTTCTAATGGTGCATAAAGACCTGAAACCTTTTCGTGGGGTTGTTTGCCTCTTTGTATCTTTAAATCCTTGGGAGTTGTGCTCATCTTGACCCAACCAAGGCCATTCACTTCATCTTCCGATAAAATATCACAACTACAACACGAGACATTTCTGACAAATGTTTCCGGCATATCCTCCCACACGGACGTCAAACATGACTCTACTACGTTTACCACCTCGAAAGCACTCAATGGGTCTCATCACCGCCTCTATCAAGCACCGATTCAGCACCCTCAGACGGGCATTAAAGCACCACGGAGTCAGCCGCGGTAAAGAACACCGCTCAGAAAACGCGAATCCTCCGCCATCCTTCAAGACAGACACTGAGAACCCCGTCGACAACCACATCCAGATGCCAGCAAAGCGACCAGTCGAGGAGCCAGTGGAGGTTGAGGACCCGATCGTGTATCCAGACGTGGACTACGCCGAGGGGTGCAGGATGCTGCATAAGAGAAACAAGAGCGAGGGCCTGTGCAACCAATGCCAGAGGTGGCGTGACGGGATCGAGGAGTTATTCCGCAATCGCGAGGAGCTACGCATGGAGTTGGCCAAGACCACGGACAGAGTCGACACACGCGCGAGATATGAGGATGGGCGGAAGACCTGGAAATTGGACGAGATATTTGCGGAACAAGAAAGGTTTTTGTAGGCGAAACCAGGGCAAGACAGAGGAGTTTGCAGACGGATCAACAAAGAGGGATATGAGCGGACAATTTGAAAGGAGGGCCAACATCTTGGTTTGGTGAGAGGAAGTTCGAGGGTGGTGTGGTTACCACCACTGCCACGATACCAGCGACAGGAATATCCATCCTAAGAGGGTCTCTGCTGTCATCTCAGGATAGAAAGCGAGCATGTTATTATACGTATTCGTGATTGCCCATGTTGGAGAGGCAGGATGCCCGTGCTCATAATATAGCATCAATGATAGGTGCATCATATACTCGTATAGCTGGATTATGTGCTAAATTACGCTAAAAGGATCGGGTATCGCGCGGAGACCCATGTATCCTCATTAATAGTGAGAGCATGGACCCAGCCATAGACCGGCAAGGCTGCTCTCTGCAGTGCAAACTGCATTGCCTGGCTGGAAACAGCCTGAGGCACAAACGAAGGCTCTATATCGCGCCAAAGCTATCGGGAAACAGTATGCCATTTGCCATCGACAAAACTACCCGCTCTGCTTCCGTCTCACCATCCTCCACGTCCCAGTGGTAGAATCCCATTGCCCGGAGTCCGTCCTCCCCGCCAGAATCGCTGATCTCTTGTACGCCCGGTCGGCCAGTGTGCTGGCTCTCGCCTTGGCCGGGTCCCCCTCCAGCAAAATCTGGTCCGGGATTTCCGACAAGGAAGGCTTTTCTCTGCTGCGCGAGATACAGCGCGTTGCTCTGCGTCAACGGACAGGCGGGGAGGCATATCATCGACGTGCCGTCTCCGGACACGGCCGTGTGTATTAGGTCTGGGTGCCATATGAGGTAGTCCCCTGGTTCCAGGGCGGGGATGGGGACTAGGCTCTCACTGAGCCGTAAGTGAGGGTGCATCAGATTATTGATCTCTTGCGCGTAGCTAGGTAGCGCGCCGTGGAGGATAGAGTCTTGTTTCTCTGGCGGGATGAGGGTCCAGTTTGTTTCCGAGAGGAAGGCTTCCCATCTGGCTGTTGCGGTCAGCGTTTCACTGTATATGGCAGTCCTGGGTGAGAAGAAAGGACGCAAAAGAAAGTATGCTGTTGCGTGCTTCAGGAGCGGCATCACTGCAAGTCCTGCCCTTCTCGTCCCTTCTTCGACTCTGTTGTGTACCGCCTCGTCGAACTCCGAGCCGGCGTTCTGCGAACTTCCAAGCGACAACCACCCCTGGAACATTCGAAATACACTACAGCGCCCTGCGCCACCATACAGGTCCGGCGAAGTAAGCACACGAGCGGAAGCATCCCATGGGTCATGGCCCTCCCACCAGCCTTCAAAGATGTAGCTGTACGTTCTTGCCCGCCCATAACCGTCAACCTCCCACCGCTCAACACTTCCATTGTCAACCTGTGCGCTCGAGCAGGCTAGTGATGCGTACCGCGTCCAAGGATCCGGGAGGGGAATGATTAGACGATCGGCGTAAGTGACAGGTGTAGTGGCGGCGATGGGAGGTGCCGGGAGTGATGCCGGGCTGGGCGACCGTGGGCTAGGCGTGCGCCAGTGGGACATAGCAAACTTCTGTGATAATAGCACATTAGGATGAGCACGGGCCTGGATCTGTGCGTGGCTCCAGAATAGCTCATATATCTGGTGTTCGTCGTGATTAGGACCTGATGCTGAGATTCTCGTCTGCGAGTTGGCCCAGACATACTCGTCCACATTCTGCCTCCATGCCAATGCGGTTTCTTTGTGCACAACGCCACGTATGATTCCAACTCCCCTATGCCGGAGCTTGGAGGAGAATCTCTCCCGGCTGGCGGTGGAAGAGGAATTGGTGATATCCTCAAAATCAATGGACGGTATTATATCCGTGGCGCTTGCGGTGGATATCAAGTCAATTTCTCTCTTCAGTTCGCGCAATAGCCTGTTCCAAGATGCTGCAATGGCATCCGCATTGCTAGACACGATCTTGTTCTTGATCTCGGCGAACCGCGGTTGAAGGTGAATAGGCTCTCCCTGAGAGAATGTCTCCATTATGAACTTGCTAGCATCACCTGGCTGGGAATCCGTCTTGGGTTCAGACGGAGAGAGGGGCGGGGAGAGTAGCATGATGTATGCTAGAAGCGGTCAACTGGAGCTATCGTATTCGGCTGAATGAAGTGAAGAACAAGAGCCTAAGGGAGAAGCAGACCGCCATATACCCTGTGATGGAGCGTCCCTCATATAAACAACAAGGACGGACAGATTCTATATTTTTCTTACAATGCACCCTCGCAGATGAAGATATAATCACCCGCGGTTTTGCCATGATCCGCCATGTGTGTCCACGAGGTACACATGACAATGGTACGCATGAACGAAAAGGCACGGCAGGGGTTGCTCTGTAAGCCCGGGTGATCTTCGGAAGGATGGACACGGCAGGGATGGGGTACGGTTTTTGTTGCCGGTTCGGCATGAAGACCGATCGCGGCCACGGCCCGTAACGCCGGACCACGAGTTCCGGCAGAAGTTCGCAAGACATAACCAATAGGGGCTTTTATTGCTGCATCAATTCGAATGCAAGATTACACACCGACTGTATGGTCGTTTTAATTGCTGTTGGGAACTTCGTTCCCACATCGCACAGTGCTGAATATCAGCGACGCATGGTAGGCGTGCCTTGGCTATAAGGTATGGTTGGCTCCCCGAGACGCCATATGTTGGATTCCAGTACTCAGGTCTCGACCGCACCCGGGCTGATCCCGATAAGCGCGCATTAAGCTTCTTTGGTCCTTTGGATCCGCTTTGAACGCCTCTCCGGGATAGAGTTCGTCATCTCTGACTCTTCTCCGCCAGATGCCGCCTTCCTCTTTGCCGGCAGTTGCTTCTTCCCCGTCTGTTTGGACGTAGACTTGGGAGGCGGGGACACCTCTTTCATCTGGCCCCTTTTCACCAACTCATGAGCGTCCGGCTGCCTCATTATGACGAACGCGACTCGCTCGACATCCACTGCCTTAACATGTAGTCGTTTGCACATGTCGGCGGCCCTTTCGGACAGAGTCTGGTACTCCTTCGCATTATACTTGATGCTCTCCGTCCGGCCACCGCAGCATAACCAGTAGAAAGCTTCATCAGCGAAGAAAATGACTCGCTCGGGGTCGAGTACGGAAAGAAGCAATGAGGCGGTCGCCGGTCCTATGCCTTTGAGTTTGCACAGGATGCCGAGAGCGGCCACCACGTCAGCCTTCCGCCAGTAGCATTCCGAGGCTTCATCCACTGTCTGCTTGACAGAGTCTGGATCGTTTGATGAGACGAGCTTCATCAGAGTCGGACGAAACTTGCCATGACGGCTGTGCTATAGGATCAGCCGGGCTTCTCATGGATGGAAGCGATAGAGATCACGTCTTGGAAGCGAGCCGAGAAGGCAAACTTACAGCTTCCAGCTGACAAGGGTCTTGATATCGTCTAGTTCCATGTGACTCCGAGGTTTCTCTCCGGAAAAGTCGTCAATGGCATTTCCATATCGAAACTTGTCCAGTTCTGACAGGGTCTTGTCCCCTGGCTTCACTAGTGACACATCTCAGCCTTCTGTCCACGATCATCACGACACGCACAGACCGCACAATCGCACGATCACTTGACTCGATGCTTTCGCAGCTCTGAAGTAAAGCGCTAGCTAGAATAGGTCAATCCATCTCCGGACCAAGTCCACTTACAGCTCTTTGACGCGGATATAGCCTCGATGTAAGCCTCGTATTGCGCCAGGTATGAGCGGAAGTCTTCTGCGGAGATTTTATCCGCTGACGGTATGAGCTGGTTACCCATTGCGGCTCTTATGCCGCGTGTTGTAAGGGTAGCAAGGTTGTTGATGCAGGTGGTCTCCGAGACCAGACAAGCTGTGTTTCTGGCTTAAGACAAGGGTTGCACAATCGGTTGGCCGCGCCGTATCGAGGAGCGAAGAAAACGTCTGTGCTCAAGGGAGGTTATGGCTATGTCGCCCAAGAACATCCAGGTCAGACGCCCCCTTGCTCGTCAAGTACAACGTAAGTCGCGTTGCGGATCGAGGATGGGGCGGGAAGCAATGTGAAAGAGATGCGAAGGTTCTCTAAGTCGTCCAGTTATGGGTTAAGGGAGACCACATTCCACTAAGAAATCCAAAGGGCGAGGCTGACTGGTTTGTATGTAGATGCTATACAGTAGACACCTTGTGAAATTGTTCGAAATGAGTTGACGCTGGAGGTTAGGTAGGTGGAGGTGGACTACGGTATGAAACAGTGAATTGCTCGACCTCAAACATGGCAGGGACTTCCACCAAGTGCCAGTTTAAGTGAGCTCTTCACAGTCCTACAGGAATGATTGAGTTTCAATGTCGTGGTCCGCCATGTTGAGAGATGCTCAGCGTCCAACTCATTGTGGCACTTCAATGAGCACATGCAGGTCACGCTGATATGTGTTGTAATATTTGGACGCTTCACTGTGGTACAGTACGTTTGACCGGCGAGCCCGGCAGACTCCCGGTCCGATAAGGCGGACAAGGCAGGCGAGGACTGTGTGATCCAATTTTTCGTTCTAGGCCAATTGTCAGGACCCTTGTACGATGATACAGGTAGACTTCAATCAGCTGAAAACGCCACCCACTAAATAAAAGCGGAACGTGTCCTCGTTGGTCCATTCGGCTGTCTCGCTATTTATCTGCAGAGAAATTATTTCAAAGCCACCACGTCTACTCGATACAAGGAGCAACCAGTTTAGCAACGAAGTCAGCCCGCTGCCACTCTGCAACTAGAACATCCCCTTCTTACACACCAATCCTAGTAAAACAAAACACAATGGGCGGCGGCAACGGAGCCAAGGCAGCGCAGAAGCGCGAGCGCAACGCAAAGGACGCCAAGGGCGGCGCGAAGTCGCAACTCAAAGTCAATGAGGCCGCCAAGTCGATCCAATGCAAAGTCTGCTTCCAGACTTTCTTGTCTACGACGCGGGAGAAAGGGTGAGTCGTGTTCAATCAGCCTCGCAATATCTTCCGGGCTATATACTGACGGACATAACACACAACCAGCCTCAACGAGCATTGCGTGAACAAACACAACAAGACGATCCCGGAGTGCTTCCCAGGAGTCGTGGTCAAGCCTTAAAAAGGACAACTTCAAGTCTAGAGCGAGTAGAAGAGCACGATTCAGGCAGTCATGATGTTACGACGAACCGCAGGCGAATAATAATGGATGGGGGTTGATCAATTGAGGAGCATCGGCGGGAAGGCGCAACTACATCATGTGTTTTTTTAGAGTCTGGCGGGAGGCAAGTCCTGCTAGACAAGAGAAAAAAGAAAAGAGGCAGGCCATGAAACATATCGAGAACTCATGTCATGCATCGTAAAAGCCATTGCCCCTAGTTCAATGCGCCTCGATCGTCTTCGCCGCAGGCGCAATCTCCGCACCCTCTCTCTCACCGGAACCCTTCCCCTTGGCCAGTCTAGCCTGCTCCTCCCGAATCTCGGCCAAGATATCGGGGTACCACCTCTCCCCAACATCCGGATGGCTCTTGACCCTATTCCTGAGCGTCGCCTCGCCCAGCGTCTTCGCGACGCCTCCGACCCGGAACGTGAACTCGACGTCGTCCAGCCTGCCCCCGTTCCTCTCCAGCACCTTCCTCCTCAGCTCCCTCACCTCCTCGGGCACCTTGCCCACCCCCACCGTCTCCAGCTCCTCGAACTCGGCGTCCCCGCGGACCCCCTGGAAGAACGGGATCGAGAACCGCGCGCCCTGCCCGGCCGGCGGGCTGAGCACCCTGTGCGTCGTGCTCACGCACACCCCCTGCGTCAGCGCCTCCAGCCCCTGCCCGATGGCGACGACCAGCGTCCCCTCGATGGGCGGGCAGTCGATCCAGTCGCCCCTGACGTTCTGCACCTGCAGGCCTCTATGGCTGCTGGCCTGCAGCAGGTAGCTGGTCAGCATGCTGTCCTTGTGCGGCCCCACGCCCTGGTTGCCCCTCTTGCCGTCCCCGACGTCCGGGTACTTGACCACCTTGAGCTTGTGCTGCTGCCTCTCGGCCGGCTGGTCGAAGTACCGGTCGAACGCGTCCGGGGGCAGGCCGATGGCCTCGGCGATGAGGCTCGTGAAAGCGAGCGACACGCGGCCCATGCGCGACATGTACTCCGTGAACACTGGCCGGAAGTTGGGTAGCACTGCCGGGGAGGGCCACTGGTTGGGCGCGAGGAGGTTGTGGTACCGCGGTGCGTCTGGGGAGGGCACGGGGTGCTCCGTCGAGAGGTCGATCTGCTCGCGGTGGTCGACCGCGCCGGCCGTAATCTCGGCGCTGAGGCGGCTGTAGCCGAGGAACGAGGGCGCGTTTTTCATTTCGATCTTTAGTCTGGAAGGCAGCCGTTGGTAAGCCTGGCGCAACAGCGTCTGTGGGTGGGGTGGTGCCTCACTTTTCCTCCTCGGGTATGTCAAAGAAGGCCTTGCCTTCTTCTATTGTCTGTTTGAACAGATGATCTGGTATCCCGACATTCTTGAGATAGAGGAAGCCGACTTCTAGAAGGGCGTGCCTCAGGTCGGAGAGGAAGGCCGGCTTGGTCGCCGGGTCACTGGCTAGAGCCATGTCCAGAATAGGAATGGAGGTGAAAGACATCTTCGGTGGTGATTGCCGCAAAATGTCAAACAGTGACAAGAAGCAGGTGAATACGGGGTATTGGTTGTAATCTCAACTGAGTCCAAATTCAAGAGCGTGATGCAATCCTACTATGTCTTGCAAGTTCGGCACAAGATGACAACCGAAGGGCGCATAAACACCAAGAAGGACCACAAGACGACAGACACGCCGCACAGGTTTGAAGCGCAGGTGATGGCTAAATGGTATCTATTTGAACATCTGTACAGTCCGCCTTTCAGACATATGGCGAGACTGGGAGCATACCATAGTAAGGTGAGGTCCATCAGCTCACTGCTCCACACCTCGGAGCTAGAATATGGCGTAATTTGTCGCCTACAATTTGGCCATAGACCCTGGCCCCGCATTTCTGTACTCCTCTATCCATCCAGTCATCTACTCACTCAAGCGGTCAGAGCCGCGCCTTTCCGCTCCGGAAACCCCGCGAAGCCGACATCGGCGCCGACGCTTGACCCGGCGCGCCGGAGATGAGTTGGCCAGAAGGCACATCACTTTTCCGCGCCGGGCTTCAGTTGGGTCCGATGGGCATAGTCCCAACAGGAGCGCCTTTCTCATGGCCCGCGTGGTTCAGCATGGCCGAGCAGTGCTCAACTGAGTCATTCGACGCCTTGCCGTGTGGTGCTTCAAGCCGAAGTAGTCGAGAGGGGCTTAGCAGAGAACAGTCCTGCAACTTGGTAAAACAGGTCCTCGATCGGTGGCATAGCAAACGAAGGTCCGGCATTGAAGATGTCCGCAAGATGTTGGGGAGCCACAACTGCCTGATGAATATCGTAGTCGTCCGCCTCGTCGTCAGCGCCCGCATCTTCCATTTCCTCGTCAGCATCCTCCTCCTCGTTTTCACCGTTGATGGCCAGTTCCATCCCCATCCCTTCTTCCGCCGGTGAAGCAACGCGATCTAGCCGCAGATCCTCCAACGGCTTCGCCAGCCTGGCGGCTTCGGTTCCTTCGTTGACCGACCATATCTGAGCAGCCGAATCGACAACTATGAAGCCGGACGACTTTGAAGCAGGAAGCAGGGCGGTGATGAGATGAGGGAAATGTTGCACTAGCTGAGGGGTGTTCTCCTCGATAGAGAATATCGCCAACTCGGAAGCTGTTCCTCTTGTGGCCTTCTTCTGGTCTTGTGCCATAAGTGGCACAGCTAACGCGAAGCTCCGAGAGCGTCGATTAACCGCGAGCTGTGTGAGTTTTGTCGACTCGTTGAATCGGTCACTCAGGTTCAGGCCATATCTCAGTTCGTCAGAAACGATATCGTAGACAGTGAGCTCGTTAGAGAGCATTATCAGACAGGACGCTATCGCCTTCAGCGACCTGATCTCGCCAGTAAACATGTTGTGAATCTTGTCCCGGATTTCGCCAGACTCCGTGTCGATAATATAAACCACTGCATCTGACGGTCCGCCGTAGGCAGCAAATAGAATAGAGCCGTCCTCGGAATAGTCGATGGCGCCCGCAATGTTGCCGTGGGCTTGGAGACCGATCACATCGTCCTCAACAACAACATTCTCGGCGAGATGAATAATCTGAGAGCACGACCAGCTCCACAGTTCATGACCTTCAGGACCAGTCGCAGCGAGACCGTCCCTTTGTCGTAACCTCGGCGACCACACACGAATGATACCGTCGCCGCCAATGGTAGCAAATTCAGTTGCCGTCGGATTTGTCGCAAGGTCGAATATCGACTCCGGCTGAGTTGTCCGATGGGCGTCATTGATTCGAGTGACGAGCTGCAGGGCGCCAGTGTCCTGGTTGACTTCCCAAAATTTGAGGTAGATTTCACGGCGTTCCCGACAGAGATCGGCCAACGAACGAGACCCGTCAATTAGTGCGTTGACGTCCCTTTCTGGCGGTTGCCACTCGTCAACTGTCGCCAGCCACGCGCCATCACGGGAGTATGAAAGCTGTGACAGCATCGGCTCGATGATTGGATGACCTTCAGACGTGATATTGACCTCCGTGGGATTAGCTCGGGCCACAGCCTGCTTCGAGAGATTTTGTGAAGACTCAATATCGAAAATCTGGACGTATGGAGCGGAGAGTGAGTTGCCGTCCGCAAGCATGGCGTGCTGTCCATTACCGACAGCGAGAGTGATCTGAGAAGGATTGGCAGGGTTGCTAGCCGCTGGTACCGATCGTGAGACCTCCTCTGGTACCTCGGAAATCCTATGAACGAGTGACTCCTTCGCCTTTGTGTCACTCAACACCACAGACTGGACTCCTGAGACGTAGGTCGTTGGGGTCATTTCAGCGGTAGAAAGGACCATGGTGGAATTATCGTCCAGGTGCACGGCATATGACGAGCCTCGAGGGGAAACCACGATATTCTCAATAGTTGCGCCGAGGTGAGGGAGAAAGTCAGTCCTGCCGGTATCGAGCTGCCATAGCACAAGCACCTCTTCGGCGCCACCAGATATTAGGTAATGGCCTTTTCTTATGTCAGTCACAGTTCTTGTTACTTAGGTACATATATCCTTACCATCATGGGACCACTTGACACTGTGGACCGCCCGTCGGTGCCAATGTTTTTTCACAGGTTGTAGAGCACTTCCCTTCCGGGGTGTTGCTGGGCCTGCAAGTGGAGATCTAGCCAGCACGTCGTGGTACAGAAAGATCTTGCCACGAGCGCAGCCGACGGCTAGATCGATGGGCTGTAAGGCGCCCTGCTGCTTCTTTGTTGGCCGAGCTAGACATCGAACGTCCAGAGTCGTGATAATGTCGTCCACAGCAAATGAAAACACACCGAAATCCAAGTCGCCAAGAGACTTGATGTTCGTGGACTTGGCAGACCGAGAGCCAACGTAGATCCTATCTTTCCCTGCCACGATAACGACAGACGCATTGTTGGCAGAGCGAATAAGTTGAGGGAACTCTGAGCAGTTATAAACCAAAACCCCGGTCCCAGACTTCAAAGCATCCCGGTTATAGGCGCGAACTCTGCCACCACTAATGCCCGTCTTCTCCAAGACCAGAAGAACATCTTCGTTAGACTTTCCGACCTGGATAGAATCGACAGTCATATCGAGAATAGTGCTGAGCTGGTACGGGGCGTCCACTCCGGAGCCATCCGTCCAGTCGATGCAGAACACGCGACCATCCGACGTGGCAACCCAGAGCTGATTTGGTGAATCTTTGGAGAGTACAGAGGATACAATATGCTGCCCTTTAGAACTGTGTCCAGCATCGTGGGAGAAGGGCAGTGTTATCCTGCGGACGAGGAGAGAGTCGGCGGTCGTGTATACTTGAATAGAAGTGTTGTATGTGAGGATCAGGTGTCTAATTTGGTCAGCAACCTGCTATTAACAGTCTCCAAGGCCGTCTTACACTTCGTCTAGAGAGAAGATAGGATCTATGTCGAGGATCCTTCCACCTATAGGTTTTGAGACATTCCATGCTGTGAAGGAACTGACAGCCTCCAATTTTCCATTCAAATCGCCCTTGCGCACAAGTTGGCGGTCCGCCGGGTCCGACTGGCTGTCATTCTGTGCATCCGCATCCTGTGGTGTTGGAACGCCAACATCTTCTTGTTCACCGTTTTGCTCCGGAAGTGACTTTCGCTTGGACTTCTGCTTCTTCCGATTGCGCCGTTCCTCCTCGGTCTCTACCTTGTCCCTTTTCCTCTTTGCTGCCCTTTCAGACTCGCCGTTCCGGTCTCTCGTCGGCGCCATCGCGAATCGGGATTTGCGCGAGTTAAAGGAAGTAGGGACTGAAAATATGTGCCAGCCCGTCAATCTGCTGAACTTTCTGATTTCCAGGAAGCTTCGAAAAAAGAATTTTGGCGGAGCATTTGGGTACGTACCTGCAGTAAGTGGAACACGTCCTTATCGATAAGCTTAACCAGAATATTCATTGTCCTAATGGTCAAATTTTAGTGGAGCTCTGGCCTTTGAACTCGATTCAATCGTCGGCCTCAGCAATTTTGCCATCGCGAACTTACTTCTTCCCGCTTTGCTCGAGGACACATCTCTGTCACTTCAGATACTTCCTGTACTGCGACGTGCGACTTCTCTAGACAAAATGATCATTCCCATACGGTGCTTTTCTTGCGGCAAGGCATGTTCGATCTGTGGTAGTGTGTAGCTTCTTTGCTAACTAAACTCTAGGTCACCGGCGACCTCTGGGAGCGATACCTGAGGATGATCGAGGACGAAGGCATGCAAGAAGGGTATGGGAATCTATCTGGTATTGCTACTTGAACCGTTACTAACGGATGGCAGTGATGCTATGGATCGACTCGGGCTGAAGCGTTACTGCTGCCGGCGCATGGTCATGACTCACGTCGACCTGATTGAGAAGTTACTCAAGTAAGCATCATCCCTCTTCTACTTTGGATAGTTTTCTCTGTCGTCTTGGTATTCCGGCTGTTAACGTATGGTTAGGTACACTCCCGACGGGCGCAACGAGAAGAAGATCGAGCTTCAGCAGAAGAAGGACGACGAATAAATTGGTTATAGGCTATCAACAGCAGCACATTGCATTTTAGAGGCGTTAATAGGCTTCGGCAGGATTTTCCGGGCGGAGTTGGGGGCTACTGTCACGGGCTTGCTTTGCGTCCTATATTGGTTTGGTTTTCCCTTGGGGAGGTTGAAAAAAAGAACATAGTGCGTCTACCAGTGTTCTCACACACAGACATGCCATCTTATGCGTGATCTTGCTTCCGGGTTGTATTTCCTGTTGCCATCAAATTGGTGCGGAGGCGGAGCCATAGGTCGACCTCGCCTCCTTGGGGGTCTTAGGCTTCCACGTACTTGGCTTCCCATGAGCTCCTTTGCCAAAAGTCACCGAGGATACTTCAGGCTGGCGACTTGCGGTACCCGGAACCGATACGAGACGTTATCTTTGTGGTAGTCGCCATAACATGACTTCTTCTATATGTGCGTTGGCTGTTGGTGGCGTCCGTTCCAAAGTTACATGATCGGAAGGGAGTGGTTGGACCAAGGGTCATGGTGTCGTCAAGCAGACCGCTAGCTCTGCCGCAATGAAGCATTGCTTCCGAACTTCATATCGTCGGCTATGTGATCCTTGTCTACTAATGCAGAATGGTTTGACAGTTTTCAGAGTGTTAGGCGGCAAGGTCTTTCGGGTTGAAGGATCAGGCTACCAGGGATAGCTCCTTGGTGATGGGTCATCGGGCGGGCGGTCTTTGTAGAGCAAGGGAGCACGAGTTTGCGCACGATGGCGCTGTAGAGATGGAAGAATGAGGATGTTGGCCCTTGTCGAACAGCCGCCCAATGTGGTGGAACCAGAAATCATGGGAAAGTGCGCTTACAAGGTCTCGAGTCCTGGTGGCTTGCACCCCTTCAGTTCAGAATCCGCATGCAATGTCTGATACTAGCGCGGTGCTGGACGTCGCGTGCCTTGAGCCAGCCCATCCAAGGCTAGCGGTCCACGCCATTTGGGTATTAGAGGCCTTGTCGGCGCCTATGTGCATCTGAAGGATGTCGAGTTTCAATCGCCATCCAGCTAGAATCGACGCGCCTGATGCATAGGCGGGGCTACATGGGGTTGGGGTGGAGAAGCCGGCTTACCGTGACCCTGCGTAGCTCTCAGGCTATGCAGTCTGAACATCGGTGAGCCATCCTGCCATGTAACAATGCAGTTGCTCAACAGGACCAAGATACGTAGGTAGTTATCATTCGAAAAAGCCACGAGGATGTTATTGGCTATAGCAGACGCGGTATCCGCAGGCAACCTCGCCGAAAGCGAGAGTGGACTTGTGCCCGAACTGTTACGTTAATCCATGAGAAGCTGAGCGAGGAAAGAAAGTTGTGTAACTTATCCTAAAGCAAAGATTGGGCTCATCCTGACCAGGACGAACGCCCTTCTTCGTGCGACCCCCCCATGAGGGTTTAACACTACGTATTACTTCTGACAGCCGTGCCATTAATGTGAGGTACCTATTCTCATCGTGAACATTGCGTGGACCCCAGTTCCATGAAGGCAATCTCTTCCTATCTGCCTTAATTAGGTGCCCACCGCGTCATCTTAGTTGGTCCTCTTCTCAAGTTTCCAACTTCAGTGTGTCACCCACAACACCTTCCATCAGACCAAGCACTGACCCAGCCGCCTGGTGGGACCTTTCTCAGGGGCTAGTCCTAATTTAGACGGCGGACCAGAGCGTCGGGAACGTCCCTCGTGCCGCGCCCGCAACCATCGGGCCAAATAACTTTGGTTCTTACCTCACCAACCATTTTGCCTTTCCGAAGTACTAGTAGCATAGTAGCGATCATGGGAAGGCACATCGCAGCTTATACCAGAATGAGATATTGAATGTAATTGCGGTTTCTCCTAGACCTGGATCTCGAACAAATTTTCGAAGCAAAGGCTGAAGGTACCACAGATCACATCAGTCGCGATGGATGGCTGGTAGCAAGGGGAAGCTTTGCTTAGCGCAGGTCTGCCCCTCCCCCACCATTACGGAGTCGCTTGAGCTAACTCTCACCTCATGAAGGGTCAGGCATGGCTAGTTGAGCACTCAGCATTTAGATTTGATGTGGTGGTAATGCTGACCAGTTTCAGTCAGGACGAATGCCGAGGTGCAGCTGGCACTCTAACGTGCTTCATTGTGCGGAGCGCTCTAGCGAGTCGCGACAAAAAGAATTACATGATCTCGATACGTTTCCCAGGTTAGAAGCGGGATGGTGCAAAGTGCAGCTTGGCATGTGCGCATCGCCCTCGTACAAACGCGGGTGGATACAGATCGGTAGTCCCAAGCTTCAGAAGACGCCCGAAGATAAGTCAGGGGAATACATGGAAGTCAGACAACCAACGTCTAATCTGCGCTCGGCAATGATGGCGCCTTGGTACTTGTGTCGGAGCTGGGTCTCTTACAGTTAGTCGCCCATACTGAAGTCGTCCTTCGAAGTAACATAAGCCGAGTACAGACCCGGTTTCAAGCCACCACATGAAGGACGGACACAGCCGTCGTTCCACCTGTGCCACCCTTTAAAGTTCCTGCTCGCGTCATCCTTGGTTTGACAGCGCCATTGGATTCATCGCAGGATTTCGGAGTGGAAGGGGGTCTACAGATATCACAAGCTACCTATCTTCTTCAGCACACGGTTGGAAGGATCCCGCCATTCTACCCCCGAGGCTGGTTCGCGTGGTGAGAAAAGTCCGGCCCTGCAGGCAAGATACAAGTGACGGGTGTGAATGCCTCTCCCTGTCACATTGGCTGGGGGACTGATTACAGGGATTGCAGAAGATGGATGCCGCTCCATTGGACTCCGAGCAATGACTGGGCTGTTAAGCGCCCACGCCTGTCAAGGTCGTAGCAGTCCTCTGATTTTATTGGCTGGATTCGAACCGGATGTGGGCGAAGGAAGAAGACGTGCATCTTGCATTGGTCGACCGCTGTCATCAACCCTCGACGCCGTTCTGTGTGCATTTTCAGAGCGTCTTTGCCTGGGGTCTCTTTTGCCTGGACGATCTCGTCGGCCACATATCGCTTTTATCAACCGAAGCACATCGCCCACGGTTCAAGAGAAGCCCGAAAGGGACTAGCGTCCACTCGAGCAATTTTTGGCCAACCCCGGACAGGGGAGAGAGCTTCCATGATCCCTGTTCGCCGAGACCTGTCCTAGGCCCTTGTGGGAGTAGCTGGCATACTCCCATGCTCCCCGGAGAGTGTAGCCTGTTTCAATACCTCTGCAGCTATCGTCGAAGACGAGGAAACGAAAGATTCATGTACGTCTCTCGATCCCAAGTGTGAGAGCTCCGCCTTAATTGTGCCCTACCTTGATTTCGCTCCGATTGCAGCAGCTTCTGTGACTCTCGGTATAATTCTCTATCTCTCGGTTTGGCAAGCAGCTGTGGTAGCTTTTGCAAGCTCGTTACGGTAGAGAACGCCGCAGAGACAGCTGGAGGAGCTCCCGCCGCATTTCCGTTTGGCTAGTGTAACCCGTCACGATCCCCTGGTCCTCGATACCCTTGTCGAGTTGTCCCAAACCACAAACCCCCCTTCAGCCCTCCACCACGTCGGCCAGGTCGTTGTCTTTTCCACAATCAGCCAAAGGTTTCCAGACCAGTCCGATCAATAGCAGCTTTTCGCACCGTCTGCTTCTGCGATAGGCTTCGGTCTAGCTTCCTTCCCACCGCTGAAGACGTTGGTTTCGATAACAACGTTCATTTTGAATTTGTCTGTTTCCGCGACGCAGGCCCATCGTTCGCGCGTCGCTCAATCAGGCAGAGCCAACAGCCGCTTTGTGCCCGCTGGCCATCTCCTCTTTCGTAACTTCAAGGGAGCAGCTCCTACCTACCTACCTGACTTGCGCACCCCTCCATCCCGAGCTATACTTTTCTTCTCTCGTACCGTCTGGAGTGTTTGTTACATTTCAGCGCACGCGCGAGCAATCCTATCAGGCCAATCTGCTTGACCTCCTCAACCGCACACGTCAATTGCGCCTCACTAGCCCTCGGCAAGATCGAGATAATACTGTGGCCGTCCTTCAAACCAGGCAGACTTGGATCAGCCTCCAATCTCAACCCTTGACGTGAGGCTTTCCAAGCTTCGCATCTGTAGAGGGTCTCTGTCCGCATCTCGAGACCAGCTTCACTGCCGCCTCTGAGCGTACAATGGCCCTCGAGGCTCCGTTGAGATCATCGACCGATGGTATTCTCTCGTCGTACTCGCCCTTGGGAGACATGTCTGTGTCATCGCCCGAGTCCGCTTCTCTTCAGTCACAGTACATAGCCCGGTTGGTGTTCCGATATTTCCTATTTCACACCCTTGCCAAAGCTGGTGGTCACCAAGCCACTAATATCGATGTAGATCCTCCACTGGCTCCGATACCCAATCTCTCCGCCCCAATTCCTTTATAAGATCCCATCCTGCCCACCTCATGAGTCCGAGCAGCGACATAGTCGGCCCTTCGCCTGTCACCTCAAATGGGACGGAGATAGAAGACGACGCAACCGAGGAGACTGCCGAGCAAGCCAACCTTGACGCGGCTCCTCCGGCTCAGGTAGTTACCCTCATGGTGTCACCCCAAACGCAGACTTCTGACAGGTGGTAGCTTTACATGATAAAGACGAACATTCCCGACCATGTTCGCAAGAGTCTTCAAAGCGAGGAAGTTGTCTCCGTGATCCATGCGCCGCAGAGCTTTCAGAGCTGGGTAGGGGCATGACAGTGTTCCTTGTTTGTGCATACCATATTAACACTCGTTGCCAGACATCGCATGACACTCAGAACAAGCAGCCTACATCAGTTCCCAGCGTGGATGGTACCATAAGTCCCCCGCCAAGCGAGCATTCGTCAAGAGTGAGCTTCATAGTCAATGTGCACCTCAAACACGATTCTCTGACTCCCTCTAGACAAAGTCCCCGCCTGATCGAGATCCTCCTCCGATCACAACGAATGTCAGACCCAGATTCAGTATGGACGCACCTACTCCTCAGGCACAAAACTTGCCAGACGCCTTCTCCGACAGTGCTAGAATACGTGCGAGCACCTCGAGTAGTCTTGGATGTGAGCATCAATACTACATTGTGGACTGACCTCGATGGCTAATTCCTGTTATAGTGATACCAGAAAGCACGGAAACAGAAGGCGAAGCGGACGTCGAGGACGACGTTGATAGAGAGGAGTACCGCACACCGGGTACAGGAGAAGATGCAGAAGTCCATGCTTTGAAGGCAGCATTAGAGGAATGCTGGACCCTCTGCAACACCTTGGCCAACTTGAGCTCGATTCACCGCGAGAGGGTGTTCAACAATTCGGGCACCCCAGACGCTCACGAAAAGGCTTGGAAGAGCTGTTGGAAGCTCTGCAAACGGCTCTACAACAGCCGCGATGACGTTTCGGAATCGCTCAACATTCGGACGAATCTCGATTTGTGCCGAGACTTTTGCCAAGCATTATTCGACGTCCGCCAACGGAAGGGTGATGCGGCCGATTCAGTCCTTCGGGTTAGCTTCGAGTTAAATAACCAGTACGTTCGCGCCCATGTTTCATTGACGCACCATTTTTCTGACTATTTGTATCACATAGTTTATACAGCGCTCAGGACAGCCGTCTGCTTCCGGAAGCCTTTCGGGAGCGGACACTCGACTTCTACATCACCTTGTGCCACCGCTTAATGAAACAGCGCAGCGAACTGGCAGAAGAAACTGACTCGCTACTGCGCGCTTGTTGGACATTGGCCGAGATGCTCTTCAGCATACGGCAGAGCAAGAGGGACGGAAAAGCGGCCGACGAAGAGCTTTTGGGCTCTGCCGTTCAAGCATGCTGGGAATTATGTGACATATTTAGGGAAGGCTGGACCCAGGTGAGGCCTGATAGGGGGACACCCCGGCCGAGCCAAGTGAGCTTCTTCCAAGGAGGCAATGGCATCCCTTCAGAGACTGGTCGGTCGAGTGCCGGCAGTAGAGCATCGCTGCACTCGAAAAGAGAGAGCCTAAGAAGCCTGTCGGAGCTTGACCGGCCGACACGCAGGGAACCTGTAGTCCCAGAGACCCCGGTGACAGAGTTCGAAGATACACCAATATCGCCAGAGAGTGCAAGTCCGACATTGCCGAACATCATGGTTCTTGGGACAAATCCAGACAATCGAAGTGCTCAAGGAGGCCGGTGGTCCAGCAGTGCGTCGACTTACTCGGGCTACTCGCAGACCAGCGCGAAGACGTCAAGTACAGCGACAACTGCCGTGGAAGATATCAACATTACACGAATCAAGACACTCGTTGTCAAAGCAGCGATGAACATTGGCTTTAACCGCGATGCTGCGGTCTCGGACGGGTCAGGAGGCACCACATCTCTGCAATCGTTCGTCAAAAGTCTGCCAGCAGGATCATTTGGATCTCTCCCGGCGCATGCCACGCTCCTCCAAAATTACAAGAATTTGGTCCTAGCAGATTCAGCCTTCCGTACTTCAGGTGCGCTCCCACCACGAGGGAAGCGAACCACCTCAACAGATGTGGCGAAGAGTGTGAACTGGATGACGCAACACTCCGGTCAATATGGGTTCCTCCGAGAGCTATTCAAGCTTGTCTTCGGGTTTCAGCTAGAAGAAGCAGACAGCCGGAAGAACGTCAGTATTGCTGTGTGAGAACGCCGTATTCGCGGCGAGTTACCCACCAACGCAGTCACCGCATACAAACTACCACGGGCTAGTATCATCTTGACAGCCTCTTACTCCTATACATTCTATTTCTCTTATGTATTTGGACACCCAATTCGGCGCCAATCTTCTGTGGTGCTATCTATAGCTTTCCTTTACCTGCGCCGCCTTCACATCATCTCGTTTGCCCCCTCAGATACCCCTTATGGATGGATACGTTGTGGCGCTAGAAGGAGTTTCCTACAAAATTTGATCGTCAATTATACCTTAGGCAGAGACAGGGGAAAGAAGGGCGCAAGCTACTCATTGCCATCATATAAACAAACATTAACGCCAACGATTCCTCCCAAGCATCGCAGCGTGAGATCTTGACTGCCTTACGTTAGACAACATACTTGTTCGTTTCCGGTATATTTGCCTACTTTTTCCAAGTTACTTAGACGTGAACTATTTATTGACTGCTCCTTCGCCAATTTACTTTTTGGGTGGTTTGCCATCGAGCCGGGTACTAACGAAAGGTATCTCACTCCCTGCCATCTTTACAACCTTTCAGTATGCTTACCTTCTGTCAGAGACCTTTTTCGGTGGGCTCATGATCCTGCTCACTCTCTGATTCCAGTCAGGCGTACCTGCTGGGCATTCCACCCTATTGCTGTTAAGGCTCTTTAGGATATAATTTTCCCAGGAGATCACTCCCTCCTCTGTGCCTGTTAGCTCGTTCCTTACTACTAACAACAGCCGTGGTGGCTCCCTTGTGACGAGGCTGTCTGGGGCGTGCGATGAGCGTGCGAAGCTTCCGCGGACTGAGGGGAACTCGGTGTGTGGAGGATCAGATGCCACCCGGTGTAAGGTGTGCGGAGAGGACAGTTTCGACGCAGTTAGTCACATTAGTATCCCACTGCTGGTCACTGCTGGTCAATGTCGACAGTCAGCACCCCCGCTGTGAGTAATGACTGTGGGATTGGCCTCGCGGGTTGTAGAGAGACACCCAGGTGTTCTGTCAGCGCATACGGACCATCCGATATCTTCGGCATCCAACCCGCTCTATCTACCAGCTTGAAGAGGAAACGACGGCGGTGGCCGTCGGAAACTGGACTGAGAAGCTACTCCTGTCATCGGAGCGTACGTCGACGGCGACCCTTACACCGTGTACAAGGGTGATGTGGTTGAAAGCATCTTCTTGCGAAGGCAAATCTGGCGATCCGAACCATGAGAGGTGTACTTAGCTACGAACAAAGAGGTCGGTTGGACTGTGCTCACTGGCGCCTGACCCATGATCTGTGACTGATAGGGCAGAGACTCGTTTGCAATTGCCCTCCTATGGCACGGCCTGCCGCATTCACAGCGTGCGACATGACCCACAAGCGACGAGAAGGACGGCATAGATAAGGGGAGCTCTATTAAACGGGAATACTAACATCTATCATGATCTATGACGATATCATGTCTAGAAATACGGTAGCTCTCAGGTACTTTTTAGTCCTATGCCAAAATGATTGCTAGCTATGATCAGGAAATCGAGAAATGTCCAACACGCTGGCAAGACCATTCACCGTCCTCCCGTGTACCGTGTTCGTCCCCAAAAACTGACCTAAACCTCAGATGAACCGATCCTCCCAATCACCTCTCAACACCCCCCAGGTCGAATATCTTCCGCCCAAAACACCATTGTTCCACTCAAGTCTGCGGTTCCGCTAGGAACTCATGGCTGTATCACTGTCGTGACTGGAACCTCCAAGAAGCTGCTAGATCAGCGAACAACCGCGACTCGGCCTCGTGTTTTCCGGCCTTCATAGCCCCATCACTCCCAGCTGAGCTTGCCTCGGCAGTCGACCTCTGGCCACCACCCCGCCGGGGCCGCAGGTCCGCCTTGCCAGGGGCATGTGGCTTGTTGATGGCAGCGGTATGCGCTTGGAAGCGCTCAGGCATATCGCCGAGGTCCTCCGAACGCACATTGGCCCGCAAGCGCGCCATCATCTGGAAGACGGCTGCCTTCGAGGGGATTTCCACGCTTCCATCCGGCTTGTGACGGTGCTGGCCGGCCAGCTCGCAATCGTCATGGACTCCATCGTACAAGTTTTGCATGTTCGGCGGGCCGTGGTAGTTCAGCTCGGGCGAGGGCTGCAGGAACTCGAGAGCTTCCGCTGGCTGGCCCCATTTGGCCTGTGGTTCAAACACTTGTGGGGGAGGCGGCGGGTATATGCTCCGCCGGTTTGCGTCAGGGTTGGGACTCAAGTTGGCGTCGTCGTCGTCTCTGAAATTGTTGGCGATTGGCCCAAGACGAGGAGGCATGTGGCCAGGATTAGCTCTCACTGGTCTCGGGTCAGGCACAAGGTCGTTGATGCCTCGGTTGATAGCTTGCTCCTGATGAGCGGCAATAGGCTGGCCCGGGCGATCTGCCTGGCCCGGCAAAAACGGCGTCACGAGCAACGGAGCACTGCCAACACGATATATTAGAGTACATCGAGTAGTGGAAATACTGAAGATAATGGCTAAACATCACTTACCCCCAATAAGGATCTTTTCCATAGGAGGCACGGATGTACTTGACCTGGTTGAGCTTGAGCTTCCGGACACCTTCAAAGTGTCGGTTGAAGTCTCTCATGATGTCCTCTGTTGAGTGGGTGCAAACACGATCCAAGATGAACCAGATTTGCTCCTCGGTGTAGTTCCGAGGAACTGTGCCTTTGTAATAGTTCGGGAAGCGGCTGCGAGACGACATTTTCGGCGCTGGCGCTGGCTAGAGTGAATTAATCAAATGCAGGACGGCACGAGCGCTATGTTTTTTGAACAAACGTCCCCCTGGATATCGCGAGATCAACACGGTTACTATGCTTTCTGCACAACCGTTTTTTCTTAAAGAGTGAAGGATCGCCGAAAGTGAAAGACGAGGCGCCGGAAGGTATCGCGAGTCTTTATACTACGACGGGGATAGGAGTCACTTGGGGATACTGAAAGAGATGGGCCATGAATCCTAGTTGATGAGAATTATGGACAAGTCATGGGGCGCCAAATCGTACCTGCCGTTAATCTTGCTGTTACTTTCACACTTTCAAGTCAAGGGAAAGAGCGAAAGTCACCACATCGTAGTCATAGTCATTGTGCTTCACTCTCTTGGTCAAGGCCCATGCGGCCCATGGACATTCGATTCACCATCCTCACACCCCGTTCACTCACATGAATCTGGGTGAACTTCGGGTCGCCAGTTTCGAGCCATGGTAGGCCATTGGTCACTCACAAAGAGGACTTCTACCAGGACAGTCCAAGTCATATCTCCTCAAGTTTCACGAGGAAGAAGAGGCAGCAGATAGCCAAGTATGAATAAGTCCGAATTCCAATGATGTCGTACATATCTGCCATCACTTGACGCTTTCCAGCTTGTAAAGTCCAGCTGTTCGTAAGCTGACAAGATTGTAAGTAGACACGTGTTCACGGGTAGGGTACACGGTTATACCCAATGCTGGTCATTAGTTTATTTAATGATTGCGTGAACTTGGAGCGATGGTATATTCGACCCAAGTGTATGGATGGTAGTGTATGCGGCTCTATCAATGTTCTAAAACTCAAGTGAGATTCTCAGCCTACGCCAAGTTCCGGATATAATGTAACGGTGTCACAGGAAGCGTAGATAATACCGTTCGAGAAGACATAACGGTATCGACACCTCTCAGCGCCAATCAAGGCTCAAGCTGAAGGCTTCACTACCGTTGCCGGGCCTTGTCTTTTGAAGATGGCCCACCAGCAACTGACTTCTTGCGCCTCATCATCCTCCCCCCAGTCGTCCTGACCTGTCACTACGCCTTCCGCAATGCAAACAAGTGGTTGGCTTTGTTGAAGGAGCTCTTTTTCAAAAGTTGACTTCAGATTCCGGGTTACCTGGTCCCGCAAAGGAACCGTGACCAGCACACGCGCCGCTTCATCTAGAGACAGCTGCTCATGTATAGTTCCCGCGAGCAGAGAAGGGTGGTCGTCATCGTATAGAGGGTCGGCGACTATAACAAGCTAAAAATAAAAAAGGGTGAGTTGATGCTGGTTGGGAATATACGGAGAGCACTCTTGCCCGAGTGTTTGCCTACCTGGTATTGATGAGGTACGTCAAATCTGCCATCGCTCTGTCCGTGGTTGCCCCATGTCAAGGAAGTTGCAATAACGCGACCACCAAAACCCTCTGCTATTGACCGGTTGACGCCGACATTGTAAGCCAGGTTCGGTGTGATGTTAACAAGGTCGGTAAGTGTCACACGAACATGCCAGCAGCATGCAGCCGCCAATCCGAGGAGGCCGGTACCAGACCCTAATTCCAGTACCTCTGTCACTTGGGGTTTCTGAGGACTAAGGAGATGCGACAAGTATTCTTTGCCAAGCTGAGGCAGAAGTTTCGCGAGGACGTAGGACGAACCCCATGTCTTCAAGCCGAGAGCTTCCCCAGTTATGGGAGGTTCTTTAATCGTCAAGTGGAATGTAACTCCATCTTCACTTAAAAATGGGAATGCCCTCGTGATTTCTCCCATAGCTACACAGATGTCATCAGTACCACCGAGAAACACTTGAGTGACAACCAGGGAGATATCGCCTACCTGTCCGACCACACCTCTCCGCAAGTCTTCTACTCGCCACAGTCCAGAGTTGCTCGCGTTGGTCATCATCATCGATCCACGTTAGATTGCTGCTGATGATTGTAGAGAGAAAGTGATTTACTTCACGCCGGTCCTTCACTCCTGTGCTTTGTTCTCTGAGGATGTCGGCGCGCGATACGTCAACGCCCCACACAGGAGGCTTGACGTAAAGTTTCTCAAGACAGTCAAGAAGCTCCTTGAAGGTAGGCCTCTGCCATAGGTGTGGGAGTTCTTCAGGCAACACCGACATCTGGAATTTGTATTGCTTCGATCATGAACGTCCTGGTCATCTTGTCGTTGTGCTCACAAATTTTGTGGGACACCGATCGTCACGGACTAGGCATGTGGGGCATCAATGGGCCTGTCGATCTGCCGGATTTGGTACCTTAGATGTTCTCTGATTCGTCGAGCGCCCATATAGGGCTGGGAGCCACACTTTCCATACAACCTCTGGCCGACTTCACCTTCCATTTTGACAGCTCGGAATAGTATCTTTTAGCATGATACTAAACGCCCTTTCGGTCCACATGTCCATCAAGGGACTGTCACTGCAATCAATCTAGGCTGTCTCGTTTCTTCCGTGCTTCCGCGCGTACAAACACACTATTAACAGCCCAGCCTGCCATCGTGACGACAAGACGTTATGGCCTGAGCAGCGGACATCACTATCGGACGAGATGATTCTTCGTGTCTGTAAATTCCTGAGTCTTGCTGGCGCTATATTCTATAGCTATTCGTTGCTGGAACAGACTGAATGAGGGGCCTTGAGCTCCAATCATCTCGTTATACTATGTTGTGGTACCTTGGTCTTTGACTCGAGTCTGCTATTGCACCACTGTCCATATCTGTACCTCACAGCCGTATCGCAGAACATGGGCCTGGAGCCTGTGGGTTAAAACCTTGGCGCGAATGCAAACGACGAGCTCAGCTAGTTCCCGAGGCTAAGAACTTGAAAGGTTTTGGGAGATTTCTGCTAAATACGGTATCTATCTGGATCGCAAAGTAGTCCTCAATGTTCTAACGCCGAATACCTTGAAAGTAACAGGCAACCTATTTACATGGTCATCTGTATCTACAGTCTATCGGCTCCATCCGTCACCATTACCACCACTGTCATCTTGTATCGGCTGCTCTCCCTCCTCGTGGCTGTAGCTGGTGTCGCCATTCTCAGGCTGAAGCTCGTCGGAGGACTGGTCAATATCTCGTATCGAAGAAGATGAATTCGAAGCTGCAGTCCCGTTCCTTTTCCCAGCTGCCTTCTCCTTCCCGCCCATGGACTGGCTCCTCGTACTCTGGCGCGTCTGTGTCGTTCCCTTCCCCGTGCCCTCTGTCGACGCCGTCTTGTCCTCCTCCTCGTCAACATACAAAATGGGATGTGCTTTGGGATCCAACAAAGCTATCAACTCGGCGAACTCCTCCACCAGTAGCTTACAGGCTATCCGCTCCATCCTAGCTCGGTGGAGCAAGTCCAGCAGGCCATCGCAGTGGAGCTCTGCCTTCTTGGCCGCCCGGAGTCGGCGTTCAAGCACTTCGGGATCCTGCTTGATCACGTTGCTCTGTTTGACATTGCTGGACTGTCTGAAACTAAGAGCAGCCTTCAGTGAGTAAAGCCGGTCCTTGAACTTGTCCGTGACATCTCGATATCTGGCTGGATCGCCGTGCCGGGCGATCATATCGCGCCAGAGCTTGTCGAGTGTGCCTTCTCCGGCCCAAGTGGTTGTCTGACCTGCTTGCGTCTGGAATTTATGTTGATATTCCTCGCAGAGACTTTTGTAAGATGACGCGGTAAAGAAGAGGCGTCTTAGAGCTACTTCTACAGGGACTGCAATGTTGCCTGATGGAGATGTCTGTACCGCTGTTGGCCAATATTCAGTGGCGGTCTTTCTGTTTTGCCTCCAGGTCATGGGTCCGGGTAGTCTGCTGGGCGGTAGAGTGCTGCGAGGTAAGGGAGACCTAGTCGCGGATGGTGTTGAATTGTAAGACCACTGCCCACGCGTCTTCTTGCGAGGTTCGTCACAAAAAGCATCGTGCCAACTTTCGACATGTGGGACATGACGGGGATGACATTGTGGCCATGCTGAATTTGTCGCATTAGGACCCTGGAATGGCCAGACGAAGGTGCCGGCAGAGTCGCCTCCGCCCCGTCGACGATCGAAATTACGGTATGCCATTGGGTATAGCTTTGCGCCTTTTCAGGATGGCTGCTCCTACACTGAGAGCCGGGGGTGCAGTGGGTAAGTCCTCAAAAAGGGGGACGCTTTATATTCAGACATTGCATACACCGCTCATATAGATGACTAGCCTTGCCTCTCCTTGTAGAGCGCTATGGCAGAGTCCTAAAGTTGGAACACTCTTTTTGGCTTAGGTTGGTCCATGTCTGGAAACCAGCAAGACAAACTTGACTTCTGATGCTGATGTTTGCCTCTGGTATCTCCTGCGTACCATGCCGAATGTCCGTGATGCTATTCACAAACAACGACTTCTCGACCAATCTCTGTTGTCGTTTTTGCTATCAAACGTGCTGAATATCAACTCACAAGCTCGTTGCAAAATACCACCTCAGGGCGCCTTGGGGCACAGCGAGGGACTGGGAGCAGTGTGATCATAGACCTAGAGCAAGCATATTGTTATCACAGGCCGGACATATACTGCAATCAAAACGACGAACTCCAAACCGACCAACCCGAGTTGAGTGACTTCCACTTCTTAGAAGTATGCCTGGTGGCAGCCACCTGCTATTGCTCTTCGCTAGCCAGCATTACGGCCTTATGAATCGCTACCTGTCCACAATCCATATACCTCGATCTTCTGGTTCTGCTGAAACCTTTCTTTCCCTCCGTAGAGCAGCTCCTGGCTCAAGATCTTTGGAGACTGGTTTGGTTCAATGGCTGCAGGGTTACAGTGCCATTTTCTGTCCCCGACAATATCACTGGGGCAAAATCGCGCTTGATGTGTATCAGTTCGGCTAGTCTTGCTAAACTTTGCTACTCTGCGTCTCATGCCGGTCATTCCAATAGCCCGGCAATAGACGGTCCTATTCAAACAACCTTGAAAGCATCGCACGCCCGCATCTCGGTCGCTTGGCAACTGAAGTTGGCGGGTCAAGCAGAATCGCAGTCCAAGCTAGCCAGGTAACTCGCCTAGCTGTAGCGAGCTCCACAGCCTAGACACCTAGATGTACGATACCTGATCTTATGAATGTCTCTCGGCTAGACAGCTTCTCGGAGATGAAGCTATGCTCCCTTCCTCACTACGTATCCCGTCACCAGATGTCTTACCCCTCAACAGCTGGACAGCGATGATCTGACAGCTGGAAGTTCCATTTGTTTGTCTAACCAAAACGTTGCATCGTGCCATGCATGGCACCACTGATTTGGGAAAAGCGGCAGGCCGGGCCACATGGCCTCGTGCTGCCCCACCATCCCTGGACGAGCCTACCGAACCGAGCTTTTGATGATTGCCCGATTTAGAACTGCAGGCAAAAAATCTTGCTCCACAACCCTCTTGGCTGCCGATCAGAGGAATTGGTCCGACAGACACACACACAGAGAGAGACAGAGTTGTGTGATGGTTACTCTCTATTGAAAGAGTAAGGATGGAGGAGGAGGTGATGGGAATTGAAAGATCGGCAACGGTGAGCCTGAAGCGGGATGCTCCGGGCAGCTATGTGTTGCAGCAGGAATAAGGAGCGCGGGATGTCTGTGTCTCTGCGTCCAACCTCCTCCCTAGTTTGGCCTGGACTTGCAATTGTCCCTCAAGACTCGCGTCCTTAGAAATTGAGAAAGAGGAAGGCGGAAGAGCCGACTCTCAAGCTATCTATAAGCGAGTAATCTACTGATTGCAACAAAACACATTCTCTCATTAAGCGCGGGTTGGGCTGGCTCCAGCGAGAACGTTACAAATCGTCCTCCTCCGGGTATTTTCACGAGGGGTGGCATCGCCCCCGATTGTGTCCTGCAGTGTACCTCTCGTTAACCCGGACGGCGACGCCTACATCCGCCCTCCATCTCGCCGCTTCACCCAATAACAATGGTGGGTTATAGTTCGTCTGCCCGGAAGCAAGGACGGGACCCCGTCTAATTCTGGAGAAAATATAGACAACCCTCCTTATGAGGTTTTTTATGTAATAATATAAGACGGGAGCTAGGGAGCGGAAGTCTAGCACCGCGAAGAATGTTGGCACACCAGCGGCGTACCTTTTGGGTGGATTGCGGGGAAGTTTCGTAGCAAGAAGATAATTGGGAGGCACGAGGACACGTCCGGCAGGGCGAGAGAGGACAATTGTCTACCCCTCTGCCGCTCTTCGTCTTGTTCCCTCTTCCCAGCAGGTGTCTGGGTTTGGATGGTACGCTCAAGCGTGGGGGAGGGCAAAGAGAATCCTATCCGTTCAAATGCGAATCCTCCATCCAATGTCATAGAGTTCATCCACGCCGTCGATCGGTACCTGTCTGGCGACAAGTGTCACGCCGCTAGCGCCACTCTTGGCAGCCTGGGTGACCCGTGTCAGCCGCAGCAGGAACATTTCCCAGTTGTGGCAGAGTCAAAAGTCGGCGCAAAATGGAAGGGCCGGCAGGCAGGGCAAGCAGCGGGATACACGACTGAGCTGAGTCGCCCAAGGCGACCTGAAGTCTTCCATTCGTGGAACGTCGTCTGATTTCGCGGCCCTCGGCCGGTGATTGGATGACGAATACGGTGTGCCAATGGCAGCCACCACCACAATGATACAGGATACGGCGGCACGCCCTGTTGAAAGAATTATGAAGTCAGTTCTTCGTCAGGTTTGGCCAGCAACCGCTGTGCGCGGTCTACTCCTCTCCCACTGGCCCATTTGTCACTATTTCGCTCTTGAGAGGAAAGAATGACCACGGCGACCAGAAGTCACGCTCCCCATCCGCTATTTTCGCTTACACACAGCCAACTATCAAGTTTTAGCGTGCGTCCGATTGACTCCGACATTCGCTTCAGACTATTTGGTTTGCTAGCGGAGTCCGCTGTTTCTCGGCTTGTCACTTGTGCTACACAACGTGCCAACATTTGACGGGGCCAGCAGTTCATCTGCGCATCTTATGTGCGTAGGTAAGCGGCGTATGTGCACCCTCTGACGCGTGAAGATCGGAGCGTGGCTATTTGGAAATTCATCCTTCCTTGATGTTGCATTCCGGAAGGACCGGGGCATTTCATGCTATCCACACCCGATTATGAGGTTCGTTCTTTGGGATCGATTCTAGCAGCCAGCGATTGGAATGATGAATACTGATGGTGTTGCTGACATATGTACCGGATTGTAAACCGGGGAGCGGGAGAGACCGAGTCGATAAGACATGCATATCGTCTTGACCCGAGAACAGCATAACGAGTGGGCCGTTGCATACACCAATGAAAGTTGCAACGTGGTAAGCTGTTTCCTTCGCCTCGAACAAGCTCGTTTTTGCCCACGAATTGCAGTTTCGTGTGTACTCATTGAGCACTTGTTGTGATAAAAGAGAGGAGCGTCCGCCCCCTACGTAGGAGGTTTCGTTTGACCGAGAACGGACCTGAAGTCAACGAGGCTGTAACCACTGCGGTCCTTGCCCAGGGCCCGCCTGTTGAATATTCATCCAGGGCAGTGCCAACAGCTGATTACATGCCAGTTGTAACCAACCTCCAGTCGGGCCTTATTCCTTCCTCCATCATGTCAGCACGAGTCTGTGGTACCACACTGCCTCGATCCAGGAAATATACGATTCTCTGGTGCAAATCAGGAACGTGACTGGCTGTGTGTGACCCGTTCTCAGCTGGGAAAATGCTATCAGCAATGGACTTTTTGTCCGAGTTTCGCTTGTGCACCACCAGAATCATATCATGTCTCTAGTTCCAGCGTATTCGTGCACCGTAGCACTAGAGTATGCTGATGCAATGCTGCAGAACCACGTACATCACAGCGTCGTATGTCGTTGACAAGGACGTTCGATTCCAAGGCTAGTTCGACAATATACAGACTTGCTAAGCCGAAACCCAAAAGGCATTGCAAGAGATATATAGTTGCAATTTCCATGAGGCACGACAGTCCGACGGCAGGGTTGGACGCCGAAGCCCTGTAGGCGATCCTCGGCATGGATTGAATAGGCAAAGCGAGCAGTTGCAACATGGATCCCGACCCGGGCCTTGTCGGAAGACCGACGGAACAGACCGCGCCGGAGCCCTCGCTCCCTCCCTTGACGTTTCAGCGGGATCTGGATCTTGGGAATCCTGATTTGCTCCATTTGGCTCCTTGATGCGTGAGCGATCTGCCTCAGGAGATTAGGGAATCTTCGATTAAGACAGGCCTAACCAAAGACGAAGACTGAGGGCTCTAGTCATTGCTTCATATGCTCACAGTTCGATGCAATTGTCCTACTTTCGTAATAGAGGCCTGGTGTTACTTGGAGTCACGCTATTGCTATCTTAGTTCTTCGTTAACGCGGTGGGGCGCCAACCTCGAGCTGCATTTCGGCAACAGGTCGTAGATGTTGACCGAAAAGAGCCGTCAAATCATCTCAATGGCTCTCCACGGCGGCGGCGAACACTTGGTTGGCCAATCAATGGGTACAATAGACTGTGGACGGTGAGTATTGCAGTTTTGCCTTGCCTGCATACACGTAGGTTGCCAGAGTCCTTAAGCCATAGTAAATGTATGAATAGATGAGTTGACGAGCACAAGAGTGCATGAATAGGCGGTTGCATGGAATACATGTGTCCCTGTATTTGGAAGGCCGCCCGAGACATCCAGAACACTCTGGGCCCGGAACATTGGCCCTCATCTGCTCTGCGGGCAATAATGCAGGACGGTCAGTCCCAGGCAAGAATCAGACGCAGGCAGTACCTGTAGCATACTGATTCTCAATGCTGTCAGAACTTTCAGGTCCTGGTGCATACTGCGTAGGTACACAGAGAGACGGATGGGATGATGTCAGGGACTCGATTCTGCCGGAGCTCTGGTTCCTTGGCCATCTACATGTATGAACTGACCTTAGCCAGGCACATATATGCTGTGTGTTGCCGTGGTCCTGCCAATTTTCTACGATTTCCCGGGCATCGAAGCACCATCCGGCAACAAGCGAGGGCTGGAGAAGGCCTCTTTTGTGGTAGACTTCGGTTCAGACTAGTGCCGTGCTGCCAATATAGTATCTCCGAAACGTCTCCCTTGCGTGCTGTCATTTCCGTCGTCGTCATGGACATGGTAGAGTATGTTCAACTATTTACAACAAGGTGGGTTCCATTGTCCAGGGACACATTGTTGAGGTTCCTTTGAGAATCTTGAATTGGCAAAAAGAAGTTAAATATAATCCATCAGTTCTGTTTCGTTCAACGTCAACTTCATTCAAAGCATTCCGAGATCTGAGCAAGTGGCGCAGAAGTGGGCCTCCTTGCAGACATCAGCACATACTGTGTAAGAACTGTGCGGTCAGACGGACGCTCTGGACCTTCTTCAACCGAGGCTGGTAGGCATGCTTTTTCAATTCCCTCTGCTCAGGAAACTGAGGACAAAATGCCGTGCTCCATACCACTCCGCGCTATATGCATATACAATACTGCGTAGAGTGGTTGTTCGCCAGCTGGCCTGGCAGAGAAGAGGATTTGCTCCAAATGCACGCTGGCTGCTCACCCGTCCATCCCTGACCCTTGTCGGCTATAGCGTCACAGCAACCTTCTCCGGGTGGGGTTCCAGATCGACTTTGTACCTCTTTGTACCACGGCATCCTGGCCTCCAAGCGACAGGGATGGCTTCAGGGCACTTCAGAACCGTCCACTACAGTACCATACCTGCCTAAGCAAATCCCCGGTTCTTAAGGCTCATTTTCTTAGAAGTACCTAGACAAAAGACCCTCTAGCAAGCAGACTCGTTTCGTTTGGGATTTACTTACCTTACCTACAATGAGTTTACATCTCATCAAGCATACATCCGTAAATTAGTATTCTAGTAATTGTTAGAGTTGAGACAAATTGGAGTGTGCTGTTAGCGATCGCCCCCCTTCTATGACACCTGTCACTGCAGCCTCCAAGCTCTTTGATGGGGCAAAAGTGACGAGGTGGGCAGCGGTTGTAGCGGCCGTAAATAGAGCTGCAGCACCATCCATTATAAAGGCCTCTCACTAAAGGTACTTTCAGGTACGAATCTTATACCATGTTCCTGCAACCACTTGCACCCTCGACTCCGCCTGGCCCCACTGACTGCCACCCTCCTTGGACATGACTGCTGGTACCTTTAGACTCTCCGTTCCGTCTGTCTCTCGCAGCCAAACTCTCGATCCCAGGTACGACTTCGTGCCCTGAATTCCCCTCATTCCCTGCACATTCACCTCTCTTCCTCCTCCTCACATTTTGGGCGTCTCACTCTCTCCTCTTCCTGAAACTTCGTCTTCTTGGGAATCACTTCTGGTCTTGACAAGTGAAGTGATTTTGAAGTGTGTGCCTCTACTCACCCGCTCCACCGATCGACCGAGTCCCGACCCGCCAGCCGACATCTACCTCCACGAATCTATCTCCTCTCTCTGGAGTTCAATTTCTCTGGAAGCTGCTCGTGACAATATGTAACGATCTTCACTCTTGGATCTCGTCTTAGGGTTGCTCGACAAGGAGTTTGTCAGTAAAAGAGCTTGGTCGGAGACCTTCGGAGAGGGACTTACCAAGCGAGCCATATCCACTCCCTGTTGGCGACTCCACCATCAAGCCGGCAACATACGATAGCAACGACAACACAACAAACACAAACCTGCAAATACAAGTAAACTAGAGGCATCTACTCGGGGCAGACATTCAGGGGATCAGCATCCATCTTCCTTCAAGATGGTGCTCCAGATCCCCGAGAACCTGCAGCTCCAGCTGGGCAGCTCAGCCGAGTCCACGGCCGAGCTGCCGCAGCAGGCTTTTGCTCTGACCCTGAGCGACGATGTGCTGGAGGGCATGATCCAGTCCGTTCGGAATGGCCAGGACATTCAATTGTCCCTTGGGAACACTCCTGTAAGTCTTGCCTTTTTGCTGCTGTAATCTTTGCTATTGTCGTCTCGTGGTGCGGTCCTGGTGAGCAGATTGTGAGCGGATGACAACCACTTGTAGGGCCAAGAATAAGCACACAGACCGCTGGGCGGACAATAGAAGAACGTCTGTTGGTACTGCTATTGTTTGGACCGATATCATGGCCACACAAAGTCTAGTCGAGAACCAACCCTGCCAGAAATATCTGCCTCTAACTTCGGCATTCGTAGTCCTTCCTTTTCTCGAACCAGGAATACCGCATCCCCCAAACCTCTCCCGATTTCGAATACGATCTGTTCTTCTCCGACTCAGCTACACCTTCATCCCTTGCGAGACTACCAAACCCGGCGATGTCGATCTTGAACCAGAAGAACCGTAACGCGCTGCTCAGGCAGACGCAAAGAGACGCGGGCAAGGCCCAAGTCAAGGCCAAGACCAGGGAGGTCAAGGAGAGCAAGCCTCGCGATGTGGCACCAAGGCCGCAGACGAAGGCGGAGAAAGAGCAGGCGGACATAGACGCCTTGTCAGCGAGGTTCCACCAGGCAGAGGCGGACAAGCTGGAGAATTCGTATGTTCCTCCGCAGCTTGTAGTTTCGGTTCAGACTGTTAACTTTGGCTGTAGGACGAGGATTTTCGAAGGGGCCGTCCAGGTCAAGGGCGGCAAGCTTGCCAAAGCTGGGAAGCCGAAGCTCCTGGCACGGCCGAGCGCCCTTCCCCGGTCACAACCTGGCAGCCCTGCCTTGAGCGGTGTCGGCTCGCCCTCGCTGGGCCCAACAAGCAACAACCAAGCGCAGGAGAAAGCGAAGAAGCTCCGCTTCCCGCTTATCCACGAGCTTGCCGTCCGAGACCTGTCGTTCGGCGACCTCCTTCCCAAGTGGGAAGGAGAGACCGAGGCAGAATTTCATACCCAGCTGGAGAAGGTCGCCCATTTCGACGCGGGCGTACAAAAGTGGACTTTGAAGCAGCAGTGCTGGAAGGAGCTTGATGTATTTGCCTATCCGTACAAGAAGGAGGAGGATCGCCAGAAGGCCATCGACAACGCAATCAAGAGGTACGACCAAAAACGCTTGGGCGTTTCAGACCCTCTCTGGCAGAAGCTACTGCCAATCTCGGATCGTGGTAAGGGCATCTGCCTTAGCAAGATCCAGGCCGCTATCGCAAAAGGTCCAGTTGCATCTGCACCAAAAATCAACGTCCAGGCAGCGGAAGCTTCCAGTCCCAGCGTGGACTCAGAGAAAGAGGATTCGGGATCCAGTTCGAGCAAAAAGCCCAAGACAGGAGGAGAACCAATGGCGCGCACAAACTCAGGCAATAAGACGAAGAAGGTATCGGAGGCCCAGGCCCAGGCAAAGCGGCTCTTGTCGAACAAACCTTTGGCAGCCAAAGCTCAGTCGTCTAAGCCCACGTCCAAACCTTCCTCGACCAAGACATCGCCCAAGGTCTCGCCAACCAAACCCACGTCTAAGGCAGCAGCAGGAAAAGGCGGCAGAATACTGTCGAAGGAGTTTATATCCGATTCAGACTCAGACAGCAGCGAGGAAGCACCACTGTCGAAGACAAGTGCAGCGAGCAAGAAGGTTCTCGACTTGAAGGACAATAAGGCGAATCCTAAGGTCAAGCCACAGCCTATCGAACGCACGACGGAGAGGCCCAAGCCGGTCGAGAAGACACGCGATGTTCCGGCCCCGAAAGCGAAGCCTGCAGCCGCAAAGTCTGCTGCTGCAGCGCCCAAGATAATGGATTCGATCAGGGCTGAGGGTGTGAAGCCAATCCGAGCACCCAAGCGTTCACGTGAAGAGGATGATGACAGTTCTAGCTCGGGCACGCCTCTGAGCAAGCGTTTCAAGAATCAGGACAACGCGGTCAGCAAGCCTCAACCGAGCGAGCCCAAGCATCGCAAATCCGACTCAAGCCAGAACAGCCGCGGCTCTCAGACCTCGGGCATGTCGTCGGCCAAGGTCAAGACTTCACCCGTCAAGTCATCGCCGCTGGCTTCCTCACCACCTACGAACGCCTCTGACATCGACGCTCCCGAAGAGAGGGACACCATCGTCGCGGTCAAGAAGCGCAAGTTTGAGTCTATCAGACCCGAGAAAAATCATTCAGACCGCTACGAGAAGAGTGATTCGTCTGACTCCAGCTTGTCGAAGCGCGCAAAGCACGAGCACGCCACCAAGATTTCGAAGGAGTTGAGGGAGGAGGCCTACCGCTTCAAGAGCTATTACGCCAGATACGAGGCGCTCCACCGGGAACTCAGTGCGCTTGAGGACCCTCCGGAGGACAGGCTCGAGCAGCTGCTCAGGATGCACCGCCGGTTGATCGACTTGAAGCAGCAGATAAAGGACGGGGTTGGCTATACTAGCCAGTGAGCCTCAGCGGCGGGATGATTGGAGTCACTCCAGGCAGGACTGGGAGGGCGGTTTGGGAGCCCAACGCGCCGGCAGATTTTCACGGTTTTATGACAGCATGGATGGCTTAGGAAGAGCCAGTTTGCATTGCATTGCAGCAGCGTTGGTTTTTACGGTCTGGATACGAGTTGGCTTTCACTCATATCACAAAAAAAAAGGAGAGGTTCCCTCGCGTTCATTCAGTCTCCTCACGGTGCATCATAGGAAATGATCCTTCTTGAATCGATGAGCTTGCCAAAGAAAGGGCATCATAAGAGAGGTCCGTCTTGAATTCAATGGTTAGGTCAAGGGGCATCATGGCATCAGGCGTTTTGGTTGGACTATCACGTTATCAACGATACCAGAACTCCTGCTACAAAAGGTTTAGCATCTGTTCACTCAAAATGGATTTGAAATTGAATGAGGATCAAGTGACTCCTGACCACAGTGATAAGCCGGAGCTTACCGTAACCGTACGTGCGTACAAGCGTCTGATCAAGTCAGCAATCGGCTCTTCACACCCTCAGCAGTGGCAGAGGTCCCGCCGATTAGTCCACATGCACCGGTCTGTCATGTAAAGATTGTCTTCATATCCAGGATATCCCAACACCATGCAGGTACGATAAGACTGGCACATAGGGAGATCGCGATCAGCCCTCCATCAGCCAATGTGGCGTTGAGACAAGCGGCAGATCATGACATCAACGCGCATCAGCGACAGGGACACCTCTGGGGAAGCTACAGATGAAGGAGTATCACGGAGGGGGGTATGGGGGGTCAGGTCCTGCAACGACTAGGTCTAGCAAGGATTATGTACTGCTATAAGCTCGGTTAGGCAGTAGTGGACACGGCTGGGTCGATCCGCGAGTCGAACAAAGGAGTTTCTGTGACAGCTAATCCGGCTGCCAAGGCCTCGACGACGAGCTTTCAGACATCAGCATTCCAGAGATGTACAATTTTTATGGCCCGTGACAGATAGAGATAGAGAGCGATCCGCAGCGCGATATGGAGACTTACGAGCAGCGATAGCCCCTGTGCCAAGCAGAGATGGGCTACAGTCCCTGCATCATCGATCTGGATGCGCCGTCGATCATGAGTGTGAGTCTAAGAGGGACCTAAACTCGACTACATTCCTTCGAGTAGTGTACAAGTCCAGAATCGCCAGGAACAGCGATGTTCCGTTGTCTCGCTCCACACCCCACTGCCCACAGTATTGCTATTCGCCGAACGACCTCGCTAAGATGAACTCAACCAGCCATGGCTTCTTGTTGAAGCTAACCTGGTGTATGAAGGACCGGTGTAGGACCGGTAAGGCTCGGTAGCCACGTCGAAGATAGCCACGGCCGTAATGGCTAGGCAGCCACGACTTTTTCCGTAACACCGAGCTTATTGCGTCTTGAACAACAAAATCGCACAGTGTCCGAGGTAGAAGTAGATGAAGTGCTTCGTTTCTGCCATGCGAGTGTTAGTCACAAATCCGGAGGAGAGGATAATGGACTCCAGTTTGTCCGGAGAGGACTCATTTAGGGCCTTACCATGTGTCACGAAACTTCCAAAGTTGCGGCCCACAATGCAATGCCATGTCGGGCCCTTCCTCTCATCGAACTGATAGTATTTCGTTGTGTCAGAGTCCTGCAACCATGTCCCAAATAGGATCGTTGTGATGGGCAAAGGAATGTGGCTCGTGGGGCGCGTACCGTTTTCTTGATGTGTTGAGCGATGTCCTTTTTGGCCAAGAGTGTTAGCCTAGTATCCAGTATCCAAAACCGGGACCAGATGGACGGATCGACAACATTCCACGACTCCTCCCGCTGAAACTCGCTTCGCGTACCTTCTCAATTGTAAACTTTGCCATGGCTTCTTGAGCTGTAGCACGTCCAGTTTAGCCTTAGCCACTTCTCCTCTCCGGTTTGGAGACTCCCAGGTGCCGGTACATCACCTACCGACTTCGATAGCTTCTGATTGCATGTCGTCGGTCTGTAAAAGACGGTTAGCCAGGCATGGTGGAACTCCGGCTCGGCCGAGATAATGCTCGTACCATATCTGCCGACTTAACCTGTGCTGCGTATTCGGTAGATTGTCAGCTCACTACTTCCAACAAGCAGAGTCGAGCCGCCTCTAGTAAGAGATAAGACTGGGAAGGTATATGCTGCTTACCGTCGAGCTTCTCCCGCGGCCCCGGGGAGGTGCTGGGCCTACCTGGCGCATCTGCCGACATCGTGAAGAGTAGTATGTATTGAGGATATGAGTGAACCGTTCACAAAGACAGAGGCTGAGGTCGCGACGACTAATGGGTCTGGTATGGATGTGCGTTGCGCAATCTGGGGTTAGTCACTCGATCTCGAAGGATATTCTTGTTGTTGTTCACTTGAGGACTGAGGTCGCGGACAGCAGTCGAATAAAAGAGGGCCCCCTTTCCAGCTGCAGGGATAGATCTGGAATGGGTTACCGATTTTCACATGTAGCTGCCACAAGGATTGTGCTCGATATCGAAATGTGTTTTGGATGTTGATGTTGGATAACCAAACAAGTATAATGTCTTTGGTGTACTGTCACTACTACTGACTTTTGAGAAGACGGAAAAGTCGTAGACCGGCAATTACGAGGAAGAAGGCAGATGTTCTTGACGTTGAGATGTTGTCACAAACTCAAGCTGGGTGGGCTCGTGAGGTTTAAGCTCAGCTCCAATCGGGTAGTCATGGCTTGCACAGACCACACACCATCTTCCATTGGTACCCAAGCAGTCCAAGCCCACCCAAAAGGGAAACGTGGGGTTCGAGTGCCCAATGTTGTATGGTCACGAGGTGATAAGATAAGTTGCTTCTGAAATATGCGCTAAGGACTTGTGGAGTATCGAAAAAGCAATGAAAAGATGGAAATTGAAGCTTTCTCACAGACTTTTATTGACATTGACACCAACAACAATTCGCATTGCATGTCGTTTCGGAAAGTATTGGCAACTTGGATATGGAGTCGTTAGAATCGTCTCGTATCTTTGTGAAGAACCTGCCACCAAACATAAACGAAGTCGATTTCCGCAAGCACTTCTCAAGCAAGGGCAGGGAGATCACAGACATCAAGCTCATCCCTAAGCGGCGGATAGGATATGTTGGTTACAAAAGCCCTGAAGATGCGGCCAAGGCTGTCAAATACTTCAACCGCTCCTACATCCGTATGTCGAGGATAGCGGTTGAGGTAGCCAGACCTGTAAGTCCAAACTTGCGCCTGGTTCCGCCTCTGGATATCTTGAAGGCCTGACCAGTACAGATTACCGACCCCGAGCTACCGAGCGTCAAGAAGATACATCCTACACCTTCCTCCGCTTCTACCAAGTCCCCTTTGCGAGAGAACCGTGCGCCACTCACGCCACCAAGCGAAGACGCCAGCGTCAAAAAAAGGAAACGAGATGAGCTGGACGAGGCCGATCCGAAACTCCAAGAGTTCCTCGAGGTTATGGACCCGAAACATGCTTCCAAAAAGGCACGTGAACATGTCGGCGTGTCTGGCGAGGTGGAGATGGCACCTCCGCCCATTGAAGACGAGAGCGATGGCGAGTATGAGGAGATTCCAAGCAAGGGCTCCGAAACTGTGGCTAAAGAGGCGCCTGTTATCGTTGGGGGTGAGAGTGTACCGCTGTCCCAACCTGAGACTCTCTCAACAGTTCAAGCTCCCGAGATGGTGAAGGAAGCTCTCCCTTCCGGAGCGACCGACGATGACTGGTTAAGGTCGCGTACAAATCGTCTCTTAGACCTTGTTGATCCCGATGATCCCAGTTTCGCCGCTCGAAATGCTCCTGCTATGGGAGATACCCCTCCGCAAATTCCAACCACCGCCGGCCCGCGCACAGAAGAGGGTCAAACTGTTCAAGACACCAGTGTTGACCACCCGGAAGAGCCGGCGGAGCCAGGGGATGGAGACACAGCCGAGACTTTGATTCAGAAGACTGCAAGATTGTTTGTCAGGAACCTTCCATACACCGCGACAGAAGACAGCTTGAGGACGCGTTTTGAAAAATTTGGCGCCATCGAAGAGGTACGTAAACAACGTCATTGTTCTTCCCCCTTTCAGCAAGCTTGCACCTTGTCAACATGATGAATCCATGATAGGGACATCTTATACCCAAGTTGGTAAATGATGCAAAATATGGCTCGGTATTTTAGTAGATGCTTCGAGTTGTCTGATTTTAGTACAAGGCTTCTATTGCTGTAAAAGTTTGAACAATTGCTCTGTACGATCTGCTAACTCGTTGCAGGTCCATCTTCCAGTGGACAGCCAAGGTAAAAGCAAGGGCTACGCGTTGGTTTTATATGAAGACCCGTCTGCTGCCCTCACGGCATTCCAGCAAGCAGATGGCACGACTTTTCAAGGTCGGATTATGCACGTGCTTCCTGCAGCCCATAAAAGGGAGAGTCAACTTGACGAGTTCGCAATTTCAAAATTGCCCCTCAAGAAGCAAAATCTAATCCGAAAGAAGGCCGAAGCGGCGTCAAACACGTTCAACTGGAATTCTCTCTACATGAACCAGGACGCGGTCAACGCGTCGGTGGCGGATCGCCTCGGACTCTCCAAGTCAGAGCTGCTTGATCCTACCTCCGCTGACGCTGCTGTGAGACAGGCAATAGCTGAGACTTCCATCATTCAAGAGACCAAGGCGTACTTTGCGGCCAATGGCGTCGACCTGAACGCCTTCAAGTCTCACCAGAGGGGCGATACCGCCATCCTAGTCAAGAACTTCCCCTTTGGAACTAACATCGACGAGCTCAGAAAGATGTTTGAAGAGTTCGGGACTGTGTTGCGAGTCCTGATGCCCCCAAGTGGGACAATTGCTATTGTGCAGTACGTGCAGCCGGCACACGCTAAGGCGGCCTTCGCGAGGTTGGCATATCGGCGCATCCAGAACTCAGTCCTGTTCCTCGAGAAGGCCCCCAAGAATCTCTTCACAGCATCCACTCCTCCGTCCACCATGGACGATCGCCCCGCTGGTGTCCAAAAGATGTCTGTTACGGAGCTACTGGAACGCGATGACGAGGCAGATCATCAGCTTGAGACTTCGTCTCTTTTTGTGAAGAACCTCGATTTCAAAACAACTACTGAACAACTCGCAGAGACATTCAAACCCCTTGATGGTTTTGTGTCAGCTCGGGTGAAAACCAAGTTGGATCCCAAGAAGCCTGGGCAGATCCTCAGCATGGGGTTCGGTTTTGTGGAGTTTCGCTCAAAAGAGCAAGCGCAAGCCGCTCTCAAGGTTATGGATGGGTACGTACTAGACGGGCACGTCCTCTCAGTCAAGTCCTCTCATAAGGGACTTGATGCCGCGGAGGAACGTAGACGGGAGGACGTTGCCAAGAAAGCTGCTGGACAAAGGACGAAGATTGTCGTGAAGAACCTCCCGTTCGAGGCGTCAAAGAAGGACGTCCGTGCGCTCTTTGGTACTTACGGCCAACTGCGTTCAGTTCGTGTGCCGAAAAAGTTCAACTCCACATCGCGAGGCTTTGCCTTTGCGGAGTTCACTACTCCGCGTGAGGCCGAGAACGCTCTGAACGCTCTCAAGGATACCCACTTGCTCGGTCGCAAACTCGTCCTTGATTTTGCTGAGGCAGAGGCAGTTGACGCCGAGGAGGAGATTGCCAAGATGCAGAAGAAGATCGGCGGGCAGGTCAACAAGGTCACATTACAGCAACTCACAGGGAGAGGCAGGCAGAGACTCAATATTGGGGACACTGGGGATGAAGACGAGGCATGACATTTGATGAAGCATAGCACCAATATCAATAACTGTCGATAAGTTTTGTTTCTTGTTGTTTGCCCTGTACTCAGATTTCCCCAAGGACAGGGACAGGGTTAGTGCAGAAAGGGCTGATGCAGAGAGGGTTGATGCAGAAAAGCTCAATAGCAACTCAGCATCCCTTTGCAGGGAGTCGGCAAGTCTACCACCCTACCCACCCTTGAACGCTTTCAGCCTTGACCCACACCTAGGTACTTGTCTAGTATAGTACCTTTTCTCCTTTAGTGCGATTTACTATCCCACCGCGAACAACCTGTGTGAGGCTAATCTGTTCGCATGCCGGTCGAGCTAGTCCATACTCGACTCTACCTTTCCAACCCTCGGAACGTCGCCCTCGACCCCGACCCCATCCGACCAACAAACCCACCTTTCAGTCTCTGCTGATCCAGGCCGCAACACCCCTGTTGTGCCAGATGCGCCCGTAAATGCGGAGCAGCATTGTGTTGCTAGCTCGTTGCGTCTGTTCTTCTGCAAGCAAGCAAAGGTGGGCATGGCGTCCTTGGGACCGTCGAGCTTGTCTTCGTCCCCCCACATCACCATGTGGCCTGGCTGTCCGCCCTGGATCAAGTGTTGCAGAAGGCATGCCAACAAGCCAGGGCAGGAAAGCGGGTGATTCATCCATAGATATGTATGGGTAGTGGGAAACAATGGGAGAGGGTATGTGATGTCCACACATGCCTCCCAGGTTATAAGTTATGGGATTCTCCTCTTTCATGCCTGACCGGTTGTTCCTGGAGACTCAGCATACCTCTCGTTTCCGTCCTCTAGCTTGTGGCCAAACTCGAGGATCCCATTCCTTCTGAACATTTCCTTTCACATAGGAAACCTTACACATACCCTGAAGTGAAGCCTTACCGGTCGCCACCGTCATTCTTTCCTAGCCCTACGTTCCATTGCGCGAGGACAATGATGGAGCTATCTACAAGACCCCTCCCTAACGCACCGTCATGCTACGCTCCACAGTCAGACTATCAGCGGTATGATAGGAGCTACAGTATGCCAGGGCCTGGCGCTGCCAGGCAGCCCCTGGAAGAGTCAAACGGTAATGCGCAACTACGACATACTCCCACATTACCATCAACAGGTCCGCCATACAACGGTAACCAGCATCAACATCAACAACAACATATAGACGCTTACAACTCAATACAATCATCTATACCAACACCGCCTATCATCCCATCGCAGGCCTTCTCTTCTGTCTATGGCCAGCAGACCGTGTCGTCCGGCACAAGAGTGCCGGACAGGAGACGGAGCCACCATGTGTCCTCCCAGTACTACCCACGTGCGCCAACAACACTCCTCATGATGACACGGAATCCGATGGTACGTGCGCCACAGTTTGCCAACTACCGGAAGAAGCAGGACGAGGATAAGGCGAACGGCTCTGCATGCGCGCGCAGCGACAAGAAGCAGCAAGTATGGCCCGACGTTCTAGAGGCTGCCTGTCTCGACGGTAAGACACCTACTCCACGCCAACTATACCTCAGCTCGTGCTCCAGTACTAACTCTGTATCTCTACCCATAGCCCTACTTCTGATTCCCCTGACGATGGGGAAGAAGAAGGTTGGCAAGAAGGAGGACGGCGAGTTCAAGCAGTACGGTCGCAACGAACTCATCGAGCGGTACCTCTGGTTTGCATACCTTGAGAGTCTCCCACCAGGAGTGGCGCCAGACCCTGAGCTCTGGCTGGTCATGGACCGCAGGGAGACCGACCCGAAGAAAAAGGGCAAGGGTCGGAAGAAGGTGTCAAGCCATATCCAAGTCCTCAAAGGATTCTTTAAGGGTATTCCATGCTGTAAGTGCTGACATTTCCGCCACGCGCTTCGGTTTCGGGTGCGAAGATTCCATGCAAAGTCTCCGAGGCTGTCGCACAGCATTTTGGAATTCATTGTTTGTCTTCTGTTGAGGCCTGCATTTGTGGCTTGTTGGCCTAACCAATCCCTTTGTGCAACTCCAGCCGGAGTCCTTGCATGCACACGAGCTAACCAATGTTTTGATCCCTTGCAGACCACTTTTTCTTCACCAGCAAAGGCAAAGCCATCAAGTCATCTGCCACAGATGCAAGCAAAGGACTTGCATCTACCAAGGACCTGGACGCCTCCGACAATCTTGGTTTGCACCCAGTCATCTACTCCCTGGTCAATGAGAACCGCTTGCCGGCTGAGCGGCCAAACTACGACTATTTTGCGCAGCTGTTGGCTGACGAGCAGCTTGTCAGCGTACGACCGAGGAGATGTTGGATCTTTGTCGCCCATGCCGATTATGTCGTCACTGCCCATGAGGCTCCACCTGATGAGGATGGCAATCCCGGCGAGGCAAGGTTTACGGCCACGAACCCTACTACAGGCGAAGAGCTCGCGCACCCAGAGGACTACCCTTACCTAAAAGAGAATGCCTTCAAAGACTCGTGGCCGCGCGAAGAACGCGCAATGGTGCCTGGTACCCTGCTGCACCAGTTGGCCAAGAACCTTGAGCAGGTCGAGAGCAGCTGCGTCCGCGAGCTCTCGAGCCAATGGGACGTTGACTTCCCCGAGCTCGCAACCCGGCTACACAACGCCGTTGAAGAGTCTGGAGGGGAACTCCAGGAGCCGGGCGTACCAAACCCGAACCGATGCGAGTTCCTCCACATGCACCTCACGCTCGAGCTGCAAAGGCGCAGACACTTTCCTGCACAGTCGGAGCTCAACAGCTGGGTTGAGATCAATGTCGAGCAGCCACACCTGCTGAACCACCGATGGAAGGTAGAGACGCGGCTAGTGCGTCCGGCCGAGCTACTCCGGGGCGAAAACGACAAGCCGCTTACCCATGTGGAGACCGAGATGGGTGTGTTGTACGTCCACCGCCCCGGTTGTGAAGCCGGTGCGACCAACAGCAGCCGTGGATGCGATTGTCTGAGCCAGAGATGTCGGCGACAGGTCGTCAGCGTGCCGTTCCCTGCTGACACAGCGGCACGTATGCTCACTTACTGCGCTGAATACCCTGCCCATCCTTTGTCCCCGCGTAATGATCGAAATGATGAGTCGGCGCAGGCGAACTCCAAGGGTCGAACAAGGGGCAAGAAAAACAAGAACGTCACCCAGATGGACTTGCTACCCCAGATTGCAATGTGTCAGGAGATCTACTCGTGTCCGCCAGAGATGCACACCGACGAGACAGATCCTAACAACAAGTCGGAAGGCGCTACCAAGACACCCTGGAAGAGACGCGCCGTCCTCCTTTGGACTTTTGAGACGATCCACAGCATCCAGAAGCACCAAGGCGAGGATAAGCTAGTGACGGCTCCCTCAGGGAGGGGTACATGGCGGTTCCTGACGCCCCTAGACCCGACGTCACGGCAACACCAGCAGCGATCGATGATCCTACCAACTCATGGGACTGTCCACGGCCAGATCACGCCTCGAAACTCCCTCTCTGTACCCTCCGGTCTACATCCAGGTCGCCAGCTATCGCGAGATGCCGTTCTTTCCCCGACTCCCAGCTACCAACACCAGCTCACCGCGAGTATGAATGAGAACTTCCAAGCAGTTTGGGACAACGCCGGCAACCGGTCACAAGGCATTTTCTCGTTCAACGGCAACCAGTCCATGCCGCAAGGCTATCACCCTAACGGACAGCCAATGTACCAGTCGACGCTTGCACCACCCAGCGGACCGGGCGGCCTCTCCATCCTCGCAAGCCACCACCACGGCGGCCTCGCCACCCCTCCCCCGACGGCAAGCATGAGCGGCTCCTTCCACCAGAGCTTCGACGCCGGCAGCCAGCAAGTCCAGGAGGCCGACATGCGCCACCCGTCCATGAGCTTCATGTCCGTCACCTCCTCGGGCGACACGGACTCCACCTACCTGGCAGGCAATGGCGGCGGCGGGGACAGCAGCTACCCCACCGGCGTCTACGAGGAAGTGCCCCACGACTTCCAAGGCTGGGTGACGGCCGCCGGCGCCGCGGGCTCCATACCCGCGGTCGACAACCGCCTGCACCCGGGCTACTGGCAGCCGCAGGCGCAGTACCACCCGGCGAGCCGGCACGTGTCGCAGTCCTCGGTGCTGGACTGGGCCGTGCCCTCGCCGCACGACAGCCCCATCACCGGCCAGCCGCTCAAGGCGGAGGGCGGCCCGATACACGCCCTCGGCGGCCAGCAGCAGCAGCAGCAGTCCGCCGAGCAGTGGCAGGGCAAGGACCCGACGCCCATCTCGGCGGACGCCTCGCCGGGTCCGCTGACGGACTGCTCTCCGCGCGAGAGCCGGGGCCGGCAGGGGTCGTGGGTGAACGTCGGCGTGGCGGGGCGCACCCCGAGCACCGACATGAGCCAGGACTGGGAGGTGATCAACCAGAGCCACGAGCCCGTCGAGCAGTCGGCTATGAAGCTGCAGACGGTGGGTGAGGGCCAGGGGCTGCTGTCCGAGGGGTACTTCCCGAACCAGGCTGTGCCCGTGTCGGTGCAGGAGATGGCGCCCAACGGGCATGAGGCGCAGTATGAGCGGTTCCGCAGCCATAAGCGGAGGAGGATGTTTGTAGACGATTACAGCATGGGGCAGCCGAGGATGAAGATGGCTAGGACCGAAGAGTGATGATGATGATGATACCCTAGGGGAGTGGAGGCGAGGAGATGATTTATTTTGCTATGTATTATATGAAGTGATGATGCCGAGTCAGGGTTGGGAGTTGCAAGGTATAATTATGTGTCTGTTTGGTTTGGGATAGGACGGTATTGGGACAAGGGTAATGGGTTACTTTGGGCTTACACTTCTCGGATTATCAGAATAAAGTCAAGCAGATGAACGGCGGTCTCACGACCTGGTGGTTCAAAAGCTGGTCTGGGCGGTTCTTTTAACTTGGCGAGATCATTAATGATATACTACTACAGCCAAGATTTCATTTACAGATCTACCGTTTGTGTTTGCTATCATTATCAACTTCAGATGATTATCTCCCACACTTCGTCGCATTTTCTGTAGCTCTGCCCTAAGATGACTGGCTGGTCGGATCCCAAGCGTCTGGACGTTTCACCCAAGAGGTACTTTCAAAGCGTGTTTAAATCACTTCATGACCGAAAGACAAGATTATCAAGGAAAACAGACCACGTGATCGATTGTATTCATGAAAGAAGGAGGCAAGCAACGGCAACTGTATGCCGTTCGAAGCACCCTGAAGGAATTCGGATGCTTCCAAAAATGGCAATGGTTGAAGGTCATGGGCTGGGATGAAACATGATCTGTCGTGGAGTCGTGCGCTAAGACCCGGCTTTTGAACTTTGGACTCGACATCGCTAAACAATTGCATGCGACTGCCCTTTGCACAAATCTTCAGTCCTTGGACAGTTCGGAATAGAACATCTGATTTTATTACTTTTGGTTACTAGCTTTATCGCATCGGAAATGGAGACTAACATCGAGAAGAAGCTTGCGAAAGCCTTGAGAAGTTGAAGACAGAAGAAATAAAGTTCTTGCCGTGTCGAGGATCAGGGAGAGTCAATTGCCACGCAATTCAGGCGCCGGGGCCAAAGCACGACATTTTCACAAACACGATCGCCACTAGGTTATATGGACTTGCTCGACGCCTGATCACTTGCGACGATCTCGTCCCTGTGTATTTGTTCGGTTCCAGCCCAGGGAACGGGAAACAGGGCGCTCTGAAACACATGTTGAGAGGAATTGACCGAAAATGTCACCCGTCAAAGGTTCCAGTTGCTATCCCTCGTCCCCAAGGCCTGTCTGGCCAGAATCGCTCTTGCCGTGTGCGCAAATCTTTCGAGCACTAGCTTGGTCGAAGGGAGCGGTGCTTCAGGGCCCAACCGCACGACAGAAGTGGGATTCCAGTTCTTTATTTGAGGCTTTCCAAAACGAGCAGCCGCTGTCTGTCTGGACGATGTGAACTCTGCCCAAGGACTCCAGAAGGGAGAGGACAGGGCCATAATCAACAGAATATTCAAGGCAAGTAACACGGGCGACTAATTCTGTTAGTCTGCCACAGGTTTGGGGTCCTAAGAACGAATCGTCAACGGCGTGGCTGCTAAGAATGCAACCATTTTAAGTCCCGTATGGCTCGCCTATCTGGAGCATTGACAGGCAACGACTGGCGGATGCAGGGGTGGTTCTGGGGATGCAGTTGTTCAATCCCTGATGCAGCCAATCTGGGGCGAAGCCGATGCGCGCAAGGTTACTCCACATAGCAAATGAGTGCAGATCTACTTCAAGGCTATCACGGAGAGACGTGCGTCTTTCAGTGCTTGGCGCTGACCCCTGTCAAGATCAAACGAGCCTCCTGTGGAGACCATCCCACCTCAGTCCATCTTCAACGACTCTCCTCCGCCGTATCTTTTCGTAGTTCCCACATGTCACCCTTGCGACTCGCAGCATCGCATCTTGCTACTGGTGTGTGTCCAAGTGGACATGGCCTCTGTTGCTGCCGCCGGGTCTCTGGCCTCTATCCTCATGGCTATTCGAGGGCGAATGAATAGCAGCTGTGTTTCTTCTTCCAGACAGCATGGAAACTTGGGACCACCATCCCGACCTGCTTGTTTCCTCCAGCCGGGGGTGTGGCCATGCTTTGACTGGCTCACACATGCGACAGCTACTTGCCTGTCATGACGGCTAAAGAATGGAAGCCATCTCGCCACCCTCCTCATCTCGTCTATCGTCGTGAATGTACACCCAACTTGCCACTCCTCACTCAGTCAGTCAGTCGATAGACCCTGGTGTGACTGCCTTGTTCCATGTCTTCCCGTGGTAATCCCCTATTATCCGGGGCCCCCCCTTTCACCAATAGCAGAGCTCTACCACAAAGCGAGGATCTCTGTAATACTTGAACCTCACCCTCGCCTTTTCTGGCCGCAATTACTTCTTGTTCCTTTGTCGACCCGAGTGCTTGGTAAGGCCGATCTTAGCGAGCGCTGTCCGGCCGTAGTCTCTCCTTGAGTCTTCGATGTCGACGACCTCGACCTCCTCTGCTTCACATCAGCAACCTGCGCCAAGTCATCAGCCTTCACAAAGGCATATATTCACAAGGACTCTGAAAATCTCCGGAACAAGGGTGGCACTACCAGAGAACAGTGTCTTTCTTCATTAACACAATGTCGAGTTAGAACAAGGCGGCCATTGTGGTGGATTTATACTTCATTTCTTTATATCAGCTGTGCTGCTACTCACCCAGGTGGTGGTATTCTTTTGACTTAAATAGTGCTGTTAAAAGCCGTGGTGTGCGAAAGGCCGGACCTTGCTGTCACTATCCTGTCATCTTGACTCGTCTCCGGAAAGTCTTGTAACGTTGTTGGCTTGACGACAAACTTCGAGTACAGCCGAAATCGACCGCAAACTAATAATCCTACCTACCTTACCATACAACACTCCCAATTCTCATCGCCGCGGAAACGCAACCCGCATCATCGCATCGTCCGCATCACATCGCATCGCACTATTCCGTTCTAGATCGTTGATGCGGGTCTTCTTAGAAGACCATATCGACTATTACTGAACAAAATCGCTTTCAATATCGAAGCCGCGCAGGCCATCGCCAACATGGCCAAAACCCGACCTGGATGGCACGCGCAGGTCTTTGCCGCTTTCTTCTTGGTCCTTTTCTTGTCAGCACTGAAGGTTGATGCCCACACCAGCGTTGAGCGTCTGATGCGTGTCGCGACCAACGGTACCACGGTTGGCGCCGAGGGCTTCCCGCGTGGTTTTTGGCCCAGAGATGCTCCAGGTTACTTCGACAACGCAAACATTTACCTGATTCCGCCTAACGGTCAAGTGGACAAGATAATCCGTCCGGATGACAAGATCGCGCATCCTTCCCAGCGTACCTCCAACTACACAACGGCAAATCCTCCGCTCAAGGCTGCGCCCGGAGACATGATTATTCTCCAATACCAGGAGAACGGTCACACCACTCTCCCAAACAATCAGCCGAACAAAACCCTCAATCGCGGAACAGTGTACATCTACGGTACTCCGAGCTTGAACCCTGACGCGAATCTGCTTGATATTCATTATCAGTGGAACCCGAAGGGCGACGGTGGCGATGGGAAGGGTAGGCTTCTCGCAACTCGGAACTTCGACGACGGCCGTTGCTATCAGGACAACACCCAACAGATAGCCGAAGCACGCCGACAGCAGTTTCCCAAGCCGATCGAGCAGCCCATGGGCGACAACCTGTGGTGTCAGAATGACCTTGCTCTTCCCACCGATCTGCCCGTCGGCAAGCCATACACTCTGATCTGGGTCTGGGACTGGCCTACAATGGACCAACCCAATATCACAGTTCCGCCTTCATCAGCTCCCGGAGCGGCTCCTGGCGAGAAGGGTTCCAAGGTCCACATTCCCGAACTCTATACAACTGTAATTGACATTGATGTCGTTGACCCTTGTGACGAGGTTCTCGGCGAAGTCAAGGGACCTACCTGCAAGAAGAACGGCGGGACACGCCAGACCTTTGTGGTAACCGAGACGGACTTCAACAAGGCGGCCATCCAAGAGCAAGTTAAGAACATGTTCATTGTGGACGTCTCAGCTTTGATCGACGTCGGCGGCAAAACCAATCCTTCGGCTCCGTCCTCGAATCCGTCGAGCGCCGGCACTTCCAATCCTACCGGCAGCGCCTCCCGCGGCGGACGCGTCAAGACTACCACAGTGTACGGACACAGCACTACCATAACAAATACCAAGCCCACCAGCACCAACCGCGGGGCCCTGGTAAAGACGACAACAGTGTACGACAGCACTACCGTGACGACCGTCACCATCTACCCAAGCAGTGCCTCCGCAAACCCAGGCATCGCCAAACCCTCTACGATCGTGACCAAGACCGTCACCGCCTACAGCACCACCGTGACTTCGACCGTCCCCCCATCCTCCTCCCCAGCGCAAGCCACATCCGCGTCGGCTCCCAGCGGCACCGCGGGCATCTCGAGCGTCGAGTCCCCGCCGGGCACCGGCGCGCCAACCGTGACCCGCTTCCTGCAGGACGCGAAGCCGACGGTCGCTAACAAGGGCCGCCGTGAGGTCGGACAGTGGGGTTTCGGTCGTGGACACGCCTAGCGGGCGTTTGCTCACGCCCATCATCACGGTCATCATCAGCACGTCCACCATCACCATCATCACCATCACCATGTCCACCATCATGCCTGATAGGGACTGTGACAAGGTTGTGCAGGGATGGATCAAGGGGTCGGTTTTCCCTCTTTTTTTTCCCTTTACGGATCCGGTTGTGCATGTACATAGCTCAGACGGAGAGGAGCACGGTTTCTTTTGAGATACCCGCCTGTTGCATCGGTCTTGGAGTCGGAAGGGGAGGATAACCAAAGGTTTCATCTTTTTGCTAGGATGGCAATGTCTTCTTTTCTTTGACGGGGACATGGAAACATGGTCCATAGGGTTTAGGGATAGGTACACTTGTGATTTGTCCACGGGTTGCATACCACTGGCTGTCTATGGCTCCCTACATATTGCCGAAGGGCTGGCATTATTTGATTTATGAATAAAAAAGGATTTTACTCCTGCTTCTCTGTGTTCTTTGACATGTTTCGTGTGCTGTGCTTTGATGACTTGGGGGTATGTCGAGGTCGCCAATGTGTACGCATATGTGATAATTATTGCCCAAATGGCTTGATATAGGTTTCGAAGACTACTCGGACGTAGAGTAGTTATTGGAAGGAACATTTGAAAACACTTTATCCAGAATGTTCTCGGACGCTTGCGTTATGTTGCCACCGGGCTACGCAAAGGGTACTGATGACCTCTTGGCCTTCCACCCAACCGTAGTCTAACCTTCGTGAACAGACTATGGCTTGACGGAAAACGTGGTGATGACGCGATGGAGCCCCCTTTCTTTCACTCACATCACAGCCAGACGGAGTCATGTCTGAATGCGGAGTTCACTCGAGGCCTACTTCCTACGCTAGGTGGACTTTCCTCACCAGCTATCGCGTCTTAGGCTCATATGCTCCTGGAGTGATGTCTCCCAGCCTTACATCTCACCACACTGCGCGATAACGACATCCATATTTGGCACGTCCTTACCCCGGTAGCCCGTCTTGGTAGCCTCCATCTTCTTCACGACGTCCATGCCGTCCACCACCTTCCCGAAGACGACATGCTTCCCGTCCAGGAACGGCGTCGGCACGGTGGTGATGAAGAACTGTGATCCGTTGGTGTTGGGCCCTGCATTAGCCATGGACAACAGACCCGGCTGGTCGTGCTTTAGGTTGAAGTTCTCGTCGGCGAAGGACTTGGTGCCGTAGATGCAGGTCGAGCCCGTGCCGTCGCCATGGAGGAAGTCGCCACCCTGGCACATGAAAGACGGGATCTGGGGAGTTCGATTGTTAGAATAACTGGGATATGGTTGCGTGACATTGGGTAATGTTTACTATCCGGTGAAACTTGGAGCCCTTGTAGCCCTGCGGTCGGCCCTGGGACTTGTACTCGCCCGTGCAGAACTGGCGGAAGTTCTCGGCTGTTCTTGGCACGACATCCTTGAATAACTCAAATGTTATCCTGCCAAGTGGTTCACCTGGAGACGAAGATGGTTAATGCGGATGGTCTTTAGGTAGGAAAGGAGAGGCCAGTGAGCGTTCAGGGGCCGAGGTGTAGTGATTGGGCCCAGCACACTATTCTCAGCCGTCCTCGACAAGGTGAAAAGCCTCCTCTGAGAAAGGGAAATCGTATAACACAAGTTTGTTAACTCCGGGTCCGGGTAGTCTCACCTCCGAGCGTGATGTCGAAGAAGACGCTGCGAGACAAATGTTAGTCCTAAACAGAATCCTTTACACGGCATCGGAGTGATGAACGCTCCGCTCCGTTTCCATAATCCATCTCTAAGCACCGACCGTGACGCGTGAGAGTGGCTTAGACGACAGAGCAGAGCATATTTCAAATCCTCTATGTCGGTAAGATTCAACGAACAAGGCTACTCACAGTGGGTTTCCCGACTCTGGTAAGACGGTTGGTGCCATTCTCTGGCTGTTCGTGCAGCACTCGAGACCTGCACGTAGTTACACCGTGGTATTTCTTGAGATCTGCGGCAGACAAAGATGGGATGATGCAGCACTAGTAAGTAGTCTGGGTCGTCCTAATGCTGTCGATGTCTGTGAAACCACTCTGCATGACCATCGCTACAGAAGCTGCAGCGGTCATAGAGGCGGGGGATAACGGCGGGAAGTGTGGGGCCGATAATGCCTTTCCTGGCCCGTAGGTTTCCTTTGCGGATCGCAGATCGCTGCCGGAATCCTCGGCGGTCATGTCATGTGCATCTCATGATCTTGACAACCTGGAACACATCACATCGAACACGTAGTATTTGTTCATGGCCTATCGGCGATGGGGTTTGTGGCGCCAGGCTGAGCGACTTGGCGGCCTTGGATTTATTGACTTGGCGTTGATCAAGCTGCGACTGTACCTCTTATCTACTACATCATACATCATTATACATGTACAGCTCGTAAAGAATGGTTGATGTCAGATTGCTGATGGATATCCCACAGAACGACAAGCAGGCGTATTAGGCGTATGAAGCGCATCCGCTGCGGTAAAAACACAGATAAGTCCGGACGGCATGGTTATCCGAAGTCTTGCCACCGGAGCCGATACCGGCCGGTGTAAGAGGCTCGCTGGTGGGTTTTGGGCTGGATGAATAGTTTCGACGATGTCACTCTCCAGTCTTTAAGCTCGTACATCAACCGTCTACAGCGGGTCGACGACCGACCGTGTTGCTCAGGGCAAAACTCCACCACATGATTCGCGTTCCGAGTCAACTATGTACTGTAAGTAGATTTCATACAAGTCGTGACTGCTATATTCCACCAAAAGAGGCATCCCGCAGTGATCTACAAGCGTACCTCGAACACGTGTATCCGCTGTTGTGAGCCCGGCACTTCCTTGTTTGACGATACGCTTTCATATGAAGTTGTGTGGGGGTGCGCGACGCAGTTTGCTGATTGATGGCCAGCCACATCATTAGGTACCTAGTTCTGGCTGCGTTATTGCACGGACGCCGAATATCCGATTGTAGACATGCCCAAGCACGCTGATAATCAGCAGTCAAACCCCTCAGAGTACTGTTTACGGAGCTACCTATAGTGTCGGATTTCCGCTCCATCTTCCTACGTGGAAGGCGGGGAGAGCTTGGAAGAAAAAGGCTTGGGAGGATCTGGGCGGACCTTGGTGAGCGGAGAAAGCTGCCGAATCGCAGGAGCCAACCCATGGCCCAAAACCCCGCCCCCGCTTTCTGGGCGCAGGCGCGGACGGACTTTCCTGATGGCTGGTCGTCCGTCCCGTTCTGGCTTCAAAATTAAGGTACCTTAGATACGTACACCGCTGCGAAGCGGACTGTACGAATACCAGCAGATTGGTCTCGCCTGTGCACAGCTTAATGCGAAGTTGGAGAACATTAATATTTCCGCCGGTATTTAGGATTGACAGCCAGGACCATTTCCACGGGACGGCTCAGCGGGATGGCGATCTAGTCCTCACCATTTCGGAAGTTCCTGGACAGGCTGAACAGGAGGGAAATCGCCGAGCAATGCGGCTAATCGTAACCTGGGCCATCAGTTCTCTTCCCCGGGACGCGAAACTCTGGTCGGATTCTAGAAACACTGAAACTCTGCAATCATGGCGGCCTGGCTAGCTAGCAATACTAAGGGCCTGACTTCTATTATCGTGCTGATGAGCGCCGTCTTCACCTTGGATATGACAAAGGAGTCTCCAGAAGCTGGGTGACTTGTATTGTGCCATGTCTGTCAATTTTGAGAGAATGTAGCATAGTTGATGTCCATAAGTAGGTGGCTGACACGTTGTAAACTCTTGAGGCGACAACCGGACTATACGATTGGTGCACGCTGTTTAAGCTGCCCTTTGTCTGAGGCTGAATAGTCGAGGCATAAGTCCAGATGTTGAAGTCGTCTTTGTCTGGTCGGTCCAGAAGGAATCCCCATGAACAGCCATAGTGTCCCTGCTCAAAAGTAAGGTGCCAGTCCTGCCAGTGTCATGCAGATCCCTCGAAAGCTTGTCTCTCGCAGTGGGTGCAGCCGGGGACCTGGCCCACTAAACCTAGTCTGGTAGCCCTGCGGTCAGCACGCTGTCGGGTTTTGGGCGAGGGGCCAGTTCTCGCGGTCATTGTCTCAGATAAAGGTGATCTCTTTATTGAGTACGAGCCTGACCGTCCCTCTGGGATATCCTCTAAAGAGTGAAGAATTGCTGTGCGTGTAGAACGTAATCTTAGGTTGCTGGAGCGTACTGCGTTTGTGAAGCTCATACGTGGCAATCGAGTATCGCCTACTAATACGAAGTAGGCACTAACCGTCCACGTCAGTGTGAATGCATACTGGTTGCAAAATGCCAAGATTTGAGGGTTGAGGGTCGAGGGTCGAGGGGTCAAGGGCTGGATGCGCGTAGCCGCCGCATGAACAAGACCGACGGAGTTCGTCAAAACGGGCTCAACAACAGGGTCTTCGTAGGCCAGTCACAGCCGGCCGCATTCCTCTTCGACCCTGCATGACCCGGAATAAGCTGATCTTGCGCAAGTGTCAACCGCGTATCTGACTGTACACTAGGAAAGGGGGACCATCAGCTGTGAAACCATTGAAAGGGATTGTGGAATTGAGCAGTCATAGTGCTTAGTACAGCGTCTCATAAAGCTGTGTACTGTCATTGAGTTTAAAGTCGCGAAAGGTGACATCCCAGGGGAGCGTAGTGAGACCTTGGGTCACTTTATTCTCCTGTGCCTCAAACACAAGCACCAACGACATTTCAGGGGCGCGTGCAAGTACGGATTTGGCACTCTGCCCTCTGCTGAGGAATGAGGTCAAACGTAGTACTGTAACTTCGCCATTGGTCTAGCATGGTTTTCTGTCGCAATCTATCGTTGTATACTGCGTAGTATCTTACATTTTGTGGCCAAGAAACACAGTTACAGGACTTCAGGCGTCTGTCGGAGGTGCTACCAGTATAATATGAGCAGCAAGAAGAGGGCTTGTCCGGATCCTCTGAGGACCGTCGTTTGAGGGCAAAGGCGCCCCGAGTTTCACTGTTGGAATCCTTTCCACATCTCGTCTAAAGCTGTGGCCCTTGGTCGCAAACCGGGAGATTTTCTCTTCTGCACTCTGCCCGACTCGTCAATTTCGATAGGTTACTGCCATGCCTGGATGCGAAAGCTACAAATAAATGTAAACATCGTAAACTCTGTTGCTATCATTGCTCGGGGTCAACTGCGTATCATGGGTCGAAAAAGACCAAGTACACCGAAGTGACAAGTAGCCCGCACTGCAGCCCGAATGAGTCCTTGCTGCACGAATATCTATACGCACCAATGGGCCACCCTTGCCCGACTCCCCGCTTTTTCCTTGGATTCCACGCACCCGACACCTTTCCATTGCCATGCCTTCCATGCTTACCGTATTAGCACAGCCCACCCGCCTTCTTTTCCTCCTGTAACCTGATCCTTGGCCGCTTAACGCCTGTCGCTCTGCTTCAATCGCTTTTAAGTCCTTCCCTCGCCTTCTCTCCGGCATTTTCTCCACCTCACCACCTCACCACTCATCGCCACCACTGCACGGCCGATACTACGCCTGCATTCCGTCACAGCTTTGAGCATTCTGTGGAGGGCATCGCTGGCTTGCTGGCAGCTTTTACTTTTAATTGAATGCCACTGGCACACCTGTGATGCTGATTGCGACTACTTCTGTTTCAGCATTTCTGGCTTCTTTGAACGCTTGGGTAGCATTTGTCGGATCATCAACAGTGTACGAAAGCATACGGTGAGGCCATGGTAGCCGTTGTAACTGTTCTTTGCGAATCCAACACAATCACCGGTTGACGAAAATGGCAATACTCAACCAGGCCATGGTGGAGGGGGCGCGGATGGTCGTCAGACAGGCCGTGACGACGAGCGCGAGCACCATCTTGCCATCGTTGAGCTCGTCAACCCTACCATCGTCGCCAGCTATCTCTGGGACTCCAGCATCAAGTTTCATGTCGTCGTCGCCAGTCACTCCGGCTCCGTCTGCTACAGACACCAACGCATCCAACGGCTCTCCGAACAATCCGCCGCAGCAACAGAGCCAGAACTCGTCACCACTCCTATTCTTCGTTGCATTAGGTTTCGGTGTGGTCTTCACAAACTTATGGTGAGCATAGAATGGATTGCTACGGTCGCTAATCTCCTGGGTTTGATCTAACTCCGGGGACAGGATTATCGTTGGTGTGAAGTATTGCTTCCGCTACAATGCGCGCAACCGGGCGATGAGGCTCAACGAGGACGGAGAGCCTATAAATCTGGAAAACATGCCTCGACCTCACCGACGTCGGAGGGAAAAGAAGCTCATGACAATGGAAGAAGTCAACGAGAAGTTTCCAATGCAGAAGTACAAGGCTTGGGTCGCTGGCCGTGCTCAAGAAGGGTTACCAACGCGCGGTGGCGTCACCGCTCCCCCGAGCCGAGCCAACAGTGTTCGCGACGTGGAGGGTGTTGTGCCTGATTTACATTCGAAAGAACGAGAATCGACAGAAGAACGCCCCACGACGAGTACGACGTCCAATGCAAAGGTAGACGAAGTAAAGGACGACAAGCCGGACGCTGCCAACGGAACCAAGGATACTGCAGCAAGCAAAGCCACCGACACTGTTCCGGCAGATACAGAGCAGCAGGACTTTGCGAAAGCACCGGAACCAGAGTCCGAGTCTCAACCACCGCCGTTAACCAAGACTCGTGACTCCCAAGACGATGAAGATGAGGATGATGACGAACACATCAATGCTGCCTTACCCCCCGAGTTAATGGGCACGTCTGGAGACACTTGCGCAATCTGCATCGACACGCTGGAGGACGACGATGAGGTTCGTGGTCTGACTTGCGGTCACGCCTTCCACGCTGTATGCGTTGATCCGTGGTTGACGAGTCGGAGAGCCTGCTGCCCGCTTTGTAAGGCGGATTACTACACTCCAAAACCGAGACCTGTCCCAGAGGGCGCTGATGGTGCTAACCCTGTCGTTGTGGTGCCCCTCAACGGTGCCCGGGGCAACATGCCTAATCGTCCTGGGACGACTTGGGCTGGGTTCCGTGGTCATGCTGCCAGGCATTTTCTTCCGGCAAGTCATCGTGTCCAACTTGCAAATCAGCACGGCCAATCCCCCACTACGCGTGCCAACAGCAGATTCGGCTTCTTCGGTCGATCTGCTCCGTACGAACCACCGACGCGAAGTCCAACCGCCCAGGTTGCAAGTCGCACGACATCTCGGACAGCCGAGCCCGTGACTCAGGCACCATCGCGCGGCCTCTTTGGTAATCTCCGGTCTCCTTTCCGGTCTGCCAGGAGACAAAACTCGCCGGACTCGAACGATGTTGCTGATGCATCCGGTAACATTATCTCCAGCGGGGTGACACCATCGAACCTTGAAGCTGGAGTTCGCCCGGTCGACACACGATAGCGGTGTTACCGAGGACAACCCCATCATCATACACTTACGACATTACACATCACTCATCACACACGCCTTTGCGATACCCTCACGGATTTGTACTCTTTTCATTGTCTGAGCGTGATTATCTTATGTGAATATAACGCATGGTGGATATACGCTCATTTTCCTTGCAATCTCTAGTCAGCGTCAGTACAGTATCATATTCATTCTCGGGAAAATGAGTCATGTAAGAAGTTGTTTCGGCAACGGATCTTTTGGAGGCAGAATATGGCCATCAACGTGGAAGTACGGCTGTCTACCGTCCTGTGGATGAAATATTTGTTTCAAGGGACGCATAGCAAGAGGAGCAGAGACGGGCAGGGTCCGGGTACTGGCATCTGGGACTGCATGGAGTTTATAGGATAGCAGGGCAGACGGGCAGGCAACTCATCGCGATGAGGTGCCTGCTCTGCGATGGCTTAATGAAATTTATGTGATATACAGGTCCCGACCTTGCGTGCCTACCTGATCGTGAATCGCATTCACACTAAAATGAAAGTGTACTGATATGCCGGAAAGCTGCACCGACTGATAAATTTCCGACAGAAACTAATAGACCTAACATTCCCTCATAAGTATCTGCCCTTGTCAAATCGGCCCCCAAAATCCGCCGATTTTGCCAGCAACTGCCTCCGCTGGGTATGGCTGATCGTCCCACAACTTTTCATATCCTTCTCCCAGCTGAAAGCACGCTTGCTCGGGTCGTCCTCCTCCTCCTCATCCTGCCCTCCCTTCTTTCCTCCCTGTCCTGACCCACCGCCCTCCTGCGCCTTCCCCTTGTTCTTCCTGATCTGGTGCTCCTCGTACAGGCTCCGCCCCCTCGTCTGCTCGGTAAAGCTCCGGATTCTCTCCTCATCCGCCGTCTCCGCCCTCGGCGCCGCCGCCGGCCCCACTGCCTTCTTCTGCCTCTCCGCCGCCGCGTCCGCGCCGCCCCTGCCGAGGACGGCGTCGCGCAGCCGCTTGGCCTTCTCCTCGGGCGTCTCGGTCCAGATGGCGCTCACGCCGCCCGAGTGGGCCTCGTTGCCGGCTGCGGCGCGGCCGGCGGCGAACTTGCGGGCCTTGAGCTTGGTGGGGTCGCGCTCGCGGTAGCCGGTGGGCGCCGACGGGGGCGCGAGCATCCAGTCGTCGCGCTTAGGGGGTGCTGAAGGGGCCGAGTAGTGGGTATCGGGGAGGGCGGAGAGGCGGGATTGGTGGGTTGCGGAGGTAGGCAGGGAGGGCCCATAATCGTCGTCGCTGTCGCTGTCCGAGTCCTGTGTTGTCTCGGGGTTGGAGGTGGGAAGGGTTGAGAGAGGTGCTGGCGGTGGGGTAGAGCCTATGCTTGGTTTCGAGGATGATGGAGGTGGCATGGCTGGCCCTATTGTGTGTTTGGGTGGCGATGTGGTTTGCTCTGAACTTGGCGAAGGTTGCTTTGAGCCGCGTTGCGTAACGTCTTTGGCGGAGGGCAGCGTGCTTGGGCCATAGCCGTCGTCAGATGAGTCGTCATCCAAGGCGATCTCGTCGTCGTTTGCTGGTCGCATAGTCTTGGCTGGTGGTGACTGTGGCGCATCATCGTCTTCGGGTGTCCGCTTGCGCTTTTGGAGGTGAGGTGGTAGTTGCGGACCAATTGATGACATCGTGTCAATTATTGCCTCTTCTGTCAGTAAGAGAGTAAGTCGTCTCTGTACCTGTGAGCTTGATGTTGCCAGACAGCCTGTGTAAGGAGGACTTTCTCTGATGTTGCGTATAACAAACGTATCCGCCTATCTTATCGGGCTAAGGCCATGGTTCCCACCAGTGATGCGGCGGCTGCAGGGGTCTTGGGGGCTGGAAGTACGTACCGATTAGCTCGGGAAGCTGCGTAAACGCTGAGTTAGGGAGCTCTTCACGATACAACCGCATCACCTCTCGACTTATCATTGTCTGCAGCAGGAGATCATAATCGCATACGATCCTATACACTTGTAAGGTGCACGTCAATTCACCTTTCCGACTACGCGACAGGAGACCCGGATATCCCGAACCTTTATAGCATAATCCCGATAACACGCCGTCCCAATAAGCCGCATCGTACCTCCTGCCTGAGATGCCCATATCCTTGCTGTGAATTGCGCAGACGAGTAATGCTTCTGATGCCGTGCTACCCATGAAACAGAATGCGCCAGAGAATCATAATGGCCTGGAAGACGACAACACCATGGCCGATGAACCAGAACTGTCGCGGACCGACGACCAGGACTCGAGCGACGACGATACGGTAAAGGGCGATCAGGGGGTAGGCCACATTGCTGAGATACTGGAGGAAGAGCTACAAGCACCTAGCACGCCGACGCCCCTGGGTAATGGCTCTATCGCTCTTCGATACCGAGAGATTATCAAGGACAACGAGACGGATACGGGATCTGAGAATGGATCAACAGATGCTATCCCTCGAAGGGCTGGAAGTCCAATTGACTCCTTACTATCCATACCAGACGATACGCCATCTGTGCAGGTAGGAAATAGCTATACAGTGTCTTTCGGATAAGCTCTGACAATGCTAGCAGGGCTCCGGCGTATCCTCTCCTAGCAGCAGCGTGCTGCCTTCTCTCGCCAACAGACCAGGCCTCGGCAGTCCGACGCCGTCATTCAGACCCTTCGATCGCAGATTCCAGTCTCGCATATACTCGCCGTCTGTCCTCTCACCTCGACCGTCGTCTCCCGCGTTTCTGGGCAGCCACAGCCGGAGTGTGTCTGTTACCAGCCAACTGTTTCTCGACGGCGGCGACACCGACACCCCTTCACCTCCTTGGGAAGTTGTACGATGGACAAAATTGCGGAAACTCAACGGCCAGGCCTTCAGCGAGGCGGGAAAGCGTAATTTCGGATCGCCGACATGCCTGGCTGTGTCAGCCTCTATAGTGCTAGGCACGTCCAAGGGAATAATACTAATGTTTGATTATAACCAAAACCTAAAAATGATCATTGGCCCTGGTACAAAAGGTTGGTTTCTTGCGCGCACATAATGTCTTGCGGCCTGGCTGACGAGCTTCTAGCTGCCGAATCAGGGGCCATCACCTCCGTCGCCGTCTCAGCGGACCACACAACGGTGGCTGGGGGCCATGCCAACGGCAATATCTTCACTTGGGACACGACGCGGCCAGCCAGGCCATTCTTGACTATCCCACATCTCGAGGAATCTCAGGTCCAGAAGCCTGGCATAGACGGTCACATGCCGAACGTCGCCATTACGCACTTGGGTTTCCTAGGCACAAGACACACCGCACTTGTTTCTGCAGATGACCGGGGTATGGCGTTTTCACACCTCGCCACCAGAGGCACCAGGGCATTTGGTCGAAGCGTGAAAACAACCAGGATACTCGGGCGGTATCCGCACGCTAAACCGCCGCCCTCCGGAAAACCACTGAAGCCAAGCACCGTGCTGGCATTCGCGCCACTACCCCTTGGTAACATTGAGAGAGCAACTGACTCTATCGGCCTGACGGCCATGCTTACACCGTATCTTCTTGTCATTGTGTCCACCACACCTGTGGCCCAGACTCAGCATAAATCTGCCAGGCCGAAAGAGGTAGCAGCTCATGGAGCCATGACGGGCTGTCTGGCTTGGTTTCCGGCAGTCAAGCTAAAAGCACCAGATCCTACTACAGGTAGTCAGATATCCAAGGTTAAGCTCGCTTACTGCTGGTCGAATGTGCTCACCGTCCTGGACGTTGACGAAATACCGTCAGACGACAAGGACAAGCAACCGACTCTTAAATTTAAGGCAAGAAACAGGTGGAAATGCGAGGAAGCAGTCGTTGCTGTCCAATGGCTGAGCCGCTCAGTACTCACCGTCCTTACTATCACCCAAAGATTGATTGTTCTAGAAGATCGGAGCATGCGCATGACTGAAGCTTTCGACCTGATCCACAAGCATATATACCACGCAGATCTTTTCTCGAAGCAACTCCACACTCTAGTGGAGCAACACGACGAGGTGGATGACTCTATGCACGGTGTGGTTGGCGATGCTTTCTACATGAGCTTCAAGGCGTACAAGGGTCGACTCTTCTTGTTAGGATTCAACGATGTCTCTATCGGAGCACTCTCGAATTGGGCAGATAGGCTCATAGCCTTGATGGAACATGGCGACTACATCAGCGCCATACAGCTGGCTACCGCGTACTACACGGGCGATGCGGACAAGCTGACTGTCGGGCTGCCAGAGGACACGGATATGAGACACTCGATGGTCCAGGATAAGCTGATGGAGATCATGAGCGCCTCTCTCAAATATGCCTTTGGGCAAAGGCAGAAGAACAAAACCGAAGTGGACGATCAACATTTGCAAGAGCTTGCAGAAGTTTGCTTCACCGCTTGTCAGAGTGTCTCCGATATGGACTTTGTCTTCGACGATATGTACGAATGGTATGAGGACGCCGGTGCCGAAGGCATATTTCTCGAGACCCTGGAACCGTACATACTCGACGGGACAGTTACTGCGGTGCCCCCCGGTGTCGTGAAGGCCTTGGTAGCCCACTATGTTTCCAAAGGATTTGAAAGTCGGTTGGAAGAAATGATTTGCCACATGAACACAGCAACGCTCGATCTCGACCAGATCACGTCTCTTTGCAAACAACATAGCCTCTACGAGGCTCTGATATATGTGTGGAACCAGGCTCTGAACGATTTCATCACACCTCTTATCGACCTATTGACGTTGCTTGTGCCGCTCATGCAGAGCGCCGAGCTGTCAGGTACGGGTAATATCCAGGACGACGAAATATACGAGCTCAACGCGACGAAGATGTTTCCGTATCTATCTTATGTTCTAACTGGACGCATATATCCAACGGGAGATCTCTTACCGGACGATGTAGCGCTCAAGGCAAAGGCAGAGCTGTACTGGTTTATCTTCTCTGGGAAGAGTATCGCTTGGCCCAAAGGCAACCCCAGAAGGTTTCTCACAAAACCGCACCAGTCGGACGAGCCATCTTTCCCTTATTTGCGGATGATCCTGAAGTTCGACGCACCAAGCTTCCTGAGTACTCTTAATGAAGCCTTTGAGGACTCTTTTCTAAACGACTCGCTCGAAAAGCGAGTCAATTTCGACGCCAGACGAGACTTGCCAGAGGAGCAGGTTTTCGGCCTCACAGTGGACCGACAGTATATCGTGTCTATTCTGATGGAGATCATGAACCCATCCGACTTTGCTCCTGCCGACACCATCTACCTCGACATGTTTATTGCCAGAAATCTCCCCAAATACCCCCAATACCTCCTCTTTCCTGGCTCGACCTTAACAAAAGTTCTGACCGGTCTCTGTAATTATCCCGGTGACGACATTGCCGAAGACGCCCAGCTGAGCGCCGAGTACCTACTTTCCGTCTACCATCCACCAGACATGCCAGACCTGATGCCTCTTTTCAAGAAAGCCGGCTTCTATCGCATCCTCAAGAGGACCTATAAGAGCGATAAGCAGTACGGCAAGCTCATACAGGCCTACTTTGAGGACCCTTACGATCGTGACGGCGTATTTGAGTGTATTGACGAGTGCCTGCGGCCAGAAGCAAAGCTGACGAAACGGCAAGTCCAGGAGGTCCACTCTGTCATAAAGGAAAATGCACGAGAGTTTATCGATCTTGACCCTACGAGGGCTGCGATCACTGTAGCAGCACATGCACCGGATCTTCATCAGCACATCCTGGACGCTGCAGGCGACGACCCTGAGCTGCAACATGCGTACCTCAAGGCAATTCTCGAACCAGATGAGAGCTTGCGAAGGAGTGCAAACGCATCACCAGATCGGGACTTGGTCGAACAGTACGTGAAGCTCATGTGCAGGTTCGATCCGTCCCATGTCTCGGACTACCTCGGCTTGGTCCAATCAACAAATCTCAGACTGGAGAGGCTGCTACCAACTATGGAAGAAAGCGGCGTAGTTGACGCAGCGGTCGTGCTCATGGCTCGCGAGGGACAAGTCCGCGAGGCCATGGATCGACTTATCAAGCACCTTCAAACACTGGAATCTGCACTTGAAGGACTTCTTGCCGGCGCGGGACAACAAACTGATGGTGACGAGCTCCAGTCGGCAGCGGAGGAGCTTATCATGGCTTTGCAAAAGTACATCCACGTCGGTATCTGGCTGTGCCGAGGCCAGACCAAGACGGTTAGGGAAGCTACAAGTCTTCGGCGACGGCAGAAATCCCCCATCCAAGAAGATCTTTCCCCGGACGAGGCCCTATGGCTGGACTTGGTCGATACCTCAGTTCAGATCACGAGACGCGTGTCTTCCACTCTGGAGTCAAGACCTCGAACCCAATCCGACGGAGTTTCCGGCAGGCGCACGCCAGAGGATCTAGATGCAGACAAATTGCTCAACCTCCTCCGCTCCCTGGTACAACACACCTTCACCGCCCTCCTGACCTCCACAACCGCACCAGCTCTACCTTCAAAGGCTCTGCCCCGTACCAGCTCGCCAAGCGTAGGCACCAATCTGTCCTTCCTCCGCATTCTACATGCCTTCCTCTCTCGAGCAGCCACTACCTCCCCAAACCTATCCGACCTACGCGCCGTGCTTAGCTCCATCTTCTCGGCTTACGCATACGAGGAGTCCATCCTCAGATTGTCCAATCGGCTGCTGGACCAAAGCCTATTTGTCTCTGTCTCTCAGGCGGCGCAGCTGAGGCAGAAGGGTTGGAGGCCTAGGGGCTCTACCTGCGAGGCTTGCGGAAGACGAGTTTGGGGTCCGGGTGTCAGTGGGAATGTGTTTGAGGCTTGGGAAACTAAACAAGCTATCGAAGAGAAGACGAGGCAGGAGAGGAGGGTTGCTCTTGGGAAGGGTAAGGGGCCGATGGGCCACGGGGTTGAGTCAGGCGGCGGTGACGGAAGTGAGAAAGGCAAGGGAAAGGGTAAGGAACCTGTCCTGCCTGTCAAGCATGAGGACATCGTAGACAATAGCGGGCAGGAGGCGAACGAAAGCTCGACCTTAGTTGGCCAGAAGATTGGCAAGGAGACGCTGGGACCGCTGGTGGTATTCGCTTGCAGACATATCTATCACCAGAGCTGTCTCGAGGCGCTGCAAGAGAAGGAGGGTTGGATCGCGACGCACGAGCATGGTCGGGAAAGGGAGTTTAAGTGTCCTGTTGATGGATGACGAAGTATGGAGACTTTTAGTTACTTCATGTATAGCAGCAATTGGCGAGCACGACTCTCACCGAGACAAGTCGAGTGTGCAGTCTCTTTTCTTCGGGAAACGAGCCATAGTCAACCCGCCGATTCGTCCATTGCAAATATACACGGTTGTTCGTGAAACAGACCAAAAGAAATTCGAATAAAATCCTAACCTGGGTATATCCTCCAACGCCATGGCCGCATCGACAACGCCGACACTTGTGAGCATCAATACGCATCCCCATTCTCATCAATGTCCTCCCTACCCTCTCCGTAGAGTACTTCACAAACTCCCGCCAGCGGGACATCCATGACCGCATCCGTGCCCTCGTTCCATACCTCCCTCCAATTCAACTGCCCACCCGCACCAAACCTCTCCTTATCCGCATACCCATCCCTCTCGCTCTTCTCCCTCTTGTGTCCCCTCCGCCCGTCCTTCTTCCCCCGTTCCCGCCTCTCCTTCTCCCTCCTCCTCCCCTCCAGCCCACCCCTGATGCGTCCCTTGCTGTCGACCGTGGCCACGACGCCGGCCTCGTCCACCACGGTGCCGAGGTCGCTCAGGGGCAGCGTCAGCCTCTCGACGTTGTAGGCCGCCAGGGCGACGTAGACGTAGCACAGCAGCATGACCAGGAAGCTCGGCACGGCCAGGCTCCACCACCGGTTGGGGTAGTAGTATATGCCGAGCCCGTGCAGGAAGGGGGAAGGCAGGTAGCTCCACAGCAGGTATATGGCAAAGCTGAGCGTGGAGAAGAGGTACAGCACGAAGCCATAGTACTCGTAGGTGGGGACCTTGGGCGCCGCGCGCGGGACGGGATCGTGGTGTAGGCCGGACTCGTCGTCCGAGGCGTCCGGGGTGGTGGGTCGGGATGGGCGGAGGAGGGAGGTCAGGGACGGCGACGGGGGTAAGGGGGTTGGGGGTCGGCCGTAGAAGGGAGGTGCGAAGGTGTGGGAGAATGGTGGGTTGGGCGGTTGAAGGGGGGAGTCCGAGTCTGAGGAGGAGGAGGCGGAGGTTGAGTAGGTCGAGGAGGAGCGGGACGAGAATGGTGCGGGATTGTCTTCTTCTGATGTTATTGACATGGTTGTGGGTGTGAATGCATTATAGTTAGGCGCTGATAGGTGAGATCGTGGTATGTCCTCTCGTGGGAGGAGTGCAAGTGGTTGAGATACGGGTCAGAGCTGCTGTCAACCTTGAAGTTGAAGCTAACGTGGAATACCCCACTTATTTTGTATCCGCGTACTTCCTGCATACTGTGTGGTAGTGGTACGTACTAAAATGAGAAGTCGCGAAATTTCTCGGTCCAAGCTTCAACGCGCCGTCCTTCACCTTGACACCTGCCAACGCTTGTCGGTCCGTACATCAACTCTCCCACGACATCACCACTTATCGCTACCCAGTATCCCTACCGACTGCGCGGCCAACCATCAATTGCAGGATTGGACTGGACTGTCTCGCAATCATGGCTCAACAACAGCCACTCCCTTCTTCGGCGCAACCCACAGACGTCTACGGTGGAGGTACACTCGTCATCCCCAGCATCAGGATCTTCTCGTGATTGCGCCAGGCTAACCTTCTCCAAACCCCAGATGAGGTATCTGCCCTGGTTCTCGACCCAGGCTACTTCTCCACTCGCGCAGGCTTCGCGGGCGAAGACGTCCCAAAGCAGGTCATCCCTTCCTTCTACGGTCATGTCGACGGTCGCGATATCTTCGGCGACGAGGTACTCATCCCGCGCGCCAACTTCGAGGTGCGCAATTACATGAACCGCGATAGCGTCGTCGAGGACTGGGACGTCGCCCCCAAGGTCTGGGAACACCTGCTGGTGAAACGTCTGCAGCCCGAACGGCCGACGCCGCCGAGCAAGAACGGCCTGAATGACGACGCAGACGGGGACGGCGACGTGGCCATGGATGAGGGCGCAGAGGAGTTGGAGAAGCCGCTGGCCGAGAACCCCGTCCTCGTCACAGAGGCCCCCTGGAACACGCCCAAGGCGAGGGAGAAGGCCGTCGAGGTCGTCATGGAGAACTGGGCCTGTCCGGCGTTCTGGCTGTCGCGCACGCCGGTGCTGGCTGCGTTTGCGGCCGGCAAGGCCACTGCGTTGGTGGTGGACGTGGGCGGCGCCAATACCAGCGTCACGGCCGTGCACGACGGCATGATGCTGAAGAGATCCGTCCAGAGGTCGCCTGTCGGAGGACTGTGGCTGAGCGGGCAGATTCGTAGCATGTTTGACGCGAGCGAGCCAAAGGTTGATATCGTGCCCAGCTTCATGGTCGAGAACAAGAAGCCTGTCGAGGCGGGCGCACCGGCGGACTACAGGCCAAAGAAGTTTGCGTTTGACATCACACCGAGCTTCAGGGCGTTTGAGGAGGAGAGGGTGCTGACTGAGTTCAAGGAGAGCGTCGTCGAGGTTTGGCGTGGCCAGGGCAAGCTAGCGGTGCCGCAGAATGAGGACTACGCGCGGAGTCAGCCCGGCAGGGTGTTTGAGATGCCTGATGGGTCGAACCAGATGTGGCGCGAGCAGAGGTTCAAAGTGTCTGAGGGCATGTGGGACGAGACTGCTGCGTATCCTGTTCCTGCTGGGCTTGACGTGCCGCAAATCACCAAAGGTCAGACCATCCCGGCTCTCATCAGGGCTTGTCTCGACGGCGTTGATGTCGACCTGCGGCCGAATCTGCTCGCCAATGTCGTCGTTACCGGGAGCACGAGTCTGTTGAACGGGTTCAATGATCGTCTGAATAACGAGCTGATGATGTTGTATCCGGGCATCAGGGTCAAGATACATGCCGCCGGTCTGTCGACGGAGAGACGTTTCGGAGCTTGGATCGGCGGAAGTATCCTCGCCAGTCTCGGCACTTTCCATCAAATGTGGATTTCGAGAAAGGAGTATGAGGAGCACGGTCCGAATATCGTGGAGAAGAGGTGCAAGTAAAGCATGGTATGAAGAAGGACAGTTGAGGCGTATGGAGTTAACAGATGGCCTTGCGTGGGCTCTATGCTCTGGGATCAGAAAAGCAGTGTACGGCTTGCATTTCATTCATATCTTACTGCTCATTGACTACATAATCATGCGGCAGCCGTTGACTTCCCAATCATTCCCGCGTACTGCTGTAGTTCCTGGACGCTGATTTCAAATTCTCCTTCCCCAGCTGCCGGATCTCTAAGAAAGAGAAGACTAAATGGTAGTACCAATGAACCTCTAGCGACACCGTACGATACCGGGTTCGTAGTCGTATTTTGGGTAATAGTGATGCTTTGCCGTAGTACAGGCTGAAGATCCGGGGCTTGTTGTTGAAGAGCAGTAAAATATCGCGTCGTGGTAGCTCCTGGACGACTTGGTATATCCTCCTCCCACCTCCCCAAAACGAGTAAGGAGCGAGTACGGTCGAATTTGACAAGAAGAACAATTTGGACATCATGCACTGATGCGGAGAACCACCACCCCGTATCCTCACGTAACTGGACCAATTCCTCAGAGACTCCTGCCTCGACGACGAGCGTCGGCCAGGCGTTGTTGGCAGCACGTTCGGTGGTAGGTAGCCACAGCAATTGAAGGGTTATGTAATAGTCTAATTCTCTGCTCTCCTCCACCTTATCGTGTGGTCGTCTTTTCGTGCAGTCGTCTTGTCGTATCGTCGTCTCGTCGTATCGTCATCTCGTCGTATAACCGTTCCCTTCTTTGCTTTGCTTTCTACCTAATCATTGAGAGGTCGTATTTGCGCACAAACATGCGTAATCCTACCACAGGTGTAGAACGTTGGTAAAAGGCGCGGTCCTAGGATCGCCATCTCGCTCCGACTTTATTGACGCCATGGTGAAGCGGGCGTGAAGTTGTGGGATAGGTGAAGTGGATGGAAGCGTCAGAGCTGTTGGAGGGCAAATCGAGCAGGGCCTGTTAGTAAATAAAAGGTTTAAAGAACCGACACAACTAAGGTACTGAGTAGGTACAATAGCAACAGCGCGCTGTACTCTTCTCAAATAAAGTTCGCTCAAAAAACCTTACATCGATGTTGCTCAGACCCCAACGCCGAATATGCACGCCACTTACTCTTTCGTTCCTTCTCTCAGAGACCGTCAGAATAAATTCAAACTGCGGGTCTTCCTTCGGATCCAAACCCAGCATAATCTCTCAGATATTTGTTTCATCTTGAGCTCAAATACTGATTGCTATTTATTTATCATCATTCTTCGACACCGCCAGATCATACTCAGCACATCTACCTTACCAACCACAACAGCTGGCGGCCAAGGTGAAGGTCAGGCACACCTTGGAAGCAGCAAAAACAGCGGGTCTGGCCTCCTCCGCTTTCATCCTTCAGCTTAACGCCGAAGCACTGCAGCCTACTGAGTAAGCTTTTCGCTAACACGCGCTTAAATTTGTAGGCGCGCAAACCCCGGTCCCGGTGCCGACTAGCGAAGGGACGCCTCCTCGTGACAGCCAGGCTATAAACTCGTTCACGCCATCGCGAGGCCAGCACCTCTCGCATTTCCTCATCCCACACGACTCTACATCCATCTCTCTGGGGCCTCTGGACATCAATACTGCGGCTTGTAATATGTCCTGAGATTTGCCACGTCTGTCGGCAGTCGCCTGGAGCAAGGAAACGGTCGACAGGGCTTTGGACCAGCAAGATGGACGACGATCGTGCCTTTAATGCCGTTCTCGCCAGTTTTTCCGGCGTTCCAAATACCGAAGAGGTGGTTATTGATCTCCAGGACTTCAGCAACGGCGGTGCGATCGATCAGCAGGGCAAGGCCGATGATGCTATTGACTTTGAGGACCTTGATCTCAGCGACGAAGAGCTGCCCGACGATGAGGAACCGGGCACTGCGCCCGCTTCCAATGAAGTACCAGGACTGACCGAAGGCGACACGTGCACTAGCAATGACACCGATGATCTTTTTGGCGACCCTCAAGACTCGTCCCCTCTTGATCTCGCTTATCCCCATCTTCGGTCCTCACCCCATCCTCTCGATGCCGATAGCGATGAGGCGCGCCTGACCTTGACAACCGGCGAGTCTATAGATGACTTACGAGAACTCAACTTCGACCTTTCTGGAAGCACTGCGAATCAGGACCCTGACATCCCTGCACCCCCCGAATCAACCGATGACCTGGTCAAGCTTCAGTGGCCCGACTTCCACAAAAACGCGATCCTGAACTATAACGAGCTTTTTAGGTCAAAGCCCGCCACATGGATAGCGAAGAAGCCAGTCAAGCCGCCTAAGCCTCTAGTGCCCACCAAACTGTCACTGGAGGTGGATATCGATCAAGAGAAGCTATTCCGCATTCCCAGTCAGGCTACGATACCGGTGTCACAAAAGATACGCGATGCAGAGGCGAGAGGTCTTGTCTGTCTCGAGGAGCCGGAAGCGATCGAACCGGCTGACCTGGAGATATTCAACTTCGACGAGGAATCTGATTCTGAGCCTGTCGGCGGGTTTACCCTGCGGGATTTCGAGACACTGTGCGATGACTGGGAGGGCATGGTCGACTTGGCCGATCAGATCCAGACTCGGCTCTCCGAATCTCGTTCCGGCAAGCGACCTATTAAGGACGAGGACGCCGCCTGGGAGGAGATGTTCTTGGATGCGCCTGCACCCAAGAAGAAGAAGATCGAGCCGCCGCACGGGCTACCAGCTATACCTACTTTCACAGCTCCCAACTTCGACGACTTCGAAGATGCAACCGTGAAGCTCGGGAAGCGTGTGATCCTCGACATGAACGACCCCTACTTGCTGATTGACGACAAGGATTCTGAGCGAGCCGCGAAACGCCGCAAAGTGCAACACAAGATGGTGCGGATGTCGAACGGAAAGCTGGGCCGCGAGCTACAACAGCGGTTTAACTATTCCAACGACGTTGCGTATGAGGCGCTGAAGGAGAACAACTCTAACAGGGTTCGTGCCACCATCGCCGCCATACCGGTTGAGCATAGCATGCCTGCGATCAGACTCCAGTGGCCATATTACAAGGTCAAGCTCTCCGCAAGCGATCCCCACAGTTACCACAGGCCGCAGCTCCAGACGCGCCAACAGGTCAGTACTGTTAAGTTCAGTAAGCCTACCGTGCAAAGGCGCAAGGCCATGAAAGGCAAGAGGATTAAGGACATCTTCCGAGAGTCTAAGGATTTGTCCATGAACGACAACTCTACTGCGGTCTTGTTCGAATACTGCGAGGAGATCCCTACCGTTCTATCCAATTTTGGCATGGGCAGCAAGATTGTCAACTATTTTAGGCGCAGCAAGGGTTCCGAAAGCCGGCCTGATAAGCAGGAACTGGGCGAGAACTGCATATTACTTCCAGAGGACCGATCCCCCTTTGCCATTTTCGGACATGTCCACCCCGGCGAGACCGTTCCAACATTCCATACGCAAATGTATCGTGCCCCGATATTCAAGCACACACCCAGAGGGACTGATTTCCTTATCGGCCGTAGCACCACTGGCCTGGGAGGTTCAACGTGGTATATCCGAAACATCGATCATCTCTACGTAGTAGGGCAGACACTGCCATCCATGGAAGTGCCCGGTCCACACTCGCGGAGGGTGACCAACATCGCCAAGAACCGCTTGAAGATGGTGAGCTACCGACTTCTACGCAAGCATCCACATGTCACCCTGAGCGATATCACCAAGCATGTCGCAGATTCGAACGATTCACAAAACCGGCAGAAGTTGAAGGAATTCCTAAGATTCAGGAAGGATACTAAGGACTGGGCTTTGCCAGAAGGCGAAGAGCCGATGGACGAAGAAGAGATCCGGTCACTAGTCAAACCAGAGGAGGTCTGTGTTCTCGATGCCATGCAAGTCGGAGTGCATGAGCTTGAGAATGGCGGTTACCAACTGGCAGGCGATACTTTGAAGGACGAGGATTTGGACATGATGGGCGATGATATACCCGCCGACGCACTAGCGCAGAAAATGGTACCATGGAAGACAACCAAGGCATTCATCGACGCCAGCTACGGAAAGGCTATGCTCGCGATACACGGTCCTGGCGACCCGACCGGACGCGGACTGGGCATCAGCTTCCTCAAGACGTCTATGAAGGGCGGCTTCCTTGAGCAGCTTCAAGGGCCGCTGGCGACTTCCGCTGATGCAATCGAGCGGCAGAAGAAGGCTAACGGCGGCCACATGTACAATGTAAAGAATCAGGATCAGCTTTACGCGGAAGCCATCACCGATATCTGGAACCGCCAGCGGCAGAGCCTTGAGGACGCCCAGGAACACGATGACGAGGACGTTCAGCCACAAGAAGACGAAGATGACAGGTTCAACGTCAAAGATGTCGCACCTACGCCTGCCATTGCCGAAGGGGCGAGCCAGATTAGCCGTAGCGCGGCGAGCGCGTTGAATCGACGGAAGTTGCACATTACGAGGACGATCAAGAGGCCAGACGGTAAGACCGAGCAAGTCACTGAAATCGTCCATGATCCGGCCGTCATCGCCCAGTATGTGAAGAGGAGGCGGCAGCAGGACGTGGAGGAAATTGAGTGAGTTCTCCAGTGTGGCGATTTTGATGACTCATATTAACTTGGGAACAGTATCTACAATTATAAGTTGACAGGTGACAATGAAAAAGACCGCGTCATCCTGGAACTGTAAGTGGCCCCTTCCCCGCATATAAATTGTCTAGCCCCCTAACCCACCATTTCCAGCGTCGACAAGGAGCGCGAGCGCCTCGAAAAGAACAAAGAACGTCGCCATAAGCGCGAGAAGCAAAAAAAGATGCTACAAGGGCACACCGGCGCAAGCAACGGCGGCGGCGGCGGAGATGGTTCCCCCGAGCCGACGACCGAGAAAGCGACCGGTACAACGCGGAAGTGCGCCAACTGCGGCCAAATCGGCCATATCAAGACCAACAAGAAGTGCGTACCCTGCTGTAAAGTTGACTACTTTCGTGCTTTAGCTGCCAGGGGAGTGGTGTATGCTCCGTTCCCCAGGCGATCCCCTGTCCTCTTCCCAACCGATGGAGGTCTCTCTCCGAGTCTTAGCCCGTCTGCGTCTCGTTTTTCATTCATTGTCCCAACATTTTGTTGTCTTTCTTACCGCTCCCCGTTCATTTGTAATATCTGAAGCTTTCTTTGTCGATGACATCAACATGTCGAGTATGCATACTAACGACTTGCAGGCTTTGTCCGCTTCTCAACGGCACGATCCAGAGAGATCAGAATCTGGAAGACGGCCCAGGTCTTGGTGGCAGCGCGCCAGTTGCAGCACATTTCTTTGGCATTGGCAGTGCCTAGAGTCTACGGCTGGAAGTTGTTGCTCGAGAAGAAGTTGAGCCCGGCAGTACCGGCCGACCTATATTCGAAGGAATTTCAGAAGAGGAATGACGATGAGATTGTGCGTAAAGCAGGCGTTACGGATCGGCTGGCTATCATGTGTTGAGCAACAAAGCTCTGCAGACTGTATTAAGTCCCGTAGGGCGCAGCTGCAATAGGCGTTACATGGATTTGCGGTCCTTTACCATGAATTGAACGAAAATCCAATTGTGGAATACAGTGTTTCGACAAAGATGAATTAGATACCACGACGGCGGTTGTTCCTAGTGGGTTAAGCTACAGCAGCTTTAGGAAGTTATTTTATGAACGTGCTCTATGACGCCCCCTACTGACTAAGGTAATGCCTCTTGTCGTTCTTCGTCCACAACCATTATACGGATGGAAGTCCAGATTCAGTCTCATCTCCAGTACGTGAGCCATATATTCGGACTGTAGGCAGCCATTTCGTCGCCGAGAGTCAAAATAGCCACACCATCTGCAAGCTGCAAAGCTTGGAGGGTCACTATCCCAACTTCCTGTAGCTGCGCTTGCACATCCGTGATCTCCATCCTTGCACCCGACCGGTTCATGGGGATGCCGGTTGGCGCTCGAAAGTCTGGCTGAGGCGCGGCGCCAGGGGGTGATATCTAAGGATAGTTGAACTCCGCAAAAGGACACGCCATGGTAGTCTAAGCAACTTTATCTACGGCGCATGTATAGATCTGAAACTCTACCGTGGTCATTGGACGTTACGGGAATAATGCTACTTCCGCGCTACGACTGTGAGCGGGAGGGCGACGCAACCTGTGTAACTGTTGGCCGGGGGCTTTTTTTCTTTTTCCCTTCTTCCCTTATCTCTTACCTGATGGATGCATCCGCCGCTGCAGTGTTAGCAGGGATGGGTTGTCCGTTGCAGTTCTCAGTTGAAAGGTACCTTACATAGAAAAGGATGGTTGCGAGATGTATTAGTAGCCCCAGTAAGCTGAAGACCGCGGGAGAAAGGGTTGCATGCCGTATGGCCTACCAAAGTTTCTTTACTTCCAGGGTGTATGTGCTTGCACATACCCAGCACTATGATCTCATGATATGCACATGCATCGATGTTTCTATACAAGGCACGTCACTGACCCTTCCCTGCAGAGTGGACCACCTGGTGGGCAAGCCTCGAACTGGTGGCTGAAAGATGGCCCTGTACCTGTGCCAAGAGCAGACCACGTTCGGCTCGACCCAAGTCCGGTCCGCGGGATGAGGCTCCTAGGCGCACGTACTACAAATGATCAGCTAAGGGTGTGTGGCTAAGGTCTCCCGGTATATATGAAGAGGAGGATGGAGTATGTGGTAGCACAAGGCTGTGGCGGGTTATCAAGCGGCGGTTAAGCAAGGTACGATGCAGGCACGCACTGACGAAGGGCCGTGGTTATACTTAGAAATCATTTGGCTCCAACGATGCAGTGTGTACAGATAAACGCAGGCGAGGGGAACCTGGGACTTGAAGAATGTGACTCTAGATTGATGATTTCCGGGAAATGCGGTAGCATTCAAAGGAACAGTTAGAAAGATGACCAAATCGGCTACGTGGTATTGAAGGGATATCTGTTACGCGCCATAGATATTGCTCACAGCATAATCGCTTCATCCTCATACATGCTCGACACTTAGGTGGTGGGGGCACTTTTGGAAGCACGACCAACGAGAGAGGTTCCGCTGTGCACGCAGATCATCTATAGTTGGTAAGTGCGGATGGTGTCGACTTCATCTCGATAGTGCGGCTATCTAGCGATGACGAAGCTAGGGTCGGCAGTCTTGGTAGCCGATGGGCGTAGACTCATTGGCCGGCGTCTATCCGGGGGGCTTGTCTGATGGCGTGCATATTCCGATCCTGGTCGCAGCCCGCAGGACTTCGCAGGATCTTGCCAAACATCTAGCAGTAATGTGGCTACCAACCAAGTGATTCGGTAGACAGGATAATCGCGGGCCGTTAAGGGCGTGATGGCTAACGGCAAAGCAATCCGCTAAGGTAAGAGCGCATATGTGTCGATATCATCCATGTTGTTGATGATGTTGATTTGATGAACTGCATCAGGCGATGGTGATAATATCAGCCAAATCTCGAAAGTGACAGCCAATGATGTCCTAGGAAAGTAATAGTAAGATCTAAAAATAGCTATTTATAGCACATCAAAGTGGGCTAAATGAGCTACTCGGGGTTAAATTGCAGAAAATTAGCCCGCTTCGGCGCTTGTAGCCAGATGAAACATGAAACATCCCGCGAATCACGGATGGAGAAAGCTGAACTGCGGCATATGCCCTGCTGCGGACTGACCAATAGAGCCGTCAGGAAATGGTATGGAGCAAGGCGTGAGCTGGCGCCGGTGATAGTGGCTGCACCATGGGATGTGGACGGCAGGGATAGTGGTAACGACTGCAAAGTGATGAGAAGAAACTTGTGATTCTTCGCTGCATTAGAATTAGAGCTGCAGATAAAAAAGGATCGCAAAGCTTGCAGGGAACATGTATCGCGGGCTGCCAAGGCTGGTGAAACGGTGAGATTGGGGTTGCGATGGATGCGAGGTCTGAATTCGGATCATTTCACGTTTATGGCTCTTGACGTTCTTGAAATTCCGCGACGTATCTGAAGTACTGCAAAACTGACTGCGCCGTGTACTTCTTGGTCGATTTTATTTATGCCCTCTCCGGCTTTGGTCACTTTAAGTTTAGGGTATTTTGTGACACGACTGACAGGAGCTGTATGGGGTACTTGATATGTATATGACTAGGGCACTCATAAGGGAAGTAGAGTTTGTTGAACGTACAATGAGGCTTTATCTAGGAGCAACACATTGCAAGTAGGGTCCCGGGCCTGGGGTACAACCAGCTGCTGCAGCAAGGATAGGTCGAGATGGATCGTCTAAGGTAAGGTAAGCAGCCCATGTTCTGGCCATCACCGCGGCCTGTGCGACAGAATGTTCGACATCCTCCTAGGGCTGAAGGTGAACACCAGTCCTCCTGAGCATTGCCTAATTTAGCCCTTCCAGGAGGTTGTGGACAGAATAGTGCAGGGTTGCGCGAAACCCCCGCCTCATTGCTACCGCTGGTCGTCTTCTTGTGATGGCTAGCTGGAGCTTTGTTGGTGCGATGTTGACGAAGGCTGCGGACATCCGAACCTGACCAGACAGTCCCTGGAACCGAGCGCTGGCGAAGTACCAACAATGTCTTTTGGAGAAGGTACCGAGCTGGGGCAGAGTAGCATATTCGAGATGCAGCGGCTCATAAGTACATAGCAAGTCGCGATATCAGCCTTGCAGAATACGATGCAGGGACAATCTGGACAGGGAGGGGTCGCATCTCCGCATCTGATAGGGCCATGCCTCACTGGCAAGGCTTTTCCACTGTACAGTAGAATGGCAGCCTACACGTGTATGTCCAACCGAACCAGAACGTGTATCTTTGTATATGCTAGTAACAAGCAGAAGAATGAGTCGGGAAAGAGCATGTAGGACACGACCCACCAGAGATGGACAATATTCGGCTTGCAACAGGCTCAATGCTGCCAGACTTTTCTTTGAATCTTTCTCTTCCAATCTACCCGGTTATATTGTAGAGACCGAAAAGGGTCTAACAAAGTGGTCTATGCGTGTGTCGCGGAAGGTTCACGTACGACCACAGTCCCACTGTAGATCCCCTTGACCGCTGCAAGGAGGATCTTGAAAGGACCCTTGTCCTGCCCCATTCCGTTTCGGCTGTTCATGTCTTGTGGAGAAAGCACAAAGTGGAATTTGACCAATCAGCACCACCATCTGGAGGAGACGTAGCGACGTACCTGGGTTGAAGAAGCGTGACTCGGCTCCTCTCTCGATACCCCTGTCCCGCCACAACGGTGGCCTTTTGGGTCTCAAAGGTGGCCCGGGCGGGTCAAGCCAACGGTGCCCGCCTCCACTCTTCCCACCCCCAATTCCCTCGAATCTCTCCTGCTTTTTCTCCTCCGCTCCATCGCCCACACAGCGAAGGTGAACACGATCCGTCTATAATTAGCAACTCCACGCCCAGATTCAGCCCCAAACCTGCACCACGTGCCCAAACGGTCTAGAGGTACCGACATCATATGCCAGACGCTATTGTGTTCAAGCAGACATTTTGACGTCGACCTTCAAAATCTACGGCTGCTTCCGCCGATAGCACAAAAAGGACGGCCTCGTCCTGCTGCCATCGTCGCCAGTCTCTCCTCCCAGAGGTCTAGTGTCTCACCCTAGCTTCAACAACCTTTGTAGCAAGTCAAAGACTAGACTTGGCCCTTGCTTCTATCTTGCAGAGTCTGAGCTACGTGTAAGGGTGAAGGACGCCCTCTTGTGGCTGCATCGTCGTCATCTCGGAATACCTTCGTCCACACTTTTGTATACGATCGCCTTTGTTCGGACGACAATCCCTTTCCACGTTCGTCGTTCTCCAGCATCTCAGAGCCTTGCGCTGCAACCCGGAAGTTAAGACAGCACTTGGTTCTAGGTTTTATCGGCACTCTCTGCGTGCGCCGTGATCGTTCTTCAGAGCTCCACGTCGGCCCGCGCCGAAGGACAGTCAAGATGGGAAGAAGGAAGATCGAAATCAAAGCTATCAAGGATGACAGGAATCGTTCGGTGTAAGTCGCTGTCACTGCGCCTATCTACAACGTCTTTGCGACTGTCCGCTAATCTGGCTCGGCTCGGCTTATAGCACCTTCCTAAAGCGCAAGGGAGGTCTGTTCAAGAAGGCGCATGAGCTTTCCGTTCTGTGTTCCGTCGATGTCGCCGTCTTCATCTTTGGCAGCAATAAGAAGCTCTATGAGTACTCATCATCCTCGATGCCCGAGCTCATTACCAGATACCACTATGTACGTATTCTTGCCACTTGCGCATTGCGTTTTGCTGATTAGAGCCCAGCATGGCGGTCCCAACGAACACAAAGGCCCTAGCGACTTCAACGGCGGCGCCGACGACGACGGTAGCGACGACGAAAACGGCACTCCGCCTCAAGTGGAGGGCATGGAGGCTCATATGCCCCTCGCCTTTCATGGCCAGCCTCCATTTTCTCATCAGCACATCAGGCATCACACGCCTTCGGCTTCTCCGCCAATACAAAATGGTGCTTTTGTGCCTCATCCCTCACACCCAGTACACCGAGGCCATACCCCGCAACCTCCCCATATGGGCTCACGGCCCTCTTCCAGAAATGATATTCGTAGAATGGGGCCGAGTATGGGACAACCGAACGGTCCCCCGGCTCCTCATCCGCCTCCCCAAGTGAACGGCTATGCCTATATGCCACAGCCCGCTATCTACAATCCTCAGAACCAGCAAAACATGAGCCACGGCTTGCCACAGGCCGGTTCGCAATACCCTTACCCTCCACAACAGGCGCATGCACATCAAATGCAGTCATTTATGGAAGACCAGCGACGGTCATCACTTCCTCCCAACTTTCCTCCTCCAGGACCTCAGCAAGGACCTCCACAGCTCCAGAGGCATTCCGTATCACCGCCACAACCAACAGCATCCCAGCTTCCGGCTCAAACCATGGCTCACATGTCCCCCCCTCCGCCACAACATCACCCGATGCAGAGCCCTCCGCTGCCGCAGCACCACCAGCAACATCACCAGCATCATCAACAACAGCAACAGCAGCAGAAGCAGCAACAACAACAAAACCAGCAGCCACAGCAGCAGTCACAGCAGCAGCAGCAGCAGCAACACCGCGAAAACCAGCCGCCGCCGCAGGTCCATGTCCAAGAACCACTTGCACCTCCTCTCCCAGATGTGAAGCCAGAGCCAAGCAAGTCCATGAGGCAGCCACCGCTGCTCGACACACAAGTCAAGAGGCTCCCGCAGCGCAAGGGTGGTAGTATCTTTACGCCGATTGACGGGCCTTCGTCCATCCTGGCTCAGCATTTGTCGGCTTTCCACTCGGCTAATGATCCTTCCAAGTCGGACGGTAACCGGTCTCTCTCCGTGGATGTTAGTAGCATATCTCGCAACAATATCACTAGTTCACCGCCTGAGCCGCCTCGCCCGAACGGGCAGCCCTTGAACAAACGACACGATTCAATCGTGTCAATACCGGAGAGGACCTTCACTCCACCCTCGCGAGCCAACAGCCTGCAGACGCCGGGTGGCGCAGCGAGGCCGCGGCTGAAGGTGCAGATTCCGGAAGAGGCCTCGGAAGCTGGAAGTGCGACTGCGGGTTCTTCCTCTCCCCGCAATACCTCTACGGACAATACTTCGCAGCATTCGCGAGGGATGGTACTCCCGCCTCCTTCTCCCTCGGTAGATGCGTCTACACTTCTTTCTGCGGGAGCTACCGGTCCGCCAAACCCATTTGCACGACCTGTTCGCCAGGAGCACCAGAGCATGAACATTGACACGCCGGTCTCGGCTTTGCCATCGCGCTTCATGGGTAACGAGTTTCTGCCCAGTCCCAGCAGTTTTTATCCTGACTGGAACTTCCGCGGAAATGAGAGCAACACCCTGCCTAGCCCTCTCAATTTTGCCACGCCTGTTGTTGGCACTGGGCCGTCATTCTTGAGGGACGACCCAACACCGCATAAGCGTAAATCACCTGACATCAGCGGCAGCCATGGCTCCAGTCATGAAGGTGCTGATCACGGTAACGAGCCGAAGCGGATCAAAGTGGACTCATAGGAGTGCAAGACGCACTCTGTGATCCGCGACCTTGTATCTATTTCTATCTTATTTCCTACTTGGAGTACAGCTGGAGTTGTGGGAGAGCATTAGTTTCCAGGCCAGATGGTTTTGTCGCCAGAGTTGTGTAGTTTGTGTGATTGGGAGAGGTCTGGAAGGATACCAGGGAATAGCGCAATTTGCTACGGAGACAAGACGTCATGATGGATTAGGGACACTTCATGGCATCGGCGAGGCGTTTGGGGCGAGTTTGACGGTTTTTCATTTGCATCATTGGGATTTTTGGCACCTACTAGACGATGGCATGACGGATTTGGGATACCTAGGAAACAGCCTAGGTAGCGTCCTACGAAGGACATTGGGTGTCAAACGGCGTTCTCGGGACTTTGCTACTCTTTACTACCTATGGTCGATTTGGCAGGGAGTCTAGGATGGTGCAGCTATAGCTCTCAGCATGAAACAGACATGGTCTGTACACTTTGCACTTTTCTTCGCACTATATTCGCGTTTCATGTCGCTTCACCTGTGACATGAGTCAAGTATCACAGACCGCAGTTTTGTGTGCGAGACACGACAGGCAAAGATGAAAGCCTGTCTGTAAGAGACTCGGTGGCTTCTCTGACCGAGTGTAGGATGCGCTACACTGTATCTTTGGTGAAGCTCACAGGACGCATGAGTTTCTCGTGGTACAGGGTCTTAAAGCGCACATCTGATTAGCACACCGGCTGTGGTGCTGATCGTGAAACAGGTGAGGCTCAGCCCTTGACGCAGATCGACCCCACGTGTGGCCCAGGCGTACTCCGCCATCCGGGTTTGCAACTGCCGGGCAAGAGCTGAGAGAGCTGTGCCTGCAAAGACAGATGGGGTGAACTGACGGGGAATGGCGCTGCCGCATATACATAGAGGTAGATGGATGTGTGGTTGCAGCTGACGTCTGCTACTGCAGAGAAATGAATACAGTGTCGGGCAATATCCTGTTTCAAAGGAAGCAAGCTGGCATTGGCGTACATTATTATCGCCAGAGAGATTACGCTTAGTAACCTCAGCCACACAGTGTATTGAGCACACATGCTCCCGTTCTGGGACTTGGAAATCCTCACCAGACCTCAGTTCCGGTCGTCTCACTTGCTAAGAATGCATATCCAGGTCAATCTAATCTATATATGGTAATATTCTTTATTTGTGCCTATAGTGAGAAGTGTTGCGATAGTAATCATCAAGAGAGGTTTGTCGTCGCCAGTCAAGTCCCAGATGCCGAGCGCCGAGTCCAAACCCCACATTTGACGGCAACGGCCGCTAAGGACTGCTGCGTGCCAGCGGTCGGAGAAGGTACCTTAGCGTACGGGCTCGGGGGTGGGGCCGTAATCTCGGCAGCAGCCCCCTGCCCTACGCGAGCCCAAACCGTGACGTGACAAGTGAAGGGGGCAACCTTCCTTTTGACTTTCTTTGAATCCACTCTAGGGGTGCACCTTCCGGTATGATCTGAACTCTATCCGACATCTACTCTCCTACACTGCCTTTTCTGCAATTTTGCTCCATCTAGAGCGTCCATTCTTTCACCCACATACACTCGTTTTTGGGGGTCCAAATCTGCCCCTGAGCTAGCCAGCTCGAGAAAACACATCCCCTTTTGGCCATGCACTGCTCAACAGCAACTTGGCTGCTCGTGCTCGGCGTCGCAACCGCGATGCCAGCTCTCCAGCCCCGGGCGCCAGACGCAACCGACCTCTGGGTGACAGTCGACGAGTCCGGCCGTCCAAAGACCGTGACACCTATCCAAACGACCATAAGCGGCACTCTGACCGTCATCTCCGCGGCCCCCAACGCCGTGACGGCTACAGTCTTTACCAACACCAACCAGGGCGATGTTAGGACCACGACCGGTACCGTTGCAAACCCGACGCCCACAGCTACTGGCGGAGCAGGTGCATTCCCAGTCTGTCACAACAAGGATGGCGACAACGCGCCCTTCTGCCTGCCAGTTGTCGGCGCCGAGCTCAATCCGGGGAAAACCTATTACAGTCCGTCTCCTTCTCTTTTCCTCCCGTTCAAGTCCTATCCTCATACTCACCATTTCTGTTGCTAGTAACCTGGGATCCAACCTTTTTCCCCTCCTCCAACACAACCGTGAAGATAACTGGCTCCTACTTCAACTCCACCACCGGCCTCACCACCTCGCAAGCCTTCTCCTCGGGCAGCCAAGCGGCAGCCTGGTCCTTTTACGCCTGGACAGTCGACTCATCCGTCCTCGCCGGCGGCAGCGCCGTGAACATATCCCTCGCCATCGCCGCCCTCACCCCCGGCGCGGCCACCATGACGCCCGTCCAGGGCCCCGTGGTGAGGGTCGCCAAGCCGTCCCCGTACGCGCAGGAGCCCGCGAAGCCGCCGACGGGGCCGGCGCTGTACATAGGCCTGCCGACCGTGCTGGGGTTCGTGGTAGTCGTGCTGGTCGGGACGTGCTGGTGGAACAGAAACCACAGGAAGATCGGGCTGGGCAACGTTATGGGCCGTGGGAAGGGGTATGGTGTCGGTAAGAGCAGGAGGCAGAGGATGTTTGCTGGAGCGAGAAAGAGGGAGCGGAAGGAGCAGGGTATTAGGTTGATGGAGCGGGATGTTACGGGTGCCGGAGGCGAGGTGTATAGGGATGAGGTTAGGCCTGAGGCGCCGAAAATTGTGACGAGATCTGAGGGAGACAGTTTTGATTTTGGAGTGCCGAGACGGGATAGCGATGCACTTGGAAGTCTGGCTGGGAGCCCGACTGAGGAAAGGCATCCCGATGGGTTTGGGAGAACGCAGAAGGGCGGTACAGGTAACGCGTTTCGGGATGAGTTGAGCCGGCAGGAGAGGGAGCGGTTCTAGAAGAGGCTGCCTGTGTCGACTACTTCTTTTGGTGGTGGGTACGTGACAGTGCAGGGCCAGGAAGATTGAAGGTCCTCATGGTCTGGCGGAAGACGACTCTGGAAGGCTCAGACGGAGCCGCAATGCTTGAGATACCTACAGGTTCATGTCATTGCAATCAAGAATTCAAACTCGACCGACAACCTAGATACATCATAAAAAGTCTATTGCAACATTAATCCCTCTCAAGACTTTATCGTCCCATCTCTATTGTGTCGTACGACATGATGATTAGACACGATTTGACCGAGTGCTTCCCGCTATTGAGGTCTTATCGTTCAAGCCTAAGCCCATGAAATAGTCCAGTTGGAACACCAAGCTCCGCCAGACGTCTGCCCATCCAGGTTTGTGATGGCCAGGACGGAGGAGTCCGACGAGTATTCCCACGTCGATTGCTCCAATGCGTTTCCATTGAGCTTGACACTTGCCGGCGGGCTCTTGACGCCCAACACTGTCACATTAGCCAACTGGTTGCTGTCCACATAACTACCGGTAGCGGTTGCAGCTAAAGACCCATTCGTTGCGGTGAACTGCGAACGTTAGCCCAACTCATTTACTCCATTCTCGGCAAGGGAATGAACTCACCTCAACCCATGTAACTTCTTTAGGCTTGATACTCTCCCCATCATCAAGATACAACTCCCCAGCCGCCTTCCCATCATTGCTGAGGGCTATTATCAGTCCCCAAGGATTTCTCCTGCTCTGATATGTCGTCATTCCGGGTTCCTGCAGGGGCAAGACATACCCGCCCCTGACATAGAGCGGAATATGTCCCAGTGGCGCCGCGATAGTGACGTTTTCGCCGGCTCGCAGTCCCGCACTGACATCGCTCCCGTTATACCAATCGTACCAGACCGTGCCCTTACCCGTGCCAGGGAAGACGCCCCCAACGCTGTCCGCTCCCTGCACCAAGACCGGCGTGACCATGACCGCCGGACCGAGGAGAAACTGCCTGTCGGCGTCTCTGAGCCACGGCTCGTCGGCAAACTCCCACGCCAGGGCGCGCATGACCGTGTCGCCCCTCGCGTTCGCCCTCGCGAAGAGCGTGTACATGTACGGCAGGAGCGAGTACCGGATCCTCATGGCCGCACGGGTGGTGTCGGCGACGGCGTCCCACACGTAAGGCTCCTGCGGCGCGGCGGCGAGGACGTTGTGGTTGCGGTAGAAGGGGAAGAAGGCCGAGAGCTGCATCCAGCGCGCGCACAGCTCCATGTCCGAATTGCCGTTGAAGCCGCACGTGTCGACGCCGAACATGGGGACGCCGAAGAGGCTGAAGGAGAGGGCCTGCGGGATCGAGAAGAACATGTACGCCCACTTGGACGCGTTGTCGCCGCCCCAGTGGCCCGCGACCCGGCCGGAGCCGGCGAAGGTCGATCGCCCGATGATGAAGGGCCGGAGGCCCGGGAAGATGCGTAGCAGGGCCGCGTAGGTGGCGTTGAGGATTAGGTGGCCGTTGAGGTTGTGGAAGTCGTACTCGAGCGAACCGCCGTGGTGGGTCGCGTTGGGAGAGACGGCGTGTACGGCTAAGTCGCCTTGAACGTTGGCGATTGCGTAGGGGGGGTAGTTGATCTCGCGACCGCCGGGAGTGGGGGTTGTGCGGAGGTATGAGGTGGAGGAAGTTGAAGAGGAGGAGGTTGTGGAGACGGAGGACGAGGATGAGGTGCCGGTTGGAATCGGGCTGGCTTGAGTCGAGGCTGCGTACGAGGCAGAGGAAGCCTCGGTGGCGTTGGTCAGATTGAAGCCTTCCGGGAAGTCGAGGACGAGATTGCCAGCTTCTCCCGGGAGGCTGAAGTCCGGATGCACGGGGTTAAGGGTCAAATTGTGCTTGCCGCAGGGACCCACGCAGAACGAGGACACCTCCGACATGTCTATCCAGATGCCGTCGAAGGAGACATTCTTGTACCAAGTGGCGAGCTCATCGACCCACCACTCAAGGGTGCCGGTGCCGTTTAGGATGCCTCCTACCCAGTCAGGGAAGACTGAAAGGCAGTATCAGCACACATACGACACGGTGAAAGGACGAAAAGAATTGCTCAGGAGCGAGGGAGGTACTTGCCAGTGTATCCGGGCCAAACAGCGCCGATGTAGAGATCACCTCCTGCGTCAAACATGAAGGCATCTGCTTTGACACCACGGTCATACGTTGGATAGGCATCGCTAGCATTCTCCTGGTTTGGAGCATAGATGGCCGAATCTACTATGGGGACGTAATGCTGGTGATTTTCGTGCAGTTTCCCAAGGAATTTGGCTCCTTCTGCGTAAGAGAATGTGTTCTGATCATTCTCAAAGTCCCTGTACTGGTTCATGTAGTCGATATCAGCTGTAATGTGTTAGCTCCGAAACCATGGACCCGGAGAGACAAGAGACATAGACACCTACTCCAGATCGTTTCGAGCGGGATATCCGCCTGGGCAAAATTATCGACGACCTCTTGCAAAACACTCCAGTTCTGGTATCCCCATCGGCATTGATGGAACCCAAAACTCCAGTACTGTTGCATGGCCGGATAGCCGACCATGCTCTCCTGGTATGACTTGATCAGCGTCTCGGCGTCAGGACCGCTGTAGAAGTACAGGTCGATAGTGCCGCCCAGAGCTCGCCACGTGATGTTCCTGGGACGCAGCAGAACTTCCTGTGCATGAGCGTTGCGGTTGAAGACACCGTGAGTGTATGATTTATACTCAACAGAAGTGTCAGTGGCATTGGCGACGTAGGTGAGGTTTCCAGATGCGTCTTGAGTGAAGAATCTGGTGTCGTGGTAGATAGGGTGAGTCCCATAGATATTCTCATCGATCGGATCTCCCACATCAGCTGCAAAGAGGGTCCCTAAAGAATGTTAATACTTGCTCTTAATCACAAACAGAGATTAGAAATTCTCACTCGTGAGGTTATTTCCCAGTCTGAAGCCATGTATAACTTCGCCAAGTCCGTATAGGTTGTAGTCCTCGGGCAGCGGGGAGGCAAATTCGATGTACTGGTCCGCATATACCAGAACTGATCCATTTGTCGTGAAAAGCACGTCAGAAGTCGTCTTGCGTGAAACAGTGAAAGAGAAGGTAGGCTCATTCGTCCAGGTGACCTCCAGGTCACTGTTCACTGCCCCAGCACCCTCGGCAGCAACGCCAGGCCGCGGAATGATGGACTCAGGAAGAATAAACCAGGTTTCGTTCTCTGCCCCAATATACCGAGGTTGGATTTGGATATTGACTCTGTCCGCTGCTTGATACTCGACAGACAGTGTAAGGTTGGCTATATCGTTGCCGTACACGTTGCAAGCAGAGCCTGCAATATCCAGGTTTGCCGTGAATCCGTTGGCGGTGTTGATCACGCCAGAGGCCTTATAGCCTGGGCATACATCTTGGACATTGACCGCTTGCGGATCCCTGACGTTTGGGAGGATATTTTGGCCCTGGTCAGCGTCTGCGGGAACGGTGAAGATGGGACGCCACGAGGTCGTTGTCGTCGCCAACCCCGAAGAGGCAGAGACACATGCTGTGCGTGCTAAGCTGGGCCACAGAGCTGCCAAGAGGGCGAGTGATGTTGATGTAAAAGCCACCATTGCGACTATTGACCGAGCGGACCTTTTGAAGGCTTTCGTCCGTCTTGGTTGAAACAACAGTGCAAGGCAAGATGCTGCGGATACAAGGACCAGGAGCTTAACTATGCTGCTTCTGATCGGTGACTCCGAGCAACCAGACGGACTAATGTGAGCAAGTGTGACTTCTCCTTGGGGATCCCTAAGAGCTCTCAACTCCTGCTCACTTGCAGCACCGATGATGTGAGGGAAATATATCAACCAGGTAGGCACGGATACTGCCAATGGCAACTGCACCAGATTATAAGACTTTCATTAGATGGTTGGCCTCATATAAACTCGAGCTATATGGCCGCGTATAAATCGGATATATGGCTTTATACGACTTGAGGCTGTACTCATACCTTTGCTACCCGGCTCCATGGTGACAGCAGCGACTCCGAATGCGGCCATTCAATGCCATTGCGGCTCTTTCCAGGTTGGTCACCCGCTGACGACATCATTCCCACATCAACTGGAACCCCAGATTCGAAATGCGGACGTCGCGGAGTCGTTCGGTCGTACCCTCGGCGAGCTAACTTATATACTTCGCGTGGCGCCTGCCGTTTCTTCGGCCCTGATCTGCGTCGCATTTTTGCGGGCACCAATCATGATGAAGCGTGGTGCGGTTGGGGTTGGACTCGCAAAGCAACGGTGAGGGTGGTTGGATGCTTATTGCTGACTTTTCCCCATGCTGTGGGAGGGGGCCGACTGAGGAACTCCGACAGAGGCGGAGTTATACAGTTAATGCAACTCTGATTTTGGTTGTTGTTGGGTGAGAAGAACCCGGATGATGATGGCTGAACGCGGCGGAGGATGGAGATGGGGTACGGATCGGCATCCGGCGAGTTGACGTACCATACTGTGTCACAGCGCACAGCTCACAGATGCTGAGCACCAGATCTAAGCAGATAATGAGTCTAAATGTGATCCACCGGCTTCGAAGCACAATACTGTAAGCAATCAGACGATCACTCGACAATTCATGCCATCCGCACGCTAGAACTGATGTGTCCTTCGGCAGTGCTAGCACCGCTCTATTGTCGAGCTACTTGCAAGGGCGAAGCTTTTGTAGAAAGACATCTGTCCAGACATGACTTGAATTTTGTCTTCAATAAGAATAGATAGCCTCCATCTCTCCACTGTGAAGATGAGTCCAGGACTCATGGAGACGTCAGCGTCGATTAGCGTCGACGTTGCACATCTTAAAACAGGCGCCATGCGCCCTCCGTAAAGACACTCGCCATTAGTCAATGTCGTCCCATCCCGTAGCTCGCTTCAATTCCGTGATATCCCTAAACCCAGAGCTTGTCCAAAGACACAAAAAAAAACTCAAATCATGATGACCCCTAACCATGTCCCCAATGTCCATAAGATGAAGTCGCTGATATAATCCCGCATTTGTCGTACATGTTTCCCTCACCAAAACTCCGTCGCGTTATAACTCCGTCGCGTTATAACTCCGTCGCTGATATCCAAGAAGATTTGAGAGTAAATGACATGGACGGCCAGTGGTGGTATAATAAACAATAAAAGTCCAGAGGGGCTCAATAGCTGAAATCGACGTTACCCATCTGGGATAATATTTTGTCATCTTGTGATGACGTTGTCGTCGTGCCACTAACTCCCGTGTCTGAGTGAGTAGTCGCTACGCTGCTGGATCTTGAGGGTTGGAGCTCATGTATTGGGTCTTGTACTGGCTGTACGGCGCTGTCCGAGAAGCCAAAGTCTCGCATCTGTTGAAAGCTCCAGCTCGGCTCGAATTTCTTGCTGTTCCACGCATAATCGACTCTCTCGTACATCTCGTCAATCTGCTCCAGACTGATCTTGCTGGTCTCGTAAACCATACACCAAACGAAGAAGATGGCGACAATGCAGAAAGCACCCCAGACGAAGAAAACTCTGGGACCGAGGGCAGCGTAGCCATGTCCGGTTTCAACAAGATAGGGTGTGCCGTATGCGATGCCGAAGTTGAGAAGCCAGTTGGAGGCTGTCGAGATGGACATCGACTTCGCTCTGACCTTCAAGGGATAGATCTCCGACGTCACGACCCACACGGCTGGGCCCCAGGAGGCGGCGAAGAAGAAAACGTAGACAGCGACAAAGACAATCAGTATCTGATTCGCCGCCCGGGGCATAGTATCTCCGACGACGGTGGTAAAAGATGCGATGATCAGCTGGCAGATGGCCATGCCGACGGCACCGATGATAAGAAGCTTGCGCCGGCCCCACGACTCGATGACGAGCAGCCCAGGGATTGTCGAAACGGTATTGATGATCTGCATGACAAGGGAGATGGTGAAGGGATTTTGAATGTTGGCACCGTTGAAGAAGAAAGTCCCGTAGTACATAATGAAGTTGACACCTGTGAGCTGTTGCAGCATTTGCAAGCCGCATCCGGTCAGGGTCCGGCGGCCGAGATGAGGACTGCCGAAAATGATGGACTTGTATGTGTCGGCTCCAAGAGCCATTTCATATTCATGATTAGCTTCGATCTCAGCGAGTTCTTCAACTAGAGCGGGGTGAGTAATGTCCAGGCGGCGGAGTCGACTGAGGGATAGAGCGGCAGCTTCTTTTTGACCGCTCTTGATGAGAAACCGAGGAGTCTCGGGTAGGACAAGCAGACCAAGCGAGAGCACACAAGCCCAGGTGAGTTGAAGTCCCATAGGGATGCGGTAGGCCGATGATCCGTTTTGCTGATAGGTGATTATGTTGACGCCAGAAGCAGCGAGAAGCCCTAGCGTGATAGATAGCTGGTAGGCACAGACTAGAGTTCCTCTGATCCATTTGGGTGCCATTTCAGACTGGTAGAGGGGAACCAGCACCGAGACCGTTCCTACTCCCACTCCAGCAAAGAACCTATTTCCGCAGCACATTAGTACCAACGCTACTGATGAACACTGGATGCAAAACAAATTGACGCACCTTCCAACCAGCAACAGCGGGATGTTATCGGCGCAGACCTGGAATATCACGCCGAAACAGAAGACGGCGACAGCACCAATGAGTGATAATCGACGACCGAAGTAATCGCCGACAGGCGCGGACACCAGAGATCCGAGCACAGTACCAGCGCTGAGCATGGCGACGATGATTGATATCTGTTCGGGAGACAGTGCGGGTAAATCGTTTTTATCGCGGGAGCCGGTCGAGAATTGATCTAGAAATGATCGCATCGCCAGAATGCCATTTATTGTCCTGCGACGAGAGAAAGCGAGTCAGTCCATGTTCGTCCAAACTTCGCATTTCTTTTCCCATCCTCTCTCTTGCCTGCCATCAGGCATCCCCTGCATATATCCCATCTCATCCCAAGTCTCCATGAACATAGATCGTGATGCGTACCCTGTATCGTAGCCGAACAGCAACCCGCCTGTTGCGACGAAGAGGCCGACCATGATGGCGGGCGCTGACGAGCCGGCGACATTGTCGGGCTTGTGCCAGCCCATGGCTATCGCCATGGTGACGGTGAGTGGCGGTCAATCCAGGATCGATGTATGGCGACGCCGATACGTGCGCGGTTTGTTGTGCGGTCGTCGATGGTTAATTGCGCGGTCGAAACCATTAGATGACGGCTGAGAAGGCAAGTCAGCGGGACGAGGAGGAGTCGTTCGCTGCGCAGGTGCTGGCCGCTCTCTTTCCCTCTCCGCTGGAGTGTGGGTAATATGAGGAAAAGAGTGGAGAATCAGGGAGCAGGAAGAGAGAAAAAGGCGGGAGCGAACTGGAGATCAAATGCCAGCGACATTGTGAGTCGAAAGCCTGGGGCAGCACCCTCTGATTGGCCAGACGGGCAAAGGCCTGTGCTCCACCGGCCTGCACACCCTCTTGCTGAGTGGTATGGGCACTTGGCATTTTGTGGCGTTCCCCCTTATTACGCTATTCCTCTTCGGTACAAGGCCAGCGAGCCACCTAATGTCCGTTCCCAAGCCATCAGCATTCAAACAGGTCAAGGGCAAACTTTGTCACTGTGCTCAAATCAAATTGTCACAGACCTTTGGCAAGCCATACCTCATGCGCATTAGCATCGTCCGTTACTGTGCTAAGCCTTGGCTTGTCAGCAGTCTTGATCTTGACCCAAGCATGTTTGTCCATGGATTCGACGTGGTTGGAATGACCTCAGCGATGATATCTTAATAGCGACTGCTGGTGACAAACTGCGTTCTAGCAGTTTGGTGTCCTTGCCTCGCTTCGTACGCTAAGGTAGACTTACTGTAATGTGCAGCTGCTGTGGTAGTAATGTGGTAGTGCGATTTGGGATCAGGAGACTCATGGACTCGGCTGCTGTAGCAGCCTGCATGAATACAATACGCGCTAGAAATACAGTCTTTTGACTTGGATCTCGAGACAAACCGAAGGACCCGGCATACGTTCAGTCCGTTTCTGGGCATTGCCAGGGTGTCGCGTACCGGCGAGACTTCGTTAGCGGCAGTGCTAACAAATTTCCCAGTTCTGCTCTAAAATCATACTTGTCTCTTTGCGTTTCAACCATTCCGAGGCTGTTGTGAGCTTTTCAGGCTCGTCCTGCCATCTAACTACATAGTATCTGTCGTACCTGGACGGGCCCAACCCATGGTGGCGGAACAAACTCTACAGAGACCGGGAAATCAAGGCGAACCCTAACAGAAAAGCGCCGTTAGGGCTGGCAATCGAAATCGCACGGTGACAGGCACTGGGCGGAGTCGGCATGTCGGTACCGGTAGTCATGAGAGAACTGGGGAAAGCGTGATGGGTTGCGGGGAAGCTCTCCTTAACGAAGCACCGTCAGATCATGTCCACCATGACTGTCATTAAAATAGCCTAACAACCGGCGAGGTGTCTGTTGAGAGCTAAAGTTGCGAGACTTGCTTCACCGACTCTAGGCATCCTGATGAATCCTCTGCGCTGGTAAAACGCCCTTCCGAAACACATTGCCGAGACGCCGAGCTACCAACTGCTCACACCTCTCACACATCCTCGCCAGTCAGCACTACACAGTATGGCACCTACCTACCTACCTACCTTGGTTCTCTAGAGGGTGTCAGAACAGGACGAGCTTGAAAGTCCTCTAGCCACTGTTCCGACAACGGCAAGAAATTCCTACAACCTGTTTTCAATACTGCGTCTTCACAATAACACATTGGCCATACTCCCTTCCTCAAGGTTGCTTCATTTCTTGGTGTCTTATGGTTGTGCACTTGCCAAGCGCTAAAGCTCGACCGCTATTCCTGCTGTTGTTTTACCTAGCTTCCCTTGCGTCGTTAGTTAACACTGTGCGCAAGCCCGTTGGCCACGATGTTCTGTCACCCTGTCATCAGTGGCTTCAAAATGTGCCGCAGATGTGACCGCTTCCATTGATTATCTATTCGTTCCACTCCCTGCGCACACTTGGTTGGACAACCTGGCCGAGCATAGTAAGGACCGTCCAGCTCGTCGTCCTTGACAAATGCATTGGTACAGTCATCAGCATGGTGGCTTGAGATATTCGCTCTTGGCTTCGCCTGCGGACCCAAGGGAGAGGCTCGGCGAATCTTTCAGCGCGGGCCTCATTTCACAGCTCATATATTGCTTTGGGGCACAATATCTTTACTTCCTGGTACATGGGATCTGTTTCCTACACGTGGGTATTCCTTTATCACGGGAGCAACCGTAACCTATTATGACAGGCATTTAAAGAATATGGAAACTCTAAAGGATCTCGTTCCCACCGATATCAGGCCATAATCCACGGTATTGAGACTTCCTTCTGAGAGCGGCTGAGAACGGGCTCTGGCTGGCTGGCCTGGACCAACAACTCGCTACCGTCTCTGAGAGGCGGGACAGCAGTTGACTGGACAGACACAACCGGTACCCAATCATATCAATTGTGTCATGCAATATCAATTTCACATCGAGCCGAGGACTGACGGTTGCAAGGTCATCGTGACCATTTCTCATTTTGCTATGTCACTAGCACGTTCCAGGTTCTGGCGCTGCAGAGTGTATCACAGTAGAGACGACACACATACTTAGCAAAGTCTCTGAACTCCCGTCGCCCGGCATGTGTGAAGTGCGCTTACGAGAAGGCTTAACTCTCACGGCCTACACCCCGTAAGCCAACACCTGCCGTGTCACGACAATATTGGCCGTGGTGGTAAGCACGGAATCAATGTCCAATGGCCATATAGACAAACACGAAGTTACTGCCTGCCACCTTTAGCTGCGCAATACATGGCTGTGCCGTATTTCGTTTTGAATTTTTCCCTAAGGTTCTCTTAGGTGCATCGAGATACTTGGTAGCTTGCCCCTGGCCACGAAAAATATCATTCCCTCACTTTTAGGTCCTACCGAGGTTGAAGGATCAATCAAATCTGTGCCGTACAACCACCGAGGGAGCGTACCGGATCTGCCCGCTACACACCAGCCCAGCCATGCTCCGAAGTCCTTTAGAGTACATGCCACACGTGAAGCCGGGACGAGCCTCGTGGGATCTCTGCCCTACTCATGGACATACCCTGGTTGTGTTTATTTGGCCCATGTACCAAGAAGGTCTCCTTCCTGGGAAGAGCCGTGGATTATTCAGTGGGACACCACCGACCCGAGATTTAGGCAAGAGTATTTGGTCTAGGTACACAATAAGTCTAACGGATCCTAATTCGTGCTTCAAACGCTCTCTTTTCGCTAGATGCTCTTGGCTGCCGCGCCGACAGGCGAAGTCATCGTTTTCCCGCCTGCAGGGCTCGTAAAAGGGCTGTGCTTTGCCGGCACTCTGGCCGACAACACAAAGTTCATTGGGCACCAGAGCTGCGACGTACGAAGGCCTGGGGGGTGAGACTTGCTTGTGCAGGCTTCACAGCCCAAACATGGCTCTTCCTCGGAAGGATGCGTCCATATCATAAAAAATCTCTCAAGATGACATTCTCACGCCGATACATTCCTGCCTCGTGTATAGATCCCGTGATATAGTCAACGTCGTTGAACATCACTCTGGCCGGAGAGGGAGGCAGCCGGCATGGATCTTAGCTACTCGCACACAACTGGTTCATCCAAAACGACCAATTCCATTGAAGTTCGGATTGGAAAAGCTACATATCAACATACAACGTACAAGGCCATGCCAAGGTAGATGAGGTCCGACGACTCTCAAGAGGCGGTCTCGGGGGTGCCAGCCTATGTCTTCGGCAGCTTATTCCCCCAAGGGCCAAGGTATCTATCACAAAACACATCCCGGCGACTCAAATCCTACTACCACCCCTCTTTAGATCTCCAACGTAGGCTTAACACCCTTAACCCGACCAATAACCTGCTCAGGTGCGTACTTGGGGATGACCTCGTCGTCGTGCAGCATCTCGAACTCCTCGGACGCGTCGCGGCCCATGAAGTTCATGATGGCCTGCGGGCCGCCGGGGTGCTCCTCGAGCCAGTTGGTCAGGTCCAAGACCACGCCCTTGACGACGACCCAGAGGTCTTCCTTCTTGTTGTGCTTGGCCACCTCCTCCATCGTGAACTCCTTCTCCGGGATGGAGAACTTCTTGGGCGCGGGCTTGGCCGTTACGTCCTTGTTGGGCGAGTTGCCCGCGTTGGTGGTGGTCTGAGACTTGGGAGGCTCGGAGCTAGAAGAACCACCTGCAGCCGAGCCGGAGCCGGAGCCGGAACCCCATTCGACCGAGATCTTGCCCGGCTGCGAGGGGTCGATGTGCAGCGCGATCTGGCCCAGACGCGACGAGGCGGCACCGGCGCCGCTGAGCGCCTTCTGGAAGAGGTAGTTGCTCGCGCTGTCTCCGGCCACGCGGCCGTAGACGACGCAGCCGAGCAGCGAGGAGCCGCCCAGACGGTTAGCGCCGTGGACGCCACCGGCCAGCTCACCACAGGCGAACAGGCCCTCGAAAGGCTTCTGCTCCTTGTTTAGGACCTGAGCCTTGTCGTTGATTTCAATGCCGCCCATGGTGAAGTGCAGCACGGGCTCCATAAGGGCCACGTGGAAGTCATCGTTGATGTCCAGGGGTCCGTTATGGAAGAATTTCTTGCCCCACGGATCCTTCTGCTTGCCGTCGGCGATGGCATTGTAGGTGGTGAAGGTCTTCTGGAGGTGCTCGGGCGAGCAGCCGATCTCCTTAGCCAGCTCCTTACCGGTCATCTTCTTCATCAGGCCGCGGCCCGAGTAGTGGCGGGTGTGGAAGTCGAGAGTGTTGGAGGCCTTGGAGTTGAGGATGAGGCGGATGGGGAACTTGCCCTTGTCCTTCTCCTTCCACATCATGCCAGAGACGTAGTCGCGATGGCCGAGCTCGTCGCAGAAGCGATCGCCATCGGCATTGAGCAGGAGACCGCCCTCGCCGCGGAGTGCCTCGGCAGCCAAGAACTTCCACTTGGAGCCGGGGTCCTTAGGGTCGACGAGACCGGTAGGATGGACCTGGACCTTGTCCATGTCGATACCGTTTCCGCCGATGGCCATGACCATCTTCTGACCGTCACCGGTGGCGTGCGAGCCGTTGGTGGTGGCTAGTCCGTAGGTGTCTGGCCTGTGCTTCTTGAGGAGCGAGGTCTCGCTGAAGTCGGCGGCATAACCGCCGGTGGCGAGGACCACTGGGCCGTCTAGTGACTGTGACTCGCCGTTGAACTCGTACGTTACGCCAGTGACAGTGTTACCGTCCTTGTTGAGGCCGGTGACGCGGGCCTTCTTGATGATCTGGACGCGCTCGGGCTCCGTCTCTGCGAGCTCTTCAAGTCTCTGCATGAGAGCGTATGTGATGGCCATGCCGGGGAATTTTGCGTCATGTCCACGGTGGGTTCTCGGCTGCGAGTGACCACTGTAAGAGCTGTTAGCATGCTTGCCATTTATACAAAGTTCCAGTCGAAAAAAACTTACCCTAACCGCGAAACGAGGGTAAGATCGAGGTTGAAGACATCCTGCAGCCACTCAACGGCAGCAGCGGACTTGTACGTCAGCACCTTGATGAGATCAGGCCTTGCCTTGTCACGGGCTGACTTGAGGGTATCATCGTAGAATTGCTTGACGCTGTCTTGGATGCCGTGCTCGACCTGCGTCCTCGTCAATGCGCCGTTGATTCCGGATGTGGCCTTTGTGGAGTTGCCTCCGAAGAAGCCCTGCTTGTCGAGGACAACAACGTTGCCACCGGCGAGGTAGATTGTGTGCGCGGCGCTGAGACCGGATACTGGAGAGCAGAATGTTAGTCGGTTTGTCTGCGCATTTGAAGGTTGAGACGGCCATATGACGACAACGCAACGCGGGGTGCAGCAGCAGCGGCTTTTCAGAATCGTATGTTAAGAAGAGTTGACTTACAGCCGCCACCAACAACGATCACTCTGGGAGCCATCTTGACCAATTCGTCTTTGTCTCTGAAAATGCGGATGGTGGAAGATACGACAGGACGAAGGGGCCGGAATGAATGATTATGAAGGTATATTTGGTTGCCTGGGACAGCAGAATCAGAGAGGAATGTGAGATGCAACACCGAACTTGGTCAGTCGGCGTCTTTTTAGCTGGCCGAAGGGACCTGGAGAGCTGTGAAATGCTGGCACGCTGATTCGAGAAGCCGAGGCTTACCGTTCTGTGGGGTCAATTCTGGGGAGCGCAGAAAAGCAGTGTTAGTGTCAGAAGTTCCGGATTTGAACTGGCTGTTTCGTGATTGTACTGTGTTACAGTGGGACACAGGTCAGTAACAAAGGGATTAGATGACTCTCATACACCTGTACGTTCACCACGCGAGGGTTATGAGAATGTAGGCAAGAATTGCTAGGACGTCTCCAATATTTAAACCACAATCTGACAGCAACTCGCGCTCTACTACGGGAAGAAAGTCTCATTGCGCCCCTCTCGCATTTCGCACTGATGTGAGCCGAAGTGCAGAACAGGGCCCTGGACTTCACGCCGTCTCGACGGTACGTGTGCCGAGGCTTGCCCACAGTGACCTCTCGGGCTAACAGCCAGATAGCCGCAGCAGATGGAAGGTTGGATTGCCGGCAACGGAGATAGGCGTTTGAACCCTCTGAGTCGAGGCAACTGAGCGGGTCTTTTTTCAACCGTCTTCAAAGACACGGTCTTGATCCCTGACGACGACACTGACCTTTTCAGCGCTGCGAAGCCCAATGTCCTCGTTGTCCATAGGTATTTGGAGACTACCTGACGGGTGGCCAGTGGCCCAGTCCTGGCCCTTGTCCCTTTCCCCACACATGGATCACGAGGCCGGGGAACGCTCTCTTGCCGTCTGCTCTTTCCCCACATTCTTTTGGGTGCACTTTCACATGTGATGGCTACCTCAGGGAAGGAACCACTGACATCACAGGATTTAATGAGACAGCCGCATGGTTTTGCGATCGTACCATTGTTCTAGTAAGCCAGTCAAGTGATTGAATTGCTGGTTTGATGTCCATGCTTTTTAACATGTGAAAGCCCTGGACTGTACGTCGAGTGTCAGAAGTATATACCATTTAAAATAAGTCTAGAAACCCGTGACCTTCCTTTAAACACAGAGGGATCCTACTTGGACGATTGCGACACCTTTCTGTCGTGGATTCCATGTGAACGAGAGCAAAAAGAATATTGTTGTATGAGCCGAGATCTAGACACAATCTGTCTTTGTCGAAACTGGTAGGATCATCTCTATGTTGTATGTTCGGGCCAGTCTCGACGTTTCTGGCGTTTCTACAGAGCGAGTCGCGGAGCGAGTCACGGAGCGAGTCATGGAGATCGATGGCAAGTCATAGAGATCTTGACGCCGAGACCTACGTATTTGGTAGCAAACGATTTCTCCCAGAGAGTATTTTGATATCTCGACAGTATACATGGAAAGTGGCATTCCTTACCTAACAACATGACGCCGTGTCAGAGCGGACATCACAGCTCATCCTTGCCCTCACCATCGCTTTCTTTCTGCCCAGCCGCCATCTCGCCGTCCAACTCCATCCACTCGGCAACAAAGGCAGTCACAATCTTGCCCCAGTCCCTGAGAGTAGGCAAATCCAGATGCTGACCATCGTCATCCATCGTATGCCAGAAAGACGGGAACGGCGTAGGTATAATATGCAAGATGTCGACTCCACGCTTCAGGAATGGCATGTGGTCATCCCCTATAAAACCAAAGGTGAACTGGTGCGCCTTCTTGTCCTTCTCCGGCAAGAACTGCCTCTTCGGCCTCGTTTCCAAGAGGCCGAGCTTGCGCATACGGTCCTCGACGTCTGATAGATGCTCGTAAGCCCAGTGAGTGTTTTGGAAGTACGACGGCACGTGAGGATTCGCGTCACCGAGGAGGTCGAGCAGAAGGAAGAGGCTGATAGAGGATAGACGGTTGGGGTATACCGCGTCCGGCTCGTTTAGAGTTATATCCCAAGCCTCTGCGAGGGCTCTGTATATCATCACCGTCAGCCACCACGCTGTGTCCGAGATAAAGAGTAAGACAACCATACCTAGCACCATAAATCGAATCCGTGTCAGTCCAACTGACCCAGGCCTCCTCGCCATCGAGAAACACAATCTGCACTCCCATCTCCTCGACATCTTCCAACCCATCACCACCCGGCGCACCAGCCTCCCACTTCCGACTCAGCGCCGCATCCACGCTGCGCGCAACGTGCATCAGCAGCGCACACGGCGCCGCACTGTCCGTCGCGCCGATGAAGCCCTGGGGCTGGTACAGGCTGTCGTAGTGCGCCACCAGCGTCAGCCTAGCCACGTCGCCGGCCCTTGCCCACGGCGGGTCGCGGCGGAAGATGAGGTTCGAGAACGGCACGCGGGTCGAGCCCGTGGCCGGGGTCGTGGACGTCGAGTTGTGCCACTCCGCCGTCCAGAGCGGGAGCCGCTCGCGGAAGAAGGTCGCGAAGTGCTCCTGCACCTTGGCCGACCCCGGCGTACCAGGTACGCGGGGGATCAGAATTGGCGCGAGTAGCGAGCCGGTATGGATGTCGAAGTCGCTTCCGCCCGAGGGGATGCAGCGCAAGCTGGCGTCGGAGAGGGGCACATAGGCCACGGCTAGTGCAGCTAGGTTAAGAAAGAGGAGCACGGCGACAACCAGGAGCGTCCCGGGTCTATGAAGCCCCGTAACTGCCATGGTAGTGTTCGGATTGGCGTCGGGAGACGCTGGCTTCCTGTCATTGTGCCATGTTATCCGGTAGATGTGGCATTTTGGCTTGAGAGATGGAGGAGTCTCCGTCAGGAATTATGCATTGTTATCCACATATCCGATAATGTTGAGCTTATCCCAATTTTATGCACGTGTGCATTTCTGATCGACAAGAGCATTGTGACTCGGCAGCCCTCAGGGTCTAGAATGTCTTAATGTATGCTGCTCGAGTTATACAATCGGTCTGCGTACCTGAGCTACGTCCGGATAGTGAGTCGACGTTCGATGGCTTGTAGATGCACACTGGACAACCAGGTAAACGTAGCAGTCTAACATCACTCCGTTTGTGCAGCCTATATCCGTCTATATGACAAGCACCACGCAGAATCAATAATGAGATCCACCATGCCAGTGAGCGAGAAGAAAAGACTCGTAAAATAGAAGAGTTGAAAACCTGTCGCCACGCCACCAATGCTTCAGGAACAGACGAGCCTAATTATAGGAAGGCCACGAAGCCTACTTCTTATACACAGTTCCATGCCAGCATATAACCCCCGTCAATGGCCACTCCAAGCTCAAATCCTATCCAGCTTTCTCCGCTCGTTCCTCGTCCGCTTCATCAACTTCTTGTACTTCTTCTTCTTCATCTTCAGCTTCTTCTGCCTCTTAACGCTGATGGCATGCATCTCATCCAGCCGGCGGCCCCTCGCGTCCTCGTACCGCAACTGCCTCAAAGCCATGCGCTCAAGGAATGTCCTCGGTGCACCGACATCAGTCTCCTCGCTGCCCTCCTCGATCAGTTGTGGGCTGTGCGCCATAACCTTGACCTGACCATTCTCGTCCGTGGTCTCCTCAATTGTAAGAATAGCCTTGTAGACGCGATGGCTCGCCATGCCCTCCTCCGCGTCAGACGCTGCCTCGGCTTCCAAAGCCGCAGCGGAGCCCTCCTTCTGCTCCACCGGGAGCGGAGGCGGGCTGAACGGTAGGAACTGGCCGGACATGGTGTTCAGCTGGACATAGACGGCCGACTCGGAGCCGTCCGGTAGCTTGAAGTCGATGCGGGTCGTGTTCTCTTCTTCCTGATGGTTGTTGCCGAGGGTCATCTTGCCCATAGGGCCTTCGAGATCGTTGACGGCGTGGGAGAGGGTCGAGGTCACGTCCGCCATGCGCTGGGCCTGGGTGCGCGGGGTGAAGATTGCGGCGAAGGCGTCATCGGAAACCGTCTTGGGGAAGGTGTGGGTGACGGAGATGGGGCGGTGGAGAGAGAAGAAGGTCGAGAGGCCGAGGGCTGTTTGACATTACATGTTAGATCATGTGGCAAGGAGGACGATAAGATATGTCTTGAAAACGTACCTTCCGGAGATAAATGCTGCGTGCTCGGTACACTAGGAAGCTGTTTTGCCTGTGCAGAGGCGTCCTTTGCTCTCCTCTTGCGCTTTTCCCCTCCGCTGGTCTTCGAGTCGGCGGCTTTTGCTGCGGGAATAGACTGGGCGAGGTCTTTCGGGCCATTGTCCGGGCTTGAGGGCTTCGAGGATGAGAATCGCCTTTGATGGCCATTAGGTCTGCTAGACAGTGTGAATCCTGCGGTAGCGGCGGCAGCTCGGGTGCCAGACGAGGTGAGAGTCGGCGAGGCGGTCGCGACTACCCGCCGCACCGAAGAGGGCAGCATTTTGGGGATTTTGGTTCGACGATACCCTCACCCACGAGGTATCAATCAAGATCGATGACAGAACAGAACGAGGACTGAAATATTAGGGGTGATTATGGTAGGTATGGCGGAGTAGCAGACGCCGTGATTCACGTCTCAGGCCGCAGATGACGGTGACGAAGGAGTGGACGGAAGGTTGAAAGCCTTGTTCGGGTGTTGGCGGTGTCTCGCCGGGCGCTAAGGACTTGCAGGTGCCTTAGGCAGCCGTCAACCCGAGTCTGCAGCTGCCAGTGGGTAATCCATGCTCTCAAGCGCAAAAGTGACCCTATGAATCCACTTCCTTTCTTCATCAATGATCATTGTTGTCAAACAGGTCAACCTAAGTTATCGTACTTCCATGTTTCTCGATGCGAAGTCGATGTGATACAGTACCGCCTTATCGAAGCCCACCTAACTTGAAGCTGTGTATCCTGAATTCTGGCCATTCACGCATATTCATGTCACATTTATGACCTCAGCCATGATGTCCAAAGTTGGACGGAGGAGTCCGACCTTTCCTCCAGTCTCACTCTCACTCAACCCGTCCCGAACGTCGCAGTTAATGATCGGAGAGTCTGGTGGTAGCGATGAGTCTATCGAGGCATTGCCTTGGCCGGCAGTTGTCCGGAAAGAAGTGCGCGCATCTAGGAGACCGTCGGCAGATCTGCGAATGCAACACGTCCATTCGTATTGTGCTTGTGCTCCGCCAGACGGAGCAGACTCCGTTGCGTTACCGGCCCATGACCGGTAGTAGTCTCGTGGCACCCTCTCTGCTTCACTCAGAACCTACTACAGCGGTTGGAGAAAGACTAGATCGGCGTGTCTCGAGCCTCCAATCCCTTCTCTGAACCACTTCAACAGAGTGCTTCATTTGCCGCTGTCAACACGCCCGGACTACTCCCCGTATTCTCAGGGTCCTCTCCCGCCTGGCGTCGGTCTATCTTCACCCACTTCCCGTAATACCACTCAGATGGCTGGTGCCATTTGAGATGGAAGTCAGTGAACACTTTTCTGACCAAGGATCAAGGGTTATCGTCCGTCTAGTGTCGACTGTCGTACATATAAGTTCGTCCGTACGTCCATTTGACATGACACCAAATGTAGATCAAGATCTAGACCCTCCTGTTCATCACACAGGGACTACGTCTACCTGCTGTAGCACCCTCAGCTCACCATGGTTACCCGCCGCCTCAAATCCATCGCTGTCACGACGACCGACAAGTGGCAAGGGAGACGATGAGGTTTGTAAAGAAGCAGTTGAAGAGTCTCGTTACTGCGCCTGGGCAGGACAGTCGTGGAGGGATTTTGGGGGCGTGGTGGTCGTGGATGGTATGGATGAGGCATATAAGCTCGCCGATGAGTGCGCCAGCGAGCATGTCCAGATCTTCACGAAGAGTCCGAGGGAAGCATTAGACAAGATGAGGAATTACGGGGCCTTGTTTTTAGGTGGAAAAGACATATGTTTCTTATGGTGATAAGGTTGGTTGCCTTCGGACTGGGAAGTTGCCCCATCCTTCTGGCACGAGCTAACCGCGCTGCGACAGTGCATTGGCATGAACCGTGTCCTGCTAACGAAGAAAGCCGGCCGGTATACCGGCGGCCTGTCAGTCGGCAAGTACCTCAACCCAGACATATCAGGAGGTCGTCTCGGAGAAGGCAAATGAAGAGCTGGGACTGCTCTGTGGCAGATGCTCGCGTGCCGAACAGTTTGAAGGCCATGCTAGGTCTGGCGACTTGCGGAGCTGGAAGTACTTAAGGACGAGAATAGCTGGATTGATGAGGCGAGAAAGTGGTTGTCTGTTCTCAGGTCGAAAGCCATCTCTGTTCTTACGCCAGCTAGACGCTGTAGTCCATAGAGAAAGCGATATTGGAAAGCGATACGATCCAACGCAATATCATCAGCCCCTTTCGACGCTCTTGACCACATACTAGACTTTCATATGGACATATGAGTAATCGAGTCCCAATCCATAATGGAAGGACGTATTCATCTCTTCAAAGCGCACTACCGATGACGCTCTTCAGTGCGTATTAGCCGTTTCGACCCTCTTCAGCGTCACCAGTTGGGTTACGAGGAGGCTGTGGGACTGACGGGCGGGAACACCCATTTGTCTTCCACCTCATCGGATTAAAGATAAGTTGATGCAGCTGTGGGCCAACTACCTTATGTCATCCATCAATTTGTACCGTAAGTCAGGTTTGAAATCGAGCCGTACCTATCCTACTATGCTTATTGCGTGAGTACCTGTGTACCTACCTATCTAGGTATAGGTTGGTGTATAGGTACAGTACCTCTATGGCATATGCGTCCAAGTCTTGGGTGCGATGCGTAGAAAACACATGGAAACCCCATAGAAATACAGCACCCACGGATAGGATTACTAACTACGTTGGCTCTATGATCATGTACATTCGCTCTAGGACACCTCTCTGGGTCATGTAGACGAGTATATAACCCAGATGAATGCTCCTCCGATCGTGACACCCAGTACTCTGCATCAGCGCCCTCCAAGGCACCGACCCCGCGGTTGCACCATTACCAACCACAGCACTCACAGTTGCCACTCAGACCTGAAATCTACACAGTAGAGGCTAGACACCTCCTTGCATAGGTATTCTAAAAACTCATCGACCTGCCTACCTCATATCTTTCATCATGGCTCCCAAGATCTTCCTGTAAGTCAACCACGTCTGCCCCAGCGATAGCCCGCCAAGGCATTAACAATCTCCAGGACCGGCGTAACCGGCTACATCGGCGGGGACGCCTTCTACACCATTTACAAGGCTCATCCGGACTGGGACTACACCTTGCTGGTCCGCAACAAGGACCGCGGTATTCCAGTAGCAGCCAAATATCCCTCCGTCAAGCTCGTCTACGGCGACCTCTCCGCTGCGGACGTTATTTCCGCCGCTGCGGCAGAAGCCGACGTCGTAGTCCATGCCGCGCACTCAGATCACCGCGAGTCCGCCACCGCGATCGCGGAGGGCCTCGCCCGCGGCCACACCGCTGACAGGCCAGGCTACCTGATCTTCGTCTCCGGCACAGGTATGCTGATGTACCACGACACGAAAAACAAGCGTTACGGACAGCCTCCCGCCGAGGGGGACACCTACGACGACCTGGACGGAATCGAGAAGATCCTCGCCGTGCCCGAGGACGCCTTGCACCGCGACGTGGAGAAGATCGTCCAGCTCGCCAACTCGGACAAGGTCAAGACGGCCATCGTCGCACCGCCCACGATCTACGGTCCCGGCCGCGGTCCCGTTAATGACCGCAGCATGCAGGTCTACGAGCTGGCTAACTTTACCCTGATCAACGGCTACGCGCCTGTCGTGGGGCCCGGAAAGACCGAATGGCACGAGGTTCACGTGCACGACCTGAGCGAGGTCTTCCTGAGCCTGGTAGAGGCCGCTCTCGATCCGGAGAGGGCCAGGGATCCGCAGCTGTTCGGCGACCACGCCTACTTCTTCGCCGAGAACGGCCCGTTCGTCTGGGGCGAGATCGCCGAGATGATCGCTAAGGAGGCGCACAAGCAGGGCTTCCTCGAGCAGCCCAAGGTCGTGCAGACCGACTTTGAGACTATCAAGGCTGACAAGACGGCCAATATTTCGTGGGCTTTGAACTCTAAGAGCCGGGCTAGTCGGGCGCGGAAGCTGCTTGGTTGGAATCCCACTCGACGGGGACTGAAAGAGGAGATTCCAGATATTGTGGCTGGTGAGGCGAAGAGGTTGGGCATCACGCCCAAGTATGCTAAGTAAGCTGGGACATGGGTGAAGTAAGCTTAGGCGAGACCGTTTCTATGAAGTAATGAATTACATTTTCTTCCTATAGGCGTTGGCAGTACCTCTTTTGCTCCAAATCCGGTGTCTCCCACGGCTATTTTGGTCTCCCTTATTATGCTATGTTGTTTCTTATGCCATACGCATACCAAGACACTGCACCCATGGCGCGTCTACTCTGATACTGCTTCATGTTCGAGCGCGCAGTACAGCTTCACCTCGACTTCATTGGCCCAGCCGGCCTCCAGACCCATCTCATTCCACGCAGCCTCGATGTCCACCTCCACGACATGCGGGTCGGCCTTGCTGATGGACACCGTCTTCGGTGGAATTGGCCTTCCCTGGATTGTGACCATAAAGTCGCGCTCAATGGTCAAATCCGGGAGTAGAGAGATGTAGACGCCTGGACATAGTGATCAGTAGTGGACTCTCTTTATATTCTCTGTAGGCTTGCCGAAACATACCGAGAATCCCCAACGCTTTCACCGTAGTGTCCATGAACACACGCCCATTCAGCTCAAGTTCGAAACTGCTCCTCAGCACGGCGGCAGAGCCGGTCATCTTGCCAACCAGACCGAGATTGGCTAGGTATACTGGGCCGCGCACTTCGCTGTGGAATATCTCTAGCGGATAGGCCGAAAAGATGTCCCAACCCCTCACGTCCAAGGATACTGTGAGCAGAGAAGCCGGGAGGCCCGTCTGTAGCGGCTTTGATACCGCCCCTGTGCTGTGCGCGCGAACGACGTAGCGCATAGATGAGATAACGCCGGGGAAACGCTCCAAAGGGATGATATCTGTTAGTGGACGGGCAGATATATTGAACACCCCCATGATAGAAGTGCCCGTCACTGCCAAACCTGTTCAAGAGTCAGTCTGGTCAACGAGTCTTCCACCCGAAGTCAGGACAGGTCAGTGGCTTACCGTGATAAGCACCGACTTTGAGGAGTGAGTTGTCATCATAACCGACATATTGGTCTATGGACTTTCCCAGAACACTAGGTCTAAAGATGACTGTCTTCCCTCGCGGGGTCATTCCGGTCATCTGGTTGATCAGTTCAATGTCGTGTTTACCCGGGACATCAGTGATATAAATCGGTCCGCCGCTGACGCAGCGAGCTGCAGCATGGAAAACAGAGTAATCATGCACCGTCTGGAACATATCCCAGTCTGGAAGAATGTTTAAGTGCTGGGTGAACAGCGTATTGTGCGCGTTCGTCCAGACATGCCAGGGGTGAGATGCTGCCCGTTCGTCAGCAATCTGGGGAATCTCTGGCTCCCGACTTTCAGTTACTCACCAGGTATCTCTGGGAAGAAATCGTCCGAGATCCGGACTAGGAGAGCAGGTCTGTTGCGAGGCATTTGGGCATAGAAGAGGTTCTGCGGCGTCTGAGACATGCACGAGATGGCCTTGATGCTGAAGTGGCGCAGAGCAGATATTGTCCATGCGTCCATGTACGCATGCATCAACTCACGCCTGACCTTGGCCGAAACCCACGTGTCCATCATGAATTGAGCATCGGTCTTGACGCCGTCGATCCCGCAATCACTGAGGAACCGATAGAAGTCGTCATAGAATTTGCCCACGTCTTCCCGGGCTACCACGGTCATCTTCCCTCCAAGAGGGAGATTTCGTCTTACAGAGTCCTCGCGCACGACTTCTACAGTCTTGTAGGTCTTGGCAATCTCACCGTCAGGGGAAATGCCAGCCCAGTAGCCCAAGAGCGCATGCCACACAGCAATGTGCTGGATGTTCTTGTGCTTGGATCGAATTTTGGTTATCATAGCCTTGAGTCCGTTGGGGAAGGCCTTTGGTTCGGCTTCAAAGCCGTTCCAGCCATACTGGAACTGGCCTTCTCCGCGATAGTCGATATTCTGCCAATTGTCGTCGATGATGAGGTTAGTGAAGTTGATCTTATGCTCGGCCAGGGTATCGACGGCTTGCAGGACCTTCTCCTCGGTGAGTCGCTGTCCTAATGCGTTCCATGTGCCTATGAGGACCGATCAGCACCTATGGATCAGCAATTCCACAGAATTCACTCACAATAGCCTAGGCCGTCATACCAGTTCTCGTACCACTCCGGCCTGACACCCTCCCGCAGTGCTATCATCTCCTCATCGTATTCGCCAGTGTTCTTCTTGCTAGCTAGAATCAGATTCCGAGCCTGGTACATAACAGCTGCATTGGCGCTCTCGAATTTGTCGCCAGTGGCAACTAAGACCGTGGCCGATGTTTCAGTCTCTTCGTCGTTACGTATCTGGAAGCAGTCAGTCCTGTTGCTTGGGGTGTCACGCCATGCTCGCATAAGCCATCGACTTACATGAAGAACAACTTCACCGGTGTCACTACTGCGGAAGATGGTCAGGACATCGCTAACACCGCTGATTGCAAGAAGAACCATGTGTCTTCCTCGCGGCGACAAAAAGGAGCACATGACTGCGTCTTTGTCAAGCTCAAACTTTTCTTTGCCGTGTCGTGGTGCAAGCCACGGAGCCCAAATGCGGACAACTGCGAACCATCTGTCATGGATTAGCATGAACTCAGGCTGGTCACTACTAATCCCTACCTCAGAAATCCGCCCCATGGTAGACCGAGCGGAAGATCAACTATTTTGGACTCCTCGCCCTCAGCTGCTCCGACCGGGGCTTCAATGGACCAGAGACGCGTGCCGGGGGACTGGCTTGTTATGGACTTCCACTTGAAGACGGGGTTCAGGCCATGAATAAGGTCTGGGAGTGTGCTCCCTGCATCCCGTTTGTCCAGATTGTCATTGACGATGACGATGCCATCGCCCATACCAGCCTCATTTCGAATCCATCTCCACTCTTGATCGGGCCCTGACCGGAACTTGACGGTAAATTTCAGCAGCGACACGACCTGTACCTTTCCACCGTAGTAGAGCCTGGAAGTAGTACTCTGCCCAGATTGGAGATTCGAAGGGCGTCGCCGTGTATCACTGGGATCAAGTTGAAGCTCAACCCATTCCTGAGCTTCGTCCGTGCTGTCTGAGGACAAGAGTGCTACCTCCCAGGGACTGCTGGCATGAGCCTGGTCGACTTCAAGAATGGCAACAAAATTCACAACGCTGGTCCTGAGCTGCGTGACCTGTCCCAGAGGGGGATACGTCGACACGGAAGCCATGACAGTGCCCTGCGGCAGAGGATCAGGAGGGGATTTCTGGTTGGGAATGAAGACGGCTTGGAAGTACTTTGCGAAGTCTTCAGCACTTGATGCCATGATTTCAATGTACGGTCAAGCCAAAATACGTCACGAAGGAGATAATGTCAGGTTGTTTTAGGTAGTTCACTCCTTCTCAACTAACACGGAGCATCTTATGAGGACATCCGCAGACATGCAGGCAAGTCCGATGCGGAGGTGCTATGTTCAAGGTTGCCAGCGTGAGCCTATCACTGGAAAACAAGCCTATCATGGGACCTAATGCTACGGGCTCCTTCTGTAAATGTATCACAGTGGATGATGGGCTACCTTAGCAAGCTTAGCTACCTTACTCCGCTGCCAGGCATTTCTACCACAGTGTCCGGGTTCTGTGAGCTTTGACCAAGTTTCCTTAAGAATAGCAAGCACGTGATACGTCATCAACTCTTCTCCGCCCGGCCATTTCCGAGAATTTGGCGAGGCAAAACTGGAGACCCGCAATTCTCGCGCGAAGCTTCAAAACGAGAGACGTCGAAAGATCCTAACAAACCGCTCATCCACCACCACCACAACCCTCATCACCTCCGATGGCGTCCAGGAGACTCGCTCTGAACCTTGCCCAGGGCCTGCGAGGCCGGGCTGGCCTTTCGCTTCCCATGAGGCGAGGCCTCGCGACACCCGTGTCTCCAGCCATCAAGACGCAGACCACAACCCTCAAGAACGGACTTACTGTGAGCTTCACCCGGCACCCATTGGCGGCTGAACGACACGTCTAGACCTCGGTGCTGACATCAATTGATACTTCCAGGTCGCTACTCAATACTCTCCCTATGCGCAGACCTCGACAGTCGGCATGTGGATCGATGCCGGCTCCCGAGCAGAAACAGAAGAGACCAACGGCACCGCTCACTTCCTCGAGCATCTGGCGTTCAAGGTACTTTTGAATTCCTTGGCCCATATACGCGGGCTTCGGAACACTGGCTAACAAGGTGTGAAGGGCACAAACAGGCGGACGCAGCAGCAGTTGGAGCTTGAGATCGAAAATATGGGTGCTCATCTCAACGCCTACACTTCGGTTCGTCTCGGTCATGATGAAATCGTCGCTCTTTTCAAATGCTGACATTAGTATAGCGTGAAAACACCGTCTACTTCGCAAAGTCTCTCAACGAGGATGCGCCAAAGTGCGTCGACATTCTCGCCGATATCCTCCAGAACTCAAAGCTCGAGGAGTCCGCTATTGAGCGTGAGCGCGATGTTATCCTGAGAGAATCAGAGGAAGTCGAGAAGCAACTTGAGGAAGTCGTCTTCGATCACCTCCACGCCACCGCATTCCAACATCAGCCGCTCGGCCGCACCATCCTCGGCCCCCGCGAGAACATTCGTGATATCACGCGGACCGAGCTTAGCAGCTATATCAAGAACAACTATACCGCCGACCGCATGGTTCTTGTTGGTGCCGGTGGCATTCCACACGAGAAGCTTGTTGAGATGGCCGACCAGCACTTCGCCGGCCTCCCGTCCCAGACTCCTCAGACCGGCGCCTACATCCTTTCCAAGAAGAAGCCGGACTTCATCGGCTCAGATATCAGGATCCGCGATGACACTATCCCCACTGCCAACATTGCCATTGCCGTCGAGGGTGTTAGCTGGGGCGACGACGACTACTTCACCGCTCTGGTTACTCAGGCCATCGTGGGTAACTACGATAAGGCCATGGGCAATGCCCAGCACACTGGCAGCAAGCTCAGCGGCTTCGTTCACCAGCACGACCTTGCCACTAGCTTCATGAGCTTCTCAACTAGCTACAGTGACACTGGGTGAGTTTTATCAAGCAGCTCTATTGTCCGGTTCGGACTTGCTAACCTGTATTAGTCTCTGGGGCATCTATCTCGTCACTGACAAGCTCACCTCGGTTGACGACCTCGTCCACTTCACCCTCCGAGAATGGTCTCGTCTCTCGACCAACGTCACCGAGGCCGAGGTTGAGCGGGCAAAGGCCCAGCTCAAGGCTTCCATTCTCCTCTCTCTCGACGGCACCACTGCTGTTGCTGAGGACATTGGCCGCCAGATCGTTACCACGGGGCGGCGGATGGACCCAGCTGAGATTGAGCGCATCATCGACCGTGTGACGGAGAAGGACGTAATGGACTTTGCCCAGCGGAGGCTGTGGGATCAGGATATCGCCATCAGCGCAGTGGGAAGTATCGAGGGCCTCTTCGACTACGCCCGGATCCGGAACGACATGAGCCGGAACTTTTAAAGCAGGCGATGAGTGATTGGTGTGTGGTGTAAGGGGTGCATGCTTGTGTATTATACGTAATAGGCCTGTGGGTGTCCAGCTCAAAGTGTACTGTACGGTGCCGGTAGAGATAGAACAAGTGGCAGCTGACTGCACAAGCCTGCTCAATTGGACGTTCAGACATTTCACGCGGTGAGCACATCTCGATGTCACTCCTAGGAGGGTACCGGCAGTGCGCCAGTGAGGACGGTAACAGGTGTCTGGCGCGCAGAACAGTACCCAAAAGCAAACATTTATTGCGGTAGTGATTACACAGCGCTCTTTCGGCGCTGCCGTGTCTGAGCCATGTACTGTATTGATTGGCAACCTTTGTTGGACTCTTGGAACATCTCACGTTCCTTTTTATTCTTCGTCCGAAGAAGGAAAGGTAGAGCTTCTTGGGTGTACATAATGGTCAATTGATATACTACTTCTTTTATTTTCTCCGTGGTAATTTTCTGTCGGCATTGTTTCACTCTGAAGAGGCAAGAAATAGTGTGCCAATTGAGGGCGGGATGCTTTGGCTTTTCCAGGCTTGCCTCTATTTCTTGGGGCGCTGTCAGAAGGGAGGGGTCGCCTAATCCACCCCAAACCACCTGAAAGTGGCAGGACCAAACAATACACAAACATCGCGCTCAATCGCCGTGGTCGGTCAATTGAAGGATCGAGCATGAACGATCGCAAAAATGGCTGCCACAACAGCAACCCGCTCGTCCAGACGAGCTGATGGTCTTCATCATCCGCATCTCTATCATCCGCTACATCATCAGCCTATGCCGCAGCAGTCACACTCGCACCTGCTCGCGCCTGGTACGCGGAAGCCACACATGGCCATGAAGCGACATCTTCCACCACTCGAACGCGATCTGGATGTCGTCAAGCGGAGGAAGCATTTCGTCGTCGAAATCCCCTCGAAACCAGCAAGCCATCATCTCCATAGCAGCCACAACAAGAAACAACCGACCGAGACGACTGTCGCGTCGAGTCAGTCAATTGCCCCCCCGCGGGAGTCTGCTCCACTACGACAGGCTGTCGCAAAGAACAACTCTGTGATCCGCCCCAGCGCTGTTGGTCCTGGCACCGCCACCGCCGCTCTTCTTCCGCCTCAACCCCCCGTCACCACGGCCAAGAGTGCAAACCCAGCCCAAAACCTCACAAATCCCGCGAGACACAAAGAGAAGGTCGCAAATGGCCTGAAACACGAACTGGATCGATTGCAGCCGAACGAGGCTGTCACGAAGGAGCAAGGCCGCAAGTTACGGTCCCAAGAAGCTACCAGGTTCAAGAGCGAACTTTCAGCCTACTTTCCTGACTATGACGAAGTCATCGGGAACGACCCCAAAGAGCACCGTGAGCATACCATTTTCTAGATGAATTCGACGAGTGCCACTCGTTTATGGCTGGATTGCTGACGTTTTACTTTGCACGGCAGATCTCTTGAATATTGATACCCCTATTGTCGTCAGCGACTCCCGCGTGCCATTGACGCCAAGCATTCCGCTTACTGCTTCCGCCCAAAGTCACACGAACGCCTCAAATATCCCACTTCAACAACTTCAACACAGCTTTTCTGTTCGTGGCTATGGCGACAACCTATTTACCGACCTCTGCGACTCACAGAGGATCGATCTCAACTTTCTAAAAGCGCAACATAAGGGGAAATCAAATGGAGACCCGCTGCCAGACTCCGTTTTCGAGGGCCCTCACAAGAAGGCGGAGCGCTTAGAACGGTCAATACGGAATTTGGAGAGAGGCCGAGCACAACATGAGAAGGACCAGGTCATACGGCTACTTGACGGCCTACAGGGCCCTGACTGGTTGAGGGTTATGGGCGTTAGTGGGATTACAGAGGGTAAAAAGAAGTCGTTCGAACCTGCACGTGCGCAGTTCATCAAGGGGTGCCAAGCCATCCTGGATAAGTTCAGGAGGTGGACCGCCGAGGAAAAGCGCCGCAAGCAAGAGAAGGAACGCAAGGAACGCGAAGCAAGAGCGCTCCGTGACAGCCAGGAGCAAGATGATGGTAGTGAAGATGTGGACGAGGAAGAATCAGAAGCTGAAGCTGAGGACGCCACGGACCAAGAGGATGCACAAGACGAGGATATGGAGGATGACGATGATGTTGCTGAAGACAGTGACGGCGACCCCCCGGATTCGCTCGATGTAGATGCTTCCATCGCCAAACAACTTCGAGAGGAGGCACTAGCCGCGGCCAAGACTAACTCGAGATCCAGAGCAAGAGCGCGAGACAAACACCGGAGCGTATCGGCGCAACCACAACCCGTAGTAAAACCAAAGCCACTCAAGGAGTTCAAGTCATTCTTCTCCAAGCCGTACCAGCGAGCTGCAGCCATGGGAAAGAATCGGCGGAGAGGCAGGACGGTGTTAGCTTGGGGTCACCCAATACCAGAAGTCGCGGAGAAGGACTTCGAGCTGCCTGGCGAAATGCTCGATGAAGAGACGCTCAAGGTACAGGCCAGGCGAAAGCGGAAGGAGAGGAGGGCCAAGCCATAGATGCCCTCCATGGCGACTTGACGTACTATGGTTTGTTATCATTAGGAAAGGACTATAGACTTTAGGACCGTGGCATAGGTGTTCTGGTGGCTAGGAGCGTGCATTTATCCCCCTTTCTACTGTACTATAACTACTCTAAGAAAATCCCAAAGAGTAATGAACAAAGAGTAGACTTCTTATTGTCAAATCTCCTCCTGTCAAGAACCCGAGACACTGTAAGCGACACGGAGAATTAGAAATCCGGTGACATCACAGCACAGCGCGGCTGCTGGCGGCAACCTGCGCTTAACTCCCGGACTGTCTAACCTAAAGTGGGTAAGGCAAAATCTTTTAGAGGTGACACGGCCCCACCTTCAGTGCCGTTACGGAGTGTCTGCTTGGAGCTCCGGAATCAACGACGAAGTCGCGCCAGTTGCGCACCTCCCATCTTACTTACTTCGTCACCTTCACCAGAAGGCCAGACACGCCTGGGCATTTTAGTCTTCCCTTGGGTGTAATATCAGTCTTCTTGCATCGCGTACACCGCGCTGACGGATACAGCTTTGCCAGCTGGACCTTGTGACGGACTGCGTTGGCCTACCGAGCTACGCAGAGCCGGATCGTTCGCCTCCTCTTCCCCGAACCTTTCAGGTTGGGCAACTCACCTGCCTGACTGCCTTAAATCTTATTGGCACGCCTTCACTTTGATGCGAGAGTTTCTCTTTCCCCTCACAGCTCTACTCGATCTTTCTTCGATTCCCGACGTAACGAGTCTTATCACATCCCAGAACGCGTCGATTCCATGGGAACAGTTTCCTTCATCGCCCTTGCAATGAGCCAGGAATAACAAGCCTCGACCGACGTGCGTGCCAGCTGTGGCTCCCGACTACGACCGAAATTTCTAGTCCAAGTCCGATACCCATTCTGCTGCCTTTCGGACATCTGACCCAAGCAAGATGGTCGGAGCTGATGGAGAGCCCGCTGGGCCTGCCGTCGAGGGAAACATAGCCACCCCCGACTATCAAGCGGCATGTGAACCTTTTGTGGTCGTCGGCCAGGAAGTTGAACTCGAAATCGACTTTCAAAAACGGAGCATCACCGGCACTAGTGACCTGTTAATATTTCCCCTCGTCGATGATCTACAAGAGGTCTCGATAGATGCACGCCAGTGTGATATTGACGTCAAGAACATCCTCGTGGACGGCCGCAGGACAGTCGCCACTTACAAAGATCCATACGACCTCCTGGACATACCGCCACAGTGGACGCTCGGAGCTACACAACATCATATAGCAAAGAATAGGATGCGTTCGCTACTGCCTGAGCGTAGACCTGACGTTCCTGTCGGTCAGCGTGAGGAACTGATGAAGAACTCGCTAGGCTGCGTCCCGGCCGACCGGTCGCTTAAGATTTCGCTACGTCCTGACGATCTATCCAAGGGCGATATCATGCACGAAACAAAATTTCCTAGGAGAGATTCCCTAGCAAGTTCGGTGGAAGGCAAAGTCGGCATTAAGATATCCATTCCTTTTCGATCTAAGCACATCCGCGACGGACTGCAATTTGTCGGCATCGAAGAAGGCGACAAGAGATACCCACATGCATATACGCGTCACAGCAACGAGCCTGGCATAGCCTCTTGTATCTTCCCGTGCATCGATGACCCCGGACAACGACATTTGTTCAAGGTCTCGGTCAAGTTTCCGCGAACGCTTGGCGATGCTCTAGAGCAACCGCTTGTTACACAGCAAGCTGCTCATGGTCCTGCAAACGGAAGTCTGAAGAGGAAGCACGCGGAAGAGGCCTCTCGCCTACCACAATCTGTTTTGACTGAGGAAGATAAACTGCTGGAGATGACTATCATTTGCTCCGGCACTCTTACTGGCGAGCAGGTGGATCCTGAAGATGAGCGGAAGAAGATAATGTCTTTCGAGTGCAATAACGCTGCTGCTTGTCACATTGGCTTCGCCATCGGCCCGTTCGAACATGTTGATCTATGGTCCGAGTTTCGCACCGAAGAATCCGACGAGAAACTAGGGAGTCTTGCCGCTAAAATTCACGGTTATTGTTTGCCAGGTAGAGCCGATGAGCTTCGACATACCTGTAGCGCTATAGTCCAGGCGGCAGACTATTTCGCTCTCGAATTCGGAAAATATCCCTTCGACGGGTACAAGATTTGCTTTGTTGATGACATGGTTCATGACACGGTCGCAGTGACCTCCCTATCACTCTGCAGTACACGACTACTGTATTCAGAGAGGATCATCGACAACGAGATTTCAGTCACCCGGCAGCTTGTTCACTCCCTGGCTACGCAGTTTTTTGGCATCCACATTGTCCCCAACAAACGGACCGATACCTGGCTTATTGTTGCGATCCAATGGTACATGACTGATCTATACATGAAGACGCTCTGTGGCAATAACTGGTATCGATTTCATATCAAGACGCTATCCGACAAACTTGTCAAGACAGATGTCAACCGGCCTGCTATTCATGATCTTGGCGACCACTTGCACGTGGGTGACTTCGAAATGGAATTCTTGTCGCTTAAGGCGCCATTGGTTCTGTTCATATTAGATCAACGGATGTCCAAATACCCTGGCTCGACTGGAGTTGGTCGTGTCATCTCTCATCTGGTTTCTACGGGAAACATTTCCAACACTGAGGCGAAGGCCACGTCCTTGGACGCCGAGGAGTTCAAGAAATCCTGCGCAAAGAAGACTCAATACAAGCTGGAGTCCTTCTGGCAGCAATGGGTAAAGGGGGCTGGATGCCCGAGATTCCTCATCAAGGCGAAATTCAACAAGAAGAACCTCAACGTCGATATAACTGTCGTTCAGACGCAGGGCGACCCCAGATTCAATTCCGGACCGCGGCTCCTTGAGAAGGAAGATTTCTGGCGAGAGTTTCAGGAAGAAATCCACAACGTGTATGCCGGCGAGGTCACGCGTAGGTTTGCGGGTCCTTGTACTGTTCGCATTCATGAAGCCGACGGTACGCCTTATGAGCACTACCTCGACGTGCGTGAGGCTGATAAGAACGGCCACATGTGGGTAATTCCTTACAACACCAAGTATAAGCGGCTGAAGCGCAAGAGCCGCAAAGATGCAGGAAATGCGGGAGCCACCCTGATCGATGGCAAGAATGACCCCCAGGAAGATGACATCGTCTACTTCAACATGCTCGGCGACGTTCTCCAGAGCGATGAAGACGTGACGAATTGGGGCCTCAGTGACTGGGACGCGGATGTACAGGCAGCCATGGACCAAGAATCTTATGAGTGGATCAGGTTTGATTGCAACTTCGAGTGGCTCTGTGATATTATCACCGATATGCCTCCGTACATGTACCTGGCGCAGCTGCAACAGGACAGAGATGTTGTAGCTCACCAGGACGCCATGCTGGCCTTCCGGAGAGCCAAGCCTTCCGCCATGGGATCGTCTATCGACATCCGGACCCTGTTAGATCGAAGATACTATCACGGCATTCGGACTATGGCTGCCACCGACTTGCCCAAACAAGCCATCGCGCCGTTGAACCATATTGGAATGGTGCATCTCATCTTAGCCTACCGGCATTTCTTCTGCAGCAAGACTGTTACATCGACAGGCGCCGAAACATGGCCACCTCTGCCCAATGATTTTTACGACAAAGCGCAGTATCATGTCCAATGTTCGATTATCGACTCGATCGCCCTAGTCAGGGGTGACAAAGGCAGATGTCCTAAAGTTGCGCGGCAGTTCCTATTCGACCTCCTTGCTTTCAATAATAATGATACCAACGAGTACTCGGACCAGTTTTTTATTGCCCGCATCCTCCAGGCACTTACCACCTCCATAATCCCTGCATCAAACGAGGAGGACAAGGAGTATATCTTCACACTCAGCCAGTATGATGAAGATGATGCCGAGTTCAAAAAGTTCATCAACAACGTCCTTGGTCAGATAGACAGCTACCGTCGACAGGATGAGTGGGAATATTCGTACCAAAACATATTCACCACGACAGCGCTCGAGTGTAAGAAGAGGCTCATGAAAGAGCGGGTTATCCCGGTCGCTCCGAGCGAGTTCTTGCAATACCTGCAGGATGGCAACATCGACCTTGTCCGCATCAAGGCCTTTGAATGTCTAGTCGAGATAGGCATGCTCGCCCGGCCGACAATCCTGAAGTTCCTACTTGTGACGATGAGCACAGACAACTCCCCTTTTGTGCGTGATCGACTCTTCAAGGTCTTCTGCGAGGGCATTGCAGCGATTGCTCTAGCCGAGAGCAAGGCTACACCGCAAGCCGCACCTGCTTTACCAGACGCGCTCGCGGAGGATGCTGAAGACGGCGGGCTCATCGTCGAGCAGGGCGATGTCGTGACAGACGCACGCAAGGAGAAGGCGGCGCGCAAAGAGGACATCAATGCCGCTCTCAAAGGGCTACGAGATGATTTGAAGGGAAACGAGGAACTCAAAGTGGCGATGTGGAGGGCCGTCACATCCCAGATCATTGGGCTTGACGAAAAACGCCGATACCTGGACATTTGCGAGGCGATGTTCGAGCCTGAGGACGCTCTCCTGTTGACGCTCAAGTATCCGACCTACTGGACTGTGAGCAGAGCTCCTCCGACGATGATCGTGAATGGGGACCGGTCGCAGAAGAAGAAATGCATTGTTACTTTCAGCCTCCACTATCGCACAGCTCCGATAAAAAAGCTCGCTGCCTTACCTGAATCGACAGCTCTTCCGGCTCCGGAGGAGACTCGCCCACCCGAACCGAAGAAGATCAAGCTGCAGAGTAAGCCCTCGTTCAGCGGGCCATCTATCGCCGCCAGGACCAGCTTACCGCCTATCTCCCGAGTACCATCAATATCTGTTTCGCAGCCCAAGCTTGCTGGGGACTCCATTGCCGTCTTGCCATCTATTCGGCCTTCTGTTCCGGCAGCATCACCGCCGGCGATTGCGTCACCTGCGCTCCAGCAACCACTTCTCTCCGACGCGAAACCAGCAGAGAAGAAACCCAAACCGCAGAAGCGCAAGAGCGACGAAGGCGAGCCCAGTAACCGGCCTAAGAAACTGGCCAAGACGGACAGCAATGCCTCCCGGCGCCCGGGAACTGGCTTCGTCACGGTGAAATTTGGGAAGTGGGCGGCATTACGCGAAGATACCTACCGCAGCATCAAGGCAGAGCAAGCGGCTCGCGCAGCTGCAGAATCAACCATCGTCGCCACACCCGCAAGACGGCCACTGCCAGATACAAATCGCACGTCCTCATCGCCTACAGTCGATGGATCACCCTACCCGGCTGCGGAATCTGCAGCACGGGCCCCACCGACAGGCACCTTCAAGCCTAGAAAGCCTTTGCCGTCGGGAGGTGAGGGTCCGAGAAAGCCCTTGCCGTCAAGTGGTGAAAGGAAGCCCCTGCCCTCTGACGGAGCGAGGAAGCCGTTGCCGGGTGCCCCGGTACCGCATCAAGCTCTGGCTGCAAGCCCGGCGAGAACTGCATCACCAAGCGTGAGTGGCCCGTCGTCGGATGTGTCGCGCGCCACTGGCACTACCGCCGCTCCAGCAAAGCCGAAAATCACGCTTAAGCTGAAAGTAAAGGACCCGGCAGCGTAGACGAGACGTCTGTTTATCATTCTAAGCCTGGGAGAAGGATTAAGGGAAGTGTGTTGCTGTTTAGAAAGGGAAAGGCATAGGGGTGTAACCGTTAAACAAAGGACAGAGGGACCTTCCCAAGACTCCGCTCGTCCTAATCGTGCTTATTTTATTACATATGCGTCTCCATTTCAGCATGGCGTTTCATTAGGGGGTTGGATGAAGGGTTCGCGGCATTGGGATGGTTGTCCCACCTGGTATGGCTGGAGGCAAAACTCGCGTGAAGCCTTTAGAACCAGGGCATTCCGCCAACTAGGCTCTAAAGCACCGATCTAAATAGGAAGAGAGGATAATGCAGAGTTTGCTCAAGTTACACGTACCATGATCGTGGTGTTTCAATGTTTTCTTCTCGATCAGTTCGCTAGACCAAGAAGTGCATCCCTCACGCTGATCACTCCCTTAGAGCTGCGCCTCGAGATCCTGGTGTATCCTGACCTTAAAATGTCTGCAAGCCAAGATAGTCACAGTAATCAGTAACGCCAAGGAAACCTCCCTTCCGCTCCTGATTTTCCCGCGTGTAAGCAAAGCAAACCGCTGTAATCTCTATGACAAAAGTCTCACGCGCCCCGCCTCATCAATTCCAAATAGCCTTAGCTCGCGAGAACAGCACAGGCCAGCTCACCGTCTCCTCCTCTCAGGCGCCTGCGCGACCCCGATTCTCTCCTCCCTCGACCGCGCAGGCCTCGTCTCGGGTGTGACAACGCTTGCCCCGGCCGGAGCCCTCCCAGCCTGCGCCTGCGTCGATAGGCTAGCAGCGGACATCGCAGTCCGCCCCTGTGCCTGTCCCTGCCCCTGACCTTGCCCTGTCAATTCTCTCCTCCCCTGAACATGCCCAGCGCCACCTCTCGCGTGGCCCCTCCCCATACCAGGCCCGGTACCGCGTCCCAATGCCCTGGCCGCCGCCGGACTCGAACTCAACGGCACGGCCAGCGAGCTACCGTCGATATCCATGGTGCTCTGGTCCTGCTCCGCTTCAGCTTCCGGCTCCTGGTCGTCCTCGTCGTCCTCCTCTATGTCATTGGCGCCGTCATACTCGTCCGAGTCGGATTCCAGGGCGGCTGGGCCGGCGGACGGCGGGTCGCGGTGGTAGGCGGCCCAGTTGTGGGACGCGGCCTTGGTCCGGGGATGGATGTGGGTGTGAATGTGAGTCTGAGTTTGCTGCTGTTGGAGTTCGGCCGCGCGTCGGTCTTCGTAGTCTGCTACGTCTTCGGCTGTTATTGTGAGGACTGTTGGGGGGCGGCGGAGCATGGTGAGTGAGCTTGATGATGAGCTGAGGGTGATGAGACAAGTAGCGGTATGCTGTTCTGAAGGTTAGCTAACACAATCCTGGTTGAGCAAATCAATATGCAGACCTAAATGACGGTGTCTATAAGCAGAACTCTGTATGAGTGAGATGTGATGACCAGAGGTGTGAAAAGTGACAATGAAGATAGTGGTGCTTGAGACAGCAGTACTGATTCTTATGCACAGTAAAATCTAATCGCTCGAGTAATGAAGAGATAGTTATCTCGATTAAGGAAGCGATAACAATATGGTGCCAAAATGTTCAATATTAGTGAACTTGGCCTTGATCTGATGTCGAAAGAGTACCGCGTCCGCGACTTCACCGCACACCACGAAATCACGTGATGATCATTTCAGCGAACAAAGGTATCGACGCCACGGTAGTAAGCTTGTTATAGTTCATATCTTACTTAGACAAAACACCAACCCATTGTAGGCACTCATAATCGTCTGATAAGTGATGTGATCTCCACTCGTTTCCTTTTGGGTGCATATATATGACAGTCATAAAAAACAGGCCCCGGCTCCATCTACACGACCAAACTCGACTCTGGACCGCCTCAGAAGGAGAATACATACGAAGTGGCATTCAGACTGACAGAATATGTCCGCATTCCCATACAAGGGCAGTCTCGTATATATATTCCCTTATGAACAAGGCCTCATTACCCTTCCAGCTCCGCTTGTCCGCCACCCTGGCTCGGAAGAAACGCAGCAGCATACACATTCTCCGCTTCCCAGCTCAGAAAATCCCCTAGGTCATGGCTCAAGTTATATCCCATCGGCACAATATACTCGTTCCCGTCTGAATCCTTGCTCGCCACCAGGTCGAACATGGGACTCTGAGGGAGACTGGCCACGCTATCCACACTCGGCCGTCTACCTCCATCTGTACTGATCGTCCCTTCGTACCGCTTTGGATGACCCTCGACAGTCCATCTCCGCAAGCCTACACTCCTAGCTCTATCAAACCTACTGGTCGCCTCCGTGCCTATCTCGTCCCCGGACCGCGCATGCCAGAATCCGTTCGGGAACTCCTTCTCGACGGGTATAGGTAGGTGCTGGCCAGAACTACTACTCGTCGAACTAACAGGCGAGCACTCGCCCTCGCTCGCCGCCGTCACCGTCGTCGCCGGCAAGGTAGACTCCGGCCCGCGGTCAAGCTTACCCCAGCCGTCAAATCCGAAGTCGGCGAACCACTCGCATAGGTCGTCTACTAGGTCGTCGTCTCTGTCGTGGCGGCGGGAGTAGTCTGTCGCCTCGCCGCAGAGGTCGCCCGCTCCGCCCAGGATGGCCATCTGGAACGCCGTCCAGTCGAGGCTGTCGTCTAGCACGGCGGTGGCGAGTCTGGAGCTGCCGTACGCCAGGGCTATATCCGCCTTGGCGATGCGGATGGGGCCGTGACGGAAGGTGGGCATTGTTATGGTATAGGGACTGCTGGGGAGGTATATGGATGCTTCGTCCGCTCCCGGTCGCGGTGTAAGTGGTGTTTGTAGGGCCCGTGAAGTTGTGAGTGTTCCGTTCTCGACTGTGGTGACCATCACCTCCGGGATGCTGGGAAGGTGAGATAGGTCTTTTCGAGAGATGGAGGCAAAGCGAAGGGGATTTTTGGCCGGAGGAGCGGGAATCGGATCATCTTTGGCAGCCATCGCCCCGTCGTCTTGCAGCTTCTGGGCTGGAGCGGTCTCTTCGGATGGATGCTGGAGTGATGATGCTGGCTCCTCTACCATGGCATTGTCATTTTCCTTCGTTGGAGACCTTCTACGCTCAAGAACAATGTTGAAGTCGAACGTGCGAGGCGTTGGAACCTCTACGATCGGGGATGGAATCGACAGCCTTACGCCCGCGGCTCCTATACGCGTGGGCAAGTCTTGGAGATTGAACGGGTCGACGGGAGTATCGCTCCCATCAGACTGGATAGTACGCAAGGTCTCTGATGATCTCCTCGACTGAATCTGCGAGGCCCCGCTCATCCGTATCTCCTGGAGCCGAGTAGGCGAGAGGACTTCGTCAACTTCAAGCCGGTTGAACAATCGTACGGTAAGCAATTCCTTGGCATTGACAGACCATTTTGGCCTTTGTTTCGCAGTAACAGTTCGAGGTTGCCTTCCGTTACGCGACTTTTGTGACTTTTGCCTCTTCGCCTTCGAGACAGAGGCAGATCTCGTCGGTGACTTTAGAGGTGAGAGTACCGGTTTCGCTACCCGCTTCTTAAGTATACTCTGTCGCAGTGGTGTCGGTCTCCGCCGAACAGGAGGGGGCGGAGGAGGCCTCGTAGGAGGTAGACTGATGATTTCCTCCTCAGGCACGCGTCTTTCGAATTTAGGGCCCTCTGTGTGCAAGCCGGCTCCCACAGAGTCGAATGCCTCGTCGACTTCACGTATAAGCTGCTGTACGTTGTCAGATCGCCTTTCCAATACCTGGTCGGGGGCTGGCGTGCTCTTTCGCCTTGGTGGTGTTGGCGGCATGACAGGTATAGGAGTCGTCATTTCTTCGCTGTCGGGCTGTATTTCCAAAGCTTCAAGCAGATCAAATGTCAACTTTGCCGGACTGGGAAGAGCCTTGACCGACTTCTTGTTTGCGTTTGTTGGGAGCCGGGGTGATGGTCGAGGATTCTCCAACGGTGAACCAGGAGGCGGAGATATCCTTCTTTCACTATGTGTCTTTGACCGCATTGATCCATGACCCGGTGAAGACCCTGGACTGGCACCCCGCGGTAGACACCGAGGTGATCCGAATCCAACAGCATGCTGCTCGCAACTACACAAAGAACTTTTTGAAGAATGTGGCGTATTTGGAAGAGGGGGTAGACGGGTTATTCGGTGCACTTCGTCGCTACTTCGAACGACAATAATTGGTTTGGGGATTTTCTTTGTCGACCCCCTTGACATCCACGACCTGCTATTTCGGCGATCATGGCTTTCGACTTTTAGAGACGGGTTGGGGCTCGGTTTGCCATTGGTAATTCGCAAACTCGCTTTCTCGTCGTTATCCCAGAAAAGGTCGTCGTCACAGGTCTGTCGCCGCTGTGACATGAGCTTGCGAATGCTGAAGCTTGATCGAGGAGGCAACATTGTGAATAATGGACTCTCTGCCGAGTGAGCCGACGGAAGGGTGATGAGAGATTGCGAGATAGGAGCCGGTGGTAGGTATTACATGGCATATGGCTGGTCTAAGTCCTATAACATGGTTGCATGGGACTGGGAAACAGTGAGGTTGAGGACCGAGAAACTTAGTATAGTTTCTTGAGAAGGAGAAGCAGCCAGAGATAGTCGAACCAGAAGGAATAGAAGTCTGTTAACTAATGGCACCACCGCGACTGTCACTGGATGTGTGCGGTATTACAACATGATGTACACAGAGCTGAACAATGCCACACTACCTTGCCTCATCATATTTCCGGGAGTGCAGCGTACATTCTATGATCGATACATAGAAAGTCCTCTCCAGACAAGTATAGCCCTAGGGTCATTTTATCATGAGCGTGGCGCTGCGGACCGCCTGGCTGCATGCTATTGTGCAGTACAGACCCGTGAGGCCAAGCATTCGAGCGCCTGGTGACTGGGCAGAGCACTCATTGAGTTCCTCTGGGAGGTTGTTGGAGGGTGGCCTGCCAAGCTCGAGGCCATACTACAGTAGAATGCAGTTCTAGTTTCCATAATCCCTGCCGGAAATCGGGAAGCTTTATTTTTATCGTGATCCATTGGTCCGCCACCTGCGGTTGCTATTTTCCGAGCTTCTGAATCGCTGCTCCCCTCAGCCATGGTGTGGTGACTTGCATACTGTGGTACACGGCCGTAGCTCCACTGCAACCACATTGCGACGCAATATGGAAGCGAACTTGTTGATATTAATTAATAGTTTATGTTTGGAATCTCACAAAGCTCTCATATCAAGCTGTAAGCCGGCGTCAGCCCACATGTAGCACCGTTGTACTCTTATAGGTATGCAATGGCGTTTGATAACACTACTGTCACCAACAATTTTGGGCAGAGCAACAGGTGTTGGCCCCAACCTTCAAAGCGGTAGAGGGAAGAAAAAAGGGTTGTGAGACGGCTGAAGACTCTCGGCCGTCGAGTCCGCGGTCTCGGAGTATACCAAGACAAAGAAAGCAGCACAAACTGCATCGTGCGACTGTACTCGACGGCGACATGCATCCGCTGATTGCCTATGGCACCGTCGAGACTTGGGCCTATCCCTGGAGCTTTGAAGTAGCACAAGAAGGATTGGTAGGGATAACTCCGGAGCACTATCCTTGTCCAGGCCGGGACAGTCGCACGACGTCGATAGACTAGTATGAATGACCGACTGACACAATTCGAAATCCCATAGAGCCGGGTCGTTGCTGCTTGCTTCTTGGATGGCAGGGGAGCCACCTGCCAACTTTTGGCAGAGTTACCTACCTATTCCTGAGCGGATTCACGGCACCGGATTACAGGTTGTGCCCTGCAGGAGAGCAGCGGTGCAATCGAGGACAACGATATTGACGGATGCATAAAGAGCCACAGTGCTGAAGCCTGGGTTCGGTAGTGTATTTGGATTCGGGGACCCTCCCACAGGTAGTAGATAAGGTACTGTACGTTGGTGCGAACAATAATTGGAGAACGGCAAACTCTCCATATCGGTAGTGACGTACTCAGCACCGTTATGAATAGCCCGGTCATCCGATGCGCACATTCTGACTCGCAAGTATAGGGCACTGGAGGCTCAAGGCATTGCAAGCAGACCGCTGCATCATGCAAAGCTGGAAGGAACCAGCAAGGCCAAGCATCTATCACCTCATGGATGGTTAGAGGCTGGCGAAGACGGACGCTCTGGGATTATCCAGCACAGACAGCGGCAAATTGCTTAAATGTTTCGCCCTAGAAAAGGTTTGGGAGAACAGTATTCGCAGACAGCTGCAACTTCATGTCGGCAGGCTGGCAGCCAACATGTTTGCGTGACGCTGACGATAACCGCAACGGAAGATAATGGGAGCTGACATTGTCGATGTTTGTTGCAGAAGGCCGGCACTCTGGATAAAGCCATTGAGTGGGCCCGCTAGCGTGCTGCTGCCAGCCGGCCACCCACTGGGGCGTCTGCTGTGGTAGGGATAACCCAGGGAACTTTCAATCCACATCAACTTCACTACCGGAAAATCGGGCACAACTGCCAAATGTCGTCGGTAACAGTCAGTAACTTCACCATCTTACCACATCATCAGGTGGAAGATGAATCAATAGTTGAATTCCTGAAACGCGCCTTGTCCGCTCCCGCCTCATCACATCAAGATCGCATAATGCATCTTTTACCGAGTCCATCGACTCAACTACATGTGTGGGAGCAACTTCCAGCGCATTCTGCGCCGCACCTGCGCGTTATGCTTGTCATGAAGTTGCAAAGATAGACTGCCGGGGATATTCTGCATAGGCACGAGAAAGGCGCGGACAGACGACCAGAGGGACTTTATCCAGGCGCCGCAGCCAACCAGGAAAGCTATTTTAACGCAGAGATCAACAGTTCGCTTCGCCCCATTCTAGAGCCCCTACAGTAGACAACCACAGTAAGTGCATTCAGACAAGCTCACTGCTCAGCCCTGCCGCCCCTGCGGTTGTCGATCTACCGCCGGCTCCACCAGGATCCTGCAACCCTCTCGATCAGCATCGAAGATATATGCATATGAGCATCTATGATGTAGGAAATATCTCAGCAACTGCCGTACACGGCGTGTGCGCTTTTTAGAGATCTAAATAAGTCGCATTTCGCCTAGCCACGTAACGTTGTCTTTCTCTATGAATCTTCAGCGTCCTGCTCGCAACTCTAACCGCATAATGTGCATGTGGGTATGAGGGCAAGTAACGGCCGGTGAGGATCCTCAGGGTAAGACATTGAAGCACTCATCAGCGCCCGCTTGATGGGGCTGATCATCTGCCGACTTCCCAAAACCGGGTCTGTCTACATTCCAACCACGGAGCCCGTTGCTTTCGGAAGGAATGTGCTCCACCCCGGGGCTCTGATCCTTTCGGGGTACCTAACATAGTAGCTCGGCGTCGTCACTCCGCTTAGCGGGTCTTCCGGTCCGATTCTCTCTTACTGGAGACATCAGAGTAGTGGAGCAAACACCTAGCAGTATCTGGCTGTGGATCCGAACCTTAGTTAGAGCAGGAATAAGGAGCAAAGTCGGGATGTGAGGCATAGTGTCTATTAACTCGGTCCTCATCAACTGGACCCAAAGTCCTGTGGATCTGCCATTACTGCTGTATGTTGCCATACACTCCCCAACGGGGGCCGATTTCTAATTACCGTGAACACCATTCCGTTCGATATCGCCAAACATCTAGACGCCGAACGCCAACCGGGTACTTTCCACGGTTATCCACCGGCTGCATGCCAGTCATTTTCCCCTTTCCCATAGCCCACAGGCGGGCCAAAAACGAGTGAGAAATGCGATAACTCGTCGCATGTTTAGCAAACACGTCGAACACAAGCGCGATTAGTCCCCATAAGGGGCAGAGAGGAAGTTTCCTCTCTCCAGAAGTTCCAACCGCCCAGCCAGGGGAAGTTCGTCGCTTCCCTTTGCGGGCTCCGCTTCAATCTTGGCTTGAATCGATCGAGGGATTGAGTTGCTCGCTCCCTCCAGAGCGTCGTAAGATGCCGTTTTTGCGTTCAAGGGGCTACGCTCGCCATCCTGGAGGCGGCCGTCTGCGTTGTCCTCATGTGCGAAGCTGCCGCGTGGACCGGAACGTGGACGTATTTCTTTTCTGTTGGGACTGGCATACTTTGCCGGCGCTGAATGTCCCGCGCATTGGGCCTCCAGAAGTCGGAGAGTCTCCTGGCCATTGAAGACAGGGACGCGAGGGAAGCCATTGACGCGATGGACGCCAGGGACGAGTTGCGGCTGCGTTGTGTCTTAACCTCATGCAGGGTCCACGGGATGGTCCCGTTCTCATTTGTGTTGCCGACCATGATTTTAGCTTGTGGGATTTAAAAATGACGAGAGTTGTCTGAAGTGTGACACGGTTTGTGGTGAGAGGATGCGATGATGTGTATCTGATATATCAACAAGCTGTCGGTCTTGGTAGGTGCGGTGATAGAGTGCGCTGATCGAGCCAGCAGGAATGCAACAGGAGAGCAGACAATCAATTATATATCGGGAAGACTGAGACGCAGCGCAGGATTCCAGATCGTTGAGGAATAACCTGAAGCCTGGACGGTATCCAGGAGTGTGTGCCCGTCCTGACTGGACCAACAGGTAAAAAAGCGGGATCTGCACATTCCAGAGCGCATCCTTAGATACAGTCAGAGGCACGCGATGTGATACTAAGACCACCGAGACACAAAAGTACCTCTTCCCACTTGGGAACAGTGTGTGTTGAGAGACATAGCTCGCTTGCAGCTAAGACATACTGGCAGATCAGTACCGAGAGCGGCCATGCTTCTGGGTACGCCCGTAGACTGTGGCAGAACGGGCAAACCGACGGGACCCGCAAGAGACATTCCTGGGGATGTGGCGATGACGAGATGGATAGCAGGAGCCCTCTCGCGGGCTTGGCTCTCACTGGGCCAGGGACGAAGAAGACCTCGACCTCTGCCCACGAGCTCAGCCTGCATCGCGAAACATTCCAGTAAAGAATGTCCAAAGGAACTTCGAAAGATTCTAGCGCGTGCATAAGAAGCAGATATCTCAGCTGAAGTGATGATCAGTAGACGATTCGTCTGCAGCTCGTTGGCAAGCAGCCAACAATGTCCCGGGCAATGGGATGCTAATGGCTTTCCTGTGCAGTAGTGTCGCAGGACTGTATCTCAGCTGTTTTGTGCATGAAGAACCGAGGGCCAACAGCAGCCGTCGGTGGCGCCGCCCACTCGCCCCGCGTTTCCTCATCTGTGTGAGGCTTCTTGCCATGGAGCAAGCTGAAATCGCATCATCCAACCACAATACTCACACTGACATGCGGCTCTTCTGCGAGGTCGCCTACACAAGGTCAGGGCGGTGTGGAGAGTGGTCTTGTGCCTTCGGTCCATTCCGGATCTACCTCGCTGGGATTCGACACTATTGGCTGGAATTAGAATACTACCTTACGCTAGACCAGTCTCAGATGGTCGGACCACTGTAGCGGGTTCTTGCGAGGCGCAGGGCCCAACTATTTGATTGCGCAGCGGTGGTTTCTGTGGTGTTCAAGTCTGATTCGTGAAACTCAGTAGACTGACTACTGCATAGTACCTTGTAGTAGTATACCAAGCCCGATGTCTTCTTGCAGTCGGTTCTAGATCTTGCCAAAGCTCGGCTTCCAATAGGAATTACCGGTGCACACCTCCCACACCGAGTCGTTTCTAGGACCCCTTTCAGCCACAGCTCAACATGAGCAGTCTTGGCTCTACCTTGTCTCGAAGACCTAGAAGGACAAGTGTGCGTGCTCGTCCAAATCTATGTAGCATGAGTAAGAATTCATGCCTTCTGTGGTCTCGCAGATATTCGCCTTTCTATGCTCAGTGATTTGGCCTTGAATCGCTGCCGATTGCCGTATAGCCTGACTGGACAGGAAGTATGCATCATGGTTTCAAGATGTTTATCAAGCTGCTCACTCCATGGATTGATTGAGGGGACTCATGTTCAAGAAACCTGTGTAACCTCGTCGCCAATCACGCACAATACCTGAGGTTACTACCAGGGATGCAGATAAGCCAAAACTCATATAGATGCCCGGTAACGCCGGCTGGGGACAAACGTGCGGGAAACACAACGACGCAAACCCTCGACGCCGTCATAATGCTAGTATCACGGACCGCAGACCCCATCTACTACTGCCAACTCCTTCCAAGTAGACTCTTCGCCCCTGTCAATCCCCTGGCCTTCTCCTCCTTCTCGATCCGCAATATCAGCTCCCCAAACAAGCCGTTAGCCCAACCAAACCAAGGCCTCGTCCACACATGGTCGTCCCAGCTATTGACCGTCTCATGCACAACGCCCATACCGCTGGTCGAGTCCAGCACCATGCGTAGCTGCTTCTCAACCTCGACGCTCGGATCCTCCAGACCGGAAGCCGGCTCATAAGCCGTCAGTCCCGCCACGATAGCCGCCATCGGCCACGCCTTCCCAGGTCCCAGATGCGGACCTCCCACCGCCGAGATGACGGGCCCCTTGGCGAAGTACGGGTTCGCGTCGCTCAGCACGAAGGCTCGGGTGTTGCGGTAGACGGCGTCGTAATCACGATCGAAACTCACGGCCTTCGTCCTGTTTCGCTCCTCCTCGCGATCGTCCTCGGCATCCGGAAACCCACGCACCGAGTAGTTCCACAGCGGCATGGCGAGCAGCGACGGAACGTTCGCGTCGTCCATGAGGTTCGCGCCCCCGAAGCCGTCCACCTCGTACGCGAACATGTCGCCGAACTCGCGGTGCGGCACGACGGCGTCGCGCTCGATGCCCGCCCGGATGCCGGCCGCCTGGCCGCGCATGCGCGCCGCCAGGTCCGGCGCGTCCGCGGGGTCGAGGCGCTCGGCGATCACGGACGCCTCCTCCAGGTACTTGGCCCACATCATGTTGGCGGGCACGAGCAGCTGGAAGATGGTGGCGTCGTCCGAGGGGCGGAACGCGGTGCGCACCATGCCGTTCTCGCGCACCGGATTGCCGAGGCCGTCGTTGGTCAGCGTCTCGCTGCCGCGGTTGGTCCACCCCGTGAACGTCCAGGCCGACGGCAGCACCTTGCCGTCCTTGTCGTAGGTGCCGTTGCGCATCGCGCCGGCAGCCTCTACGGCCGCCTGAACGGCCGAGGCCCAGCTGTACTTGGCGAAGAACTCGATATCGCCCGTGGCTTTGTAGTAGGCTGACGAGATCTGTAGGAACGAGGCCAGGCTGTCCAGCTCCCACTTGCAGTCGAAGACTTGTGTCGGATCGTATGCTGGATATGGATTATTCTGAGAGTATGCTGGGTTTGGCGTCGGCGGAATACCGGACTCTGGTGGGGGCTGAAAGCTGTGGCAGTAGGGAGAGATCTTGATATATCGTGCGTGGGCGTTTATCAGTCCGCGCCAGAGGCTCGCAAGAGAGTCCGGAGCGTTCGAAGGCTCGAGTAGAGGAAGATATGAGTAAATCTGCGAAGCCGAGTCTCGGAGCCACATCGCGTCGATATCTCCTGTTATCACATATGTCAACTCCTCGTCGGTCTCATAGGTCTCATTCGTCTCCTCGTCCGTCTTGTTGGCATAGCCTCGCCACTTCACCATTGTATCCAGCGTTATGGAGTAGCTGTTCTCGAACAGGCGGAAGAGGTCTGGGTCTTTGATAACGTCTCTCATTCTTTCGATGAGCGCCTCGAGTGGCAATGATCTGAATGTCCGGCATTCTGGAGGCGGTCGAACAAAGGGAAACTGGCGCTTGCCCCTGGACTCTGGTCCTGGTTTTGAAGCCATCCACGACTCGAATGCGGCGCAACCGGGAGACGGAGTGGCGCTCTCTATGGCATCGGTCTCTGACGTGGTTGTCGGCCACCATATCTGTTCTGCGTCGGCATCTTCAGCCCCCGCCGTGGGAGAGGGCGGTGAGACGAGATCGATATCGCTATCTTGTGGTGGAAAAAAGGTGCTACCATGTTCGGGGCTGCCAATCTGTATTTCGGCTCCATTGTCCTCATATCCAGGCTTGTGAAGGGCGTCGCTAGCATGTGCACGATCGGGCGGCAGAAACGCTCCTTGATCGGTCAAGTACGAAACAGGTCTCTGATATGAAAGATATACCATGAAGAGGGTCATGCATATTGCTAGGAGAGTAAGCCTCGCGCGTCGTTGGCTGCTTAGCAGTAGGCCACCCATGGCTTGTTACGAAGCACGGCGGTGCTAAGTACACCATGGGCGCGAGATGGGAAAAGCAGGAGCTTCAGAGCTCTACCGGAAGCACATCAACCACATTTGCCTGTTAAAAGCGAGACGCGACAGACGAAGGGATTTAGGAAGCAACGGTAATCATGAGAGAATTCTCCGCGTGAACCTAAACGTGCCACTTGGCATCGAGCGGGACGGCGTACAGTACATTACCAGGTAGCGAGGCCGTATAGCGCATCCGGAGCGGAAAACCCTAGTACGGTGATTGCAACCCATCCTCCTCACAAGACGGCAACGGTAGCATCCATACTGAAATATGGTTGGATCCTTCCGAGACTCTCATCCCGGGGCTGCATCTTGGCGGCGCCCTCAAGTACTACCTTAGTCCTCAATACTTGGTGGCCCGAGGAGTGTGTGCACAGCGCTACGTGAAGATGGTGGAGGGGACTTCAATCGTGCTGCCAAGGCCGTCCATATTAATGACTTTCACAAATCAAGACTCGCTGGATGTGCTCCGAGCCACGAGGCCAGTGTTGTGTGAATGACGGCAGTTGTGGCCGATCGAAGTACACAGGAGGAGAAAAGCATGCTGAGGACCCTGGCAACTTAACAGCGGGAGCTACTTTAGCAGACTGGGCCTTTTCCAATTGCGACAAGTTACCCCACAAACCCCGTTTTACCGGTTCACAGGACCGATCTGGAGAGGAAACGCCAACATGCATGACCATTGAGACCGGTTATGGTTCTCTAGAACCTGGTAGCTATGCATCTTGATCCTGGGCGTGTTAAACTTCCATCTCCAGTTCTTGGAGATGTTGTGACGTGGTCTTTTCGGGCATGTTCTGGCAGGTCACTGCGGTACGAGCGTTGCTTTGAAAACCCCCGCTAAGATCGCACCTAAACTGTAAAAGGGACCTGCGGCAAGATGTGTTCCGTGCCTTAGCTCGTTTAAGGGACCGCATTATTACAGGTCGTAGTGGTACTGTACCAGCAAGAACCACAGTAACTGCTGCCATCTGCCATCGTACCGCAGAACCGCGACAACCGGGATGGTCCTGTCCACAGTAACTGCACGACAAACGTCTGGTACACTTCATGATTGGCGTCCTCTATGTACGCTCAATCTGAGCTCGCCACCAAGCATTTCCAGCAAATAGGCACGCCAAGAACCAGCTATTCCGTCCAAGTGGAGATGTGCTCCCTTAGACCATGCGACCGCCGAACCAGCCGCCGCCTCAATCTTACAGTTGTTGTACTGTAAAACGCTATCAGTACAATTCTAGCGCTCGCTCTGTCATTTGCCGGCCTTTTCAATTCTCCTCAGTGCCTTGACGGTCACTTGCCGCGCATGGACATTGACATCACTCAGCTCAACCTCATACACATCTCCAACCTTGATGTCAGTCAAGGCTATGTGCTTGCCGTGCTCCTCCACGCTCGACATCCCACTCGGCTCCAGTAGGGCGTCCATATTGAACCAGTTTATGGTGCCCTTGGCCAACCTCTTTGCAACCACCATGCTGACGGTAAAGTTGAATGTCTTGGGCAGGTCGGTGCTCTCGCCGAATTTCCAACCACGTAGAAGCGCTTGGAGCATCCACTCCCGGTTACCCTGGGTCTGGTCCAGCAGTTTCGCGTGCCGCTCCCTGACCCGCAGTAACGGCAAGACCTCTTCGTCCAGAACTGCGCGAGGAAAGGGCAGAAAGCTGTCATCCTCATTACCTCCCAGCTGCTGTCCCAGCCGCTCTTCTTCCAGCAATGCCGCCCCGATCTGCCAATGCACCAGCAAGTCCGAGTAACGGCGCAACGGTGAGGTCGCTTTGGTATAGGTATCGATGCCCATGGCGAAGTTCGGTGCCGGCCTGCTTGATATATCTGTCCCGCCGCTCAGAAACATAAACGTACGCCATTCCTCGCTGGTCAATGGCTCCCCCTTGCGTAGCTTGGGAAAGGACCTATCGGCGAATTCCTGCAGAGCCTTTCTATTCTCGGCAGCCCGTGGCTGAACTCTGAAGGGAATCGGGATCCCCCTCTGTGCGCACCATCGGGCGGCTACTTCGCCGGCCAACTGCATCATGCTGGAAACAAGCATAGAACCTGTGTTTCTGCCATATGAGACGCGGATGGCGGGGTCGCCGTTGCAGCGCATGAACCCATCGGGTGTTTTGATCACCTCAACATCACCAAAAGACACATCGGCTTCTGGGCGGGAGAAATAGTATGGTACTGCCCCCTTTTTAAGCCGCTTGGAATGAAGCTTTGAGGCAAGGCGAGATAGCGTCTTGAGGGCAGTCACGTCTTTGCGGCCGAGGTCCTCAGCTTTAGCCATTGGCCTGCTGGGAGTCAAGATGGACTCGGTTCGTTTTCCGACGGAGAAGGACTCCTCCGAAGGTGAAGGTGACCATGGCTCGTCACCACACTTTTCCGCCACGACCGCCGGCGTAACATAGGTCACATTTCGTAGGATCGCCGGCGTAATTTCCCAGTAGGAGAGCTCGCCATCTTCGTTGACGATGGCACTAAAAGTCAAACACGGCTTGTCGTTAGCAAGGGAGAAGTTTTCCTTGATGACATCGTCACCAAACATCCTGGAGAAGTGTCCCCATAAATATGTCGTTTGAGCCTGCGCAGCGGCCTGCTGGGCCCATACGCTATCAGGGCGTACTCTAGATGCAGGATCGGCGACATGAACGTGTATCCAGTATTGCCCGGGGGTCTCAGCTGGCTCAATCGAGACACCGTCGTCAATGTCGGTCGCGCTCTCCGCATCGATACAGAAGCACTTCATTTTGAACTCCTTTCGACGACCAGCAAAGAGGTCTGTCTCCAAGGATTCATTGTGGCTCTTAGCTCGCTTTAACCCCCCTCCTCTTTCAAGCTCTAAGCCTGGGAGACGAAGGCGATACCGAGATTGGATCTCCCACGGCTTGATCCAGCCAATTTCCTGTAGAAACGTCCAGCCTACGGACTCGTTGAGGTATTCAACATCCTGATACCTTTCTAAAGCCCGCAATATAGACGCTGCAGTAGAGTGATATCGTGAGACGGCACTGAACTTCTGCGTGGCCGCCCACATATGCAAGAACTCGACAATCTCCAGATCGTCAGACGTCCAGCCCGGAAGAATCGGGGAAGCTGGGGCGTGCGAGGGTTTGAGCATGCCGTGAGGCGACCAGTCGCGACTGTTGCGGCTGTCATCAATAGCTTTCCTGGCCTTGAGGATGAACTGCCCAAATGCAGACTTCTCAAGGTCTTCATCCGTACGGTCTCGCCGCAGTGAGGTGTTCCATCGTAGGAAAGAGCGAACATGGTATTCGACTTTCTGTATGATAGCCATATCCGAGTCGGAGCTGACTATGAAGAGATAGCTCTTGGTATGGCTGACCATGCTGGCCGGCCGGAAACCAGCGCCGTTTTGCATAAGAGCCATGTGAACTGCATACAAAGCAGCGGAGGAGAACTTCCCCTTGACTTTCAGACCACGGTGAAGTAAAGCATCGGCAATCTCACTCAGACTTAGAAGTCTCTCGGTGCCGGACAAAACCTGATGGGCATTATCCAGTTTGGCGGCGCTGGACTGGTAGACGAGCCGGGCATCATTCTGAAAAGCATCCATTCGGCGAAGCAAAGTAGCGCCGGCCTCGCGAGACGGTCCGGCCTTGAGGTCTTGCAGAACGTTAAGCAGATCTGGGCTCCCGGACGTGGATGGCAAAGACTCGACAACTTCTTGGACCGTGTTCGGATGGACGAACTGCTTGACGACGAAGAGCGTCTTGAGGCCCAAACTGGTGAACCATTTACCGGTGCTTGTGTAAAAATGTTGGTAGCCATTGAAGGTACCAAGGCAGATTGCGAGGAGCTGGATCCGTAACGTATCCGCCGTTAGTTCTACCATGTCACCAGGCTGGAGGTCCGAGGCGCTCGAACGAAGGTCGACCAGGTCGTCTCCTTCAAAAAGTGGTTGATAGTTGTCGGCCGCGTCCATATCAAACTCAATGTCCAGCAAGTCAAGGCTCTGAGCTCGAGTCAAGCTATTCTGCCTCCCTCCAACAGCCGCTTGATCTGCTAACAGCGAGCGCGCCGGCAATGGATTTTCGACATCCCATTGTCGTAATCGTTCGCGGATTGGGATCGTCGGACTCGTTGTTACAGCCCCTGAGGTAGAGCCGGCCAAGGACTGGTGCCGTCCAGTAGCATGTTCATTGGCGTGCTGAACAGTTGCAAAGCCCTGAAGCAAATCAGATATTTGTCTTTATTCGAAGATGAGACAATTCAAGCCGTCAATTCCTACCTTGTGTAAAACACGCGACCGTGATATCTGCCTCGCTTTAGGAGCAGACACCAAGCGCTCTGCCTTTGCAAGGCATCTCCAGCACTTGTACGCCGGGCTGCTTGTCGGTATCATCTTGTAAATGGTGATGAGGTCTCGAAAGGGAAAAAGTCAAGGCTGAACTTTTGGTCGAAAATCCAGTTCAGCCTCGTGAACGGTGGCGCGCTATTCGTGGCGCTATCCAATACCGTTGGCGTTGGCGGCTTCAGTCCCCACTAGCCGATCCATTCGATAAGACACTTCGTTTCAGGACACTGAAAAGCGGCAATGACGTCCTGGGTCCATTCCTTCTGTACACAGTATTACGGAGTAGTACTCGCGGCTTCACGGTGACGGACTCACTATAGGGCAATCGCAAGGGTATTTGAAAGGCCCGAGATACTTTATCATTTAGCATCAAGGTGACAATTAAGGGTATATGAAAAGACGCGAAGAGTAACGGTCCGCATTTTGTAAGTTATTCCTCGTGGTGGTATACTTACTACATAGTATCGTCGTCTATCGTCACACCGCATCCCATGCATTGCAGATCCTGGGGCAATTGAAGAGGGAGCTGCACGAAATCGAGACCTAAGAAGCCGTTTTGCCGGATACGGTACAAGTATGTATCTGGACTACGGAAATAAGTTACGAGATGATATGACAACCGGGGAAGTTGTATGCCGCAGTTGGAGAAGGGCGGCTGAACAAGGCGTTAAGGGTCCTGCGAGTCTCACACGGGACGACCAGGGACTTCAGGGCTTCAGGCTGACAGCATTAGACTGATTACGCCTGGATCCGAGCTTTGCGGCCAATGCAGGTACGAAAGCACTAACGCGGCCGAGCGAGCCATTTCGGGATTAGTACGGCGGGTCACCAGGATCGTCCAACGTCAAGAACCGGGGAAGCAAAGAGCTCACGCTCACGAGCATTCCCGGTTGTTGTTTATGATTCATGTCCTCTGCTATGGTACTGAAACGAATTGAAGGCTCTGCTGGCTCAATCTGACCGTAATATGATTCAGACAGCGAATCCAGACTTGTGCAGTACTATGTACAGGAGCAAAGGGTCTACTCCGTCTAGGTCACTGGCAGTGATCATTGGCGCCTGTCTACGAAATGAGAGATACGTATATGGCGGGGTTTGCGGTATTTGAAACGAATGAGAGAGAATCAACGGCGCCTCTTATCGAGTTTCTTGAGGGTACAAACCTATTAGTGGTGCATTGAGTAGAACTTTCATCCTTAGACCAAGATTCGAGATAGAAACGACGATGACGGCGTGGATCTGGGACCTCTCACCACTAAACTCACACAGCTAATGTCGCTTAATGTAATTTCCCTCCCAGGGGCGCCGAGTCGAAACAAGGGAGGCTTAAAGCAGAACGATTTGTGATTGGCCACAGGCCATGTAAGAGCAATTCTGCCAGCTTTGACCGCGCAGCTCGATTGGTCTAGAAAGAGTTGAGATCCGCACGAATCCACTAAGCCAGACCGCAGTCGTGAAAGCGACATTCCAATTACGTCGCGAGTTTCACGCCGCTTCAACTTGGACCTCACCTTTGCTGGGCTTCCTCCTTTTTCCTTATCGTTACCTTCATCTCGTACTAATTTCTCCTGCGGTGTACATCAATTACCGCTTCAGTCTCCTGGCAAGTGACCCTTCCTTTTATGGACAGGCGCTGTAGAAGTACTCGGCCAGCCAGATTGCTCAGATCCAGTCTCACTCTCCTCGAGGTATCGTAACCCTTGAGTCCCTTGAAGGATTCCCGGACAAGACGGGCGGACTTGGCAGCAGGAGATCGAAACTACGGACCCTCACCACTGAACCGCGTACCATAGCAGGCATAGTATGTCCTACTGTCCGCTTTCATCTTTAAGTAGGGCAGAGAACCAGAGACCACTTACTGCGCAGCAAGACATCTGCATGGATGTGCGTTACGGTTGAAGGTGGGGATAAACAAGGGCCATACACTAGCAGAGATGAGGCCGCGTCCTGGATAGGTCCCCTCCACTGCTACGGTACCTTGTCTAAGATGCAGACCTTCAGGGCGCCAAGTGGCTCCCCCCAGATTGCAATAACACTAATATTACCGGTGTGCCTCGCCGCATGCTGGCTAACGTTTTCTCCTCTTCTTCTCCTTTCCTTCGAAGGGTGACCTCTATGCGGATGCTGTTCAGATAAGAAGGCATTCTGCGCTTTCGTCGTTCTTTACCTTACTCCTAATCCCTACACCACCGCTTCACTCTTTCAGCGGGCACTCGTTATCTACGACGCAGAAAATACAAACAGAAAAAAACAGCAATCCTTCAGGGGTCATATATATAATGAAGGCGGCGTTTGTGGCAGCTGCGGCTGCGGTCTTGACCGGAGCTGCCAGCGCCGGTCATGTTCAGCATCGCCATGTCCATGACTTGTTCAAGGCGGAGAAGAGGGCCAACGATACTTCCGTCTGCACTCCAGGCTGCACGACAGTCTACAGCACCATCACTGGCCCCGCTGGTCGTATGTGCAACGCGAGATTCTCCGCAGAACAGTTATGTGTGCGTGCAATGTTTCGCTAACACGTTGTGAGTAGTCTACACCCCGCCGGCTGCTCCTTCGACGAGCAAACCAGTGGTCACGACTACCTCGTCTACTCCGGCGCTTGTTCCTACGCCCATCGCCCAGACATGCCCGACACCAGGCACGTACACGTTCCCGGCCACGACGGTCGTTGTAACGGAGACTACAACAGTCTGCGCCGCATCGACCACCAAGGTCCCGAGTGGGACACACACGCTTGGAGGAGTCACGACGGTTGTTACGACGGCCACTACCGTGGTTTGCCCGTATGCCACCACCAAAACCGAGGGCGGCGTCGTTACGAGCGTGATCGAAACAACCACGTACGTCTGCCCGTCCGCCGGCACGTACACGATTGCCCCTGTCACCACGGTTGTTGCGACCGAGACAATTGTTGTGGTCCCTGTCGTCACCACCTACTGCCCCGGCACCTACACTGCCCCAGCTGTCATCACGACGGTCACCGAGACGGATTATGTTGTCTACTGCCCCTTCACCAGCCCGGCTCCTGCTGCCCCTGCAACTCCAACTGCAGCTCCCCCTCCTCCGCCACCAGCTTCTTCCAAGGCGGCCCCATCGCCTTCCGCCTCGCCTTCCGCCTCGGCCCCTACGATCGGAGGAGGAGGAAAGCAACTCGGTATCACGTATACTCCTTACCAGTCAAACGGTGACTGCAAGAGCGCTTCCGATGTTCTGGCTGACATTACTGCCATCGCGAAGGCCGGTATCACCCGAGTCCGTGTATACTCGACTGACTGTGATACGCTGCCTAATGTCGGTGCTGCCTGCGCTGCTACCGGTGTCAGGATGATCACTGGCATCTTCATCGGCGAGGTCGGCTGCGATAACGGCTCGCCTGACGTCGCTGACCAGATTGCTGCACTCAAAGCCTGGACCCAATGGGACCTGGTCGACCTCTTTGTCGTCGGCAACGAGGCCCTTTTCAACAATTTCTGCTCAGTCGGACAGCTCCACGACCTCATTGTACATGTGAAGTCCGAGCTCGCCGGCACCGGTTACACCGGCCCGTACACGACCACCGACGTGGTATCTGCGTGGATCAGCGGCGACTTGAGCGCCATCTGCGAAGTCATTGACGTCGTCGGCGCAAACGTCCACGCCTACTTCAACGGTGGTACGACACCCGACCAGGCCGGCGAGTTCGTTGCCGGCCAGCTGAAGATTGTTGAGGATGTCTGCGGCAAGCCCGGCTACATCCTGGAATCGGGCTGGCCTACGCAAGGAAAGTGCTTGGGAAGCGCATGCGCCGGCAAGGAAGAGCAGAGGACCGCCCTCACATCGATCCAGGAAACCTGCGGAGAGAAGGTCGTCTTCTTCAGCTTCAAGAATGACGACTGGAAGCCGCCAGGCGACTGCCTTTGCGAGCAGCACTTCGGTACTGCCGAGCTCTTCGGTGCCTGAACGGGGCAGAACTGAAACCCTTCCACAGTCTACGCGCCACCCTCTCGCCCCGTTGACGTATATATACCTCCCTCGAACTCTTATGTAGTATATAATGACAATTTCCCGGTCAGCCCCGGAGAGCCGCCACTGATCTCGAATCATTCATTTGTCCGGAAGGGATAGGGTACATCGCTGTAGCATCAATCGCGACATCCTGAAAACCTGGGCAATGCTTGCTTTGGATTGGCGCTTGGCTCGCCGGAGTTGAGCCCTGGGCCTCTTCATCAACACTCTTAGCATCAGTTTGGTTGTTTGGTCTTGGGATGTTCATATGCCGCGATGTGTTTCTGCATCTGATTCATAATTCTGTAATTACTAGTGTCTATCCGCAATGATATCCTTGCCATTTCTGGCTTGACGATTGAAGTACATGTATATTCCTTTCCTATGGTCACGGATTCGGTAGAAGGGTCTTTATTGGCCCTTTCATAGTCGGTTCGAAAGTACGCCATTTGAGATCCTATCTCCAGTCATCTCAAGGACGCAGATGCATCCTTCTATGGTTTAGAAAAAGCTATCTCTATGACTAGGAGCCGGCATCCAAGCTACACCACAGGAAGGGATGAAATAGCCGTCGAAACCGACGGATTAGGCCCTATAGCATCTGGCATACCTACCATTCGGTCAAGAGGATGATTTGTGTGATGGAACTCAGTGTCTCCATAAGAAGTTTGAATTGCTTTCCGAGGTTGAACAATGCGGCTGCCATTCGACGATGGGTGGGTTTTGCCTGTCTTCATGCTCACCAACTCCCTGGACAAACTAGATGAAAGTCCGATTTAATTCTTAGCGCAATGCAACGCCTCTGCCTCCCTACAAAAGGAGGTCTAAATGCCGAATATATCCCGAATATCATCGTCCATGCCGACTACTCCCTAGACTTAGAGGACGCAAGCCGTTGGAGGATTAAGCAGATATCACTACAAGGAAAGAACCACGACAGCTTGAGCGAAGAAGGTGCAGGAGAAGAAAACCGGACTTGTTCCATACCGCAGTCCCATCCCAAGTAAGCGGGCGAGATATTCTTCTCTCGATATGAGTCCCCGGGTCTAAAGTCCGAATGCTACCGTCCTGGCATGAAGTAAATGCTAACCTGTCGGCCTGAAGATCGATGTTGAAAGATGAAGATGACGCCGAGATATAACCAAGTTGAAAGATCGGGGGTATGATAATAGCAACGCTTCCAGTACGCCTGATACCTCCACGCAAGATGGTGCCTCGTGAAAGTCCTCCGCTGATGAAATATAGCCCCTTAAGGGTGAAAAGTGCCACTATATCATAAAAAAGAAAAATGGCAATCCATGAGATCAGAAAGGCTCAAGTGCGTCAAGAGCAGCGGCCTTCCTTCTCCGTCTCGTCTCCGACTCTCTGACCAACTTCCACTCATTGAGATGGTTCCGAGGCCAGTCGAAAGTTCGGCCCCTCTGCCGCAGAGTCTCCTTAGACAGTAAGGAGCCGGGGTTCTCGTCAGGATCCCAGCTCGCCTCCGCCCCAAGACCACACCTTTCGAGCTGGATTAGTCCTCCTCGCACCCGGTCTGTGCAGAGCACAACTAGATCTTGCCCGTCGTTGGTAAAAGTGGTGCCGCCGATCTCTCCAAAAATGTCAATAGTCTGCTTGGAACGGAACGTCTGCGCATCGATGATGTTCACAAAATCCGCTTCCTCAGCCGCGACGAGAACACGCTTGCCGCTGCCAATCGGCGAGAAATGCAGGCTGCGGACGCCCGCCATCTCAGTGCGGAGAGTTTCAACCGGCGTCGCCTGACCCGAGGAATCGGTCCACCGCCGGGCGTCCCAAATGTTGACGAGTCTGTCCTGAAAGCCCGTCGCCACAGTCCAGCCGTCGTCAGCCCAGTCACATGCGAACCCGAAGTCGCGGTGGCCCTCCAATTGATGCAAAATCTCGGGTTTTCCGGAGCCCAGCGTCGACTCGGCCGCCGTGATGAGGACTTTGTTGCTGTCGCCCACCATAACGCGGAGACGGCGATCTGGGGAAATGGCCGTGCAGTTTATCGGAACATCAAAGACTTCCTCTGACACGAATGACTTGGTCTCAATATCAAGTACCCTGAAGACTTGATCGTTTGATGCAAACGCCGCTCTCGGGGATGACGACTGGCGCGATAAGTATACCTGTACGTGATTGGTGATGCCACTCTGCTGGCTGGTGAGTACCCCGTCAAAGGACCTCGAAGGGTCATCCTCCGCGTCCACATCAACAGGCCGTAGCATGTACTCTCCATTAAAACCACCTGCCACAACAACGCCGTGATTCGCCGCCAAAGTCGATATCTGAGTGTGAGGAGCGTCGGGCAGCTTGATTACTGTCTTGCCCACGCCTGAGACAGGATTGAACTTGTGTACAACGCCACTTCCGGTGTAAAATATCTGCGTCCTGGATGTGGATGCGAGCACATTCCGCAACTGGAAGTGTGAAAGGTGAGTGTTACGCCTGATATCCATACGGCGAAATCTGAAGAAGCTGTCCGGGCGAGATATGTGGAGCCGTAAAGCACTCTATGTTGCTCCTCGTCAGCATCATGCCATAGACCACGAGAAGCAAAAAAGGCATCTGAACGAGAACTTACATCCCACTTATCCGAGCCCTCTTGATTAGTGTAGTTCCTGTATGTAAGCCTTCGCCGTTCGCGGGCGTCTCTCCGTGTGACTTTCAGGTCTTTCCAGTCGACGCCTTGGATATCGCACTCGTCGACTGCTAGATCGGCATATTGGACATGCGTTAAGTGAGTCTGGGAGAGATCAACAACCCTCTGGGGCCAGGGAAACCGCCCCTGTCCCTTGGATTTCCGACTACCGGTGAAAGACCACTGTTGTAGGAACTCAACCAGTCCATAATTGCCGGGGTTGAGATTGCTCATATTTGGACTGAGGAAGGCCGCAGGCGCAGGGACAGGAAACCACACCGTAGAACCGTCATCGAACTCGTCACCAGGACCCAGCAGGTCGAGCTGCTGTTGCACATGTTCAGCCATCTCAGAGCCAATTGCTGCTGCTTGCGGCGGAGGAATGTCTTCCGGAATGTCCCAAGGAGATGCGGCTGGATCATCGTCAAATAGGCTGGCATCGAGGTCTTGTTGTGAAGGTTGCTGGTGGTAGTCAAGCAAGTGTTCGTTAATGGGAGCGAAATCACCGGCCGTCTCGAACGCCTCTTGCATGTCGATGTCGCTCGTGAGGATGTTTGCGATCGAGAGGTAATCGATGGGCGCAACAGGACCACCGCCACCGTCGGAGACGTCAGATTCGTCGGGATGATAAGTAGTGGTTTCCTGGACTGGTGGCGGTGAATAGGGTATATGATGATAGGGCCCGTCGTAGGCCATGTGAACAGCATGAAAGCCTAACGACGCTTCAGTATAGAGATCGTCCTGCTCGTCCGGCTGCTCGTGCTCCTCTTGCTCCTCTTCTTCTTCGCCTTTGTCGTACTCGTCGTACTCGTCGTTGGCGTATTCAGCGTAGGTCATCGACACCTGGTCATCCTCTGGCATAGATTCGGGGGCACCCGAATGCTCAGAAGTAATGTGACTGGCGCTATTGCCGACGTTGTCCAGAAAACAAACCCGGCGGTGGGACGGCGATGGCTTGACACCGTCTGAGGACATGACGTCCCCTAGGAATCAATATTCGTACGGAGCAAACGCGCAGCACACGTCCTTCGAGGCGCGCAGGCCCCGAAGTCCTTTGCTGAATGAGGGCGCCGTCCAGGACCTTGCTATAGGGCACGTCCTGGAGGTAAGCACCTTCAGTCTATCGTGCAATAGTCCTGACCGTCAGTCTGGAATGGTTTGGTCACTCTTGCCCTGAGCCACAGAATGGTAAGAGCAGACTTTGGAGGAACCGCACTTTGGGGGTGCTGTCCTAAAAGGAATCCGTCCCGCGCGGGACTTTCCCCGCGTTCCCCGGTTTGTCGTTGGTACCTGTCGTTGCTTTATATTCTGATGGTACAAAACGGCAGACCATGCGCTCTTTTGTTCTGATGGGCCAGCAGGAACATTCTCTGAGCTCACAGCTACCAAGGGTTGATGGGTCCCTTGAGAGATAGGGTCGCTATGCGGCGGCGAGAATGGGAGAGTTTGTACGACTATTCGTTCCACCAACATGTTCGGGCCTCCTTGGCCATCGAGGTGAGGGACAAAGGTACGTACTCCAGTGCGGATCCTTTTCCAGTGGGATGCGCGCCCAATCCACACTGTGTAGCATCGGTTTGAGAGGGCTGACCACTGCCTTGTTCAGCAGGCGTTTAGGTACATCTCCGTACCTGTTCTTGCACCGAACCCTAAGTAAGGCGGTACGCAGTGGTGTACCACAGTAGGTATGTCAAGTCTTGCGTCAGACGGGAATCGAGTCCCTGGAATCTTGATGATCACAGCCGCTGCTTCCTTCAACCTTGTCTCCATGTCAACTCGTGCTGCGAGCCATCACATTTCTAATACTCGCATAATGATATCGCCTGCCGCAGGCTTTGTTAATTACGGAGATTCCATCGGTCCCGGCCGTTCAGAACCAGCAACTCGAGTGATCTGTCATAATAGCTGAGCATGCGACCCTCAGCATTGTCACGACTCACCTTCGAACTTGCTACGAAGTACATGGACCAAATCTCCGTACCGTGCAGCGAATGTACCTCATGACCAGCTACTGCAGGTTGGGCCAAGTATCGGCTGGGTGGGTGGGGGCGGGGAAAGGCTTGAGCGCAAAGGGTGCTTCCCAGCCGCTGGGCAGGGATCTTGCACAGCACTAACCTGCACGACCAACGACAGTGGAGCCTCTGAACCGGCGGTAAGACCTGGCAGAACCAGAACTGAGCCAAAAATTTGGGCATCTTGAGCCATCAAATGGCCTATGTGAGCCAAGTCTATCTTCAGCAATTTCACAGCCACTTGGAACATGATGGGCAGTAAACGAAAGCGCGGACCCAGGGATGTCCTAGTCAATACCCAGCCGGCCCAGAAACGCGTGAAACAGAAGATCGAGGCTACCAATGGCCCGGCCAAGCAGCAGTCGAGCAAAGGGTCCAGGGTGCTCGACAAGTCTCCCTTCTCGGAACGCCCTGCCGGCGATGAGCGAAAGAGAGAGGCTCATCTTTACGAGCTGCTTGGTAGCGAAGATGCCAGCGATCGGATCAATGCTGCAGATGCCATAATTTCGGGTTTATTAGGCGATCAGAGTGTCCCCGAGTCCGTTCTCCACCGGCATCTGGCAAACCGACTGTTTCGTGGGCTAGCAAGCGGGAGAAATGCGTCACGTTTGGGGTTCAGTCTTGTCTTGACTGAGATTCTGAGCCAGTTATTCGGAAAGAAGGATCTGGCTGGCTCCAGATACCCCGACATGACCTTTGAAAAGGTACTCCAGACCCTGGTTGAAAAGACTCAGCCAAACGGCAGCATACCAGGCAAGGAAGAGAGAGATCACTACTTTGGACAATTATTTGGCATCGAGTGCTTTGTCCGTGCAAACATACTCTTCAAAGACAAGACAAGATGGCTTTCTGTTCTCGACCTTCTACTCAAACTCTCCGAAAAGAAAGTATGGCTCCGCCCGCAGTGCGGCTGGGTTATCATCGAGGCTATCAGGCTGATGAAGCCGAAGCTAGCCAGCGCTACGTTGCAGAAACTGGCTGAGAAAGGCCATGCCCAGACTCCAGAAGGCGTTGGCATTTGGATAGCAGCCATGGATCGGTTCGGAGGAGAGCTGAAGCTGCCCTCCAAACCTTGGGCCGATCCTCTGGCAGCGAGATCATTACCGGACCTTACCCAATCTCTCAAGGACAGTGGAAGAGACACATCTCAAGATGGTGAACCATCCGCGGGGAAACCGAAGCACAACAACTGGACCGCTCAGCTCCATTTTGTCTGGGATATCCTGCTGGAGCACTTCAAGGCACTTGATCCGACCGAGTCGAGTTCGGCTGCCGACTTTGAACAATTTTGGAACAGGGTCGTTGACGACAGTTTCTTCTCCAAGGTTGCGTCTGACCACCAGAAATTCTCGGGTTTCATGATCTTCCAGAAAATGCTCGAGGATGGAGCAACATGCCCTTTTATTGTCGACAAGATCTTCAGTAAAAATCTGATGGTCTGCCTGATGAACCAAGCTGCACGAGAGGATCGCTTTCTCCACCGCGCTGCTCTGAAAGCGTTAAAAGCTGTCGAGGCCACTGCCCAGAAAGAGCCATCTATCATCAAGACCGTCTTGAGACACTTGCTTGGCAAGAACGGCGCCTATAACTTTGACCAGCGGACCAACACCAAGACAATCGAGAAAGTCCTCCAGTATACACAAAATGGAGATGGGCCTGCGATCCTCAAGATCCTCAAAAGCACCAACAACCTGGAGCCTCCGCAGTCCGTCCAAGTCTACGCCAACTACCTATTCAAGCTGGCTAGTTTGCCTACAGACTCTCCATTGACCGAACGAGATGAGTCTCCTTCCATAGCCGGACTGGCGCTGCAGGAGTTAGGCAAGATCACATACGCAAAACAGAATCCGGACTTGGACACTGGCAATATTCGGAGCATGTTGCAGAACAGGCTTTCCTCTGCCTTCGCGAGGTTCGTGCGGAGGCGGGAGGACTTTGGACAGTTTTGTAATGCTGTCCTTCTCATCGAGGCCGACGTAGGAAACGACGAAGAGATCCAGACCGAGTATGTGCAGGCGCTTGAGAGGCTTAAGGACCTCCTTGATACAAGCGGTATTGAGGAGGAACTCGTCGCTCCGTATCAAGGACTGGCGCTACTGCACGCCGTGGGTCTGCTCCAGCTATTCAATGAGGAGCCTGATGCCCTCGAGACCCTAGCAGACTTGGAGCAATGCTACGACAAGCTCAAGAATCGGGATACCGAAGATGATACAGGAATATCCGAGTTCTTGGTCGAGATATTGCTGTCCATGGTTGCCCGGCAATCCTCACTGATGAGGCAGGTGTCTCAACAAGTATTCGAAGCCTTCACCCATATTATGTCGGAAGAAGCTATTAAGCTTTTGACTGATCCGCTGACGGCAGAGGAAAGCGAGAAAGGGCAACAGGCACTGTTTAGCACGGAGGATGAAGACCTGGCCGGTGAAGATGGAGATGACGATGAGGAAGATGGCGACGACGAGTCTCTGGACTCAGATGTGGAAATTGTGGACGACTCAGATGTGGAAATTGTGGACCTTGGGGAGGCCGGTTCAGATGCCGAGATGGACGATGCTAGCGAAATCGGTAATGAAGGGTCAGAAGCAGACGAGGAAAATGAAGGCACCGAAGCAGCTGACAAAGATCTGGAAGCCTTCGACGATGCATTGGCGGCAGTGCTCAAGAGTCATCGCCTTGATAAAGATAACGAGGCCGAATCAGAGGATGACGACTCTGACATGAGCGACTCGGAGATGATGGAGCTCGATGCCAAACTGGTCGAAATCTTCAAACAGCGAGCGAAGGGCTCTTCAAAAAGGAAGGATAAGAAAGGAGCTAAGCAATCGGTCGTCGATTTCAAGCATCGGATTTTGGACCTTCTGGCAATCTTTGTCAAGAAGGAGGCTGCCTCCTATAACACCCTAGCCTTCCAGACCATTCTCCCACTACTAGAGCTGATCCGGACTACAAAAGCAAAACCTCTGGCAAACAAGGCATGCGGGATCGTTCTCGACTTCTCGAAGAGCTTGAAGAAGTCGAGGAAGGACTCGGAAGGTTCGGCCGCAGATGTCGATCTTGACAAGATCTTCCGTGTTCTGGAAGGAGTTCATATTGAGGCGGTCAAAGACCTATCGCATACATTTGCCAAGGCAGCCTCTACCGCCAGCCTCGCATGTGCTTGGGCTCTCTGCTTTGCCACTCCGGTCAGCCGAGTTGACGAGGTGTTCGGCCTGTATCATAACACGCAGCTGTCCTGGTTCAAAGGTGAGGCCAAGATCCAGCCCTCATTCTTCATGGACTGGATAAACTGGTGCCAAAGCCATGCGTTGAATGCTGCGAACCAGAAGGAAGATTAGTGAGGTAGCGATAATGCAGTTAGTTCGGGCTTCAGCCGATAACGATGCCTGTCTGTTGTAGCTTGAAATACCCTGCAAGAAATATGGCGTGGTCTTATCACATGTATAGGCTGAGGTCTGGTTCCCATGAATATATGGATAAGTCTGCTCTTTTCTATGTGTCAAGTGTTTTCGGCACGATCAATGTGCAAAGACAGTGAGCGGCACTTGTTCCAGATGCGAATGGCAATTAATTCTATGGAACTCCCATTCGCAGATAAAGCCAACGACCGCCATGTTGATACAAGTACAAGGTCTAGCACAGCAAGCTAAGAACCACTCACTCCTCCATTTTGTCGTCGTCTTTCTTCTCTTCCTCTTCCTCATCATCACCCTCCAAAGCCTTCTTAGCCAACCTCTCGGCCTCCTCCCGGATAGCCTTCGGTACCTCCTCGTGCCTCCCCTTCGTAGGTCCGTCAGCGCCACTGATCCAGCTCATCTCGAGCTCAAATTCCTTGTCCTTATTGTCGTCGTGGGCAACGTAGATAATCCTCGCCGCCTCCTTGACCGCCTGCTCCAGACTCAGCTCGCCAGCAGCAAGATCCAGCTTCTCCAGCTCGGCCTTGGCCGACTGGCGGCCTTTACCCGTGGCGGCGCCGTAGTAGCCCCAGTACAGTCCCGAGGGCTCGATCATGTAGAGGAACGGCCCGCCGTGCTTCTTACCGGCAACCTTGCCACCCGCACCGACTGACGGACCTTTGCCAACCTCGCCCTCGACGGGCGTCTCGAGCTCGCTGTCGTAGCCGGCGATGATGGCCGTGATGCCGAAGGGCCGCACGTACTGGTACAGTGTGTGAGCCTGCAGGTAGCCGCCCATGCGGCTGGCCAGGTCGGCGGTGCCGATGGGCGTCTTGAAAGTCTCGCGCCAGCCGCGGGCCTCGTCTCGTGCGCGGTCGACGAAGTGCCGGCCGTCGGGGACCATGCCCGAGTACACCTGGTTAGAAGCTAAGCGTCAGTAAAAGTGCGGTGCACCAATCGACTTTAATAGCAGGATAAGCTGAGACGTACTACGCCGAGATGTCTGTCGACCGTGGCGATCCTCTTGTTCGCACCGGGCTTCAGCAGTTTTGATGTGATGACCTTCTCGACCGCCAGCACTACGCCGTCCTTACACCGGATACCGATTGATGTCCCGCCATTCTCGACTGCCTTTACCGCATATTCGACCTGGAAATTGCGTCCGTCGGGGGAGAAGATGGAATTGGCGAGATCGTAGCCCGTTCCTATAGACGTCTACCATGCAGACGTTAGCTTCACCCCGAGGTAAACCAGGAGGGTCGAGAGGGTCTGAAGCTTACCATATTGCTTCTTTAGCTGTGTTATGTGTCTAGAAATGGATTTGGTGCGTTCAAAGAATGTCGACACCGGCAATGTGAAGCTTTGGTCGGGTTGCGTTATGGTTGCCTGGGCTTTTGGAGTTTGAGGTGTTGACCTTCAGCCTTCAGGCAACCTGGAGCTGCGCGTTGCAAGGCGCCTGGTGCAAGTGTGGCGCGTGCTTCGCCCAAGCAGCTCCACATTGCAGCCACACTTCCTCCTCGCATCTCTCAAACTCGAGTACGTACCTACTTTGGTAGCCCCTAAAGCATTGCTAATAGCTTCCTCTGCTCCTCTTGAGATAAAACACCTAACTTACCTGAAGAGCTCGAACACTGAAAGTATACTTTCATTTCATTTTGGCGGTATTGTCTGTGCCATGCTTCCAGAGTGGAATGAGACAAGATGCTAGATACATGTAAACTGGTGACTTCCTGCACACAGAGCCAGGTACTCCATAACTCTGATGGATTACCCCACACTCGGTACCTGAATAGATGCCGCTGCCGAAGCTCTAGCTTGACGTGATACAGCTCCTTCCTGGCTGGCATTGATATCCTGACGGCTAAACATTGCAACTACAAACCACACGTATAACTGTCACGTAGACCAAAAAGAAACAATTACACTGACCAAGATGGTAAGAACAGAGGCCATTTTTAGCATGACTAGATTGCTGACAACACGGCACGTAGGGGCTCGAAGGTCCAGCATTCATCCTCTCCGCTCTGACGGCTACTGGTGGCATCATCGGTTACGCCAGGACCGGTTCGCTCCCATCAGTCATTGCCGGTTGCACAGTCGGCGCTCTCTGTGAGTTGCGTGTGATTTCCAGACACTCCCAAGTATCATCAAAACTAATTGCCGCGCAGATGCCCTCGGCGGTTACCGCATCCAGAATAACCAGCCGTACGGCGTCGAGCTCGGTCTACTCGCCTCCATCGTCCTCGGCGGCTCTTCCATCCCTCGCGCTATCCGCCTGCAAAAGCCCGTCCCCATCGCCCTGAGCGTCATCGCTCTGTATGGCTTATACACGTTTGGCTCCGCCTTCCGCCGGAGGTTGTAGAGGTGTTGCTAGAAGAAGGGAAGCTTGTCCGATATGCGCAGTGCGAGACCGCCATGTCGCATATCGGAACTCCGCGCCTTTGGAAGCTAGCCATATATACAGCCTTTTGTACAATGAATGAATGAACTCCTCTCAGCGCTGCTAGCGTCCTATACAGACTTCGCTGGATACCACAAGTCGTGCGCGCCGGTATCTTGTGTCTGCCATGTCCATGTTTCTCCCCAAGCCCTTGTAACGCCTTGCTCCTGCCCAAATCGAAATATCGTACATCGCTCTTGTCTCAGGGAGTGGAAAGGCATATATCTTCTAGTGCCATCGCTTCGGTTCACGAGTTCTCGTCGATCTCCTTCCACAGTTGCCGTACTCGGTCTTGCTTCTCAGACCGTCCGCTTCGATTGGCAGCCTGCATCTTGACGCGCTCAGCCCTCAAGCATTTGCTCAGCTCTGTTTTCGCATCGTTGCACATCCCCATGGCCTTCCACATGAAGCCCTGGGCGTGGCACTGTTCGAGGGCTACCATGACTTCCTCGCAGCCTGAAAACCCGTTAGTCCGCGTCCTCACGTGGTTTCCTGGTTGCTCGCAGGTCGCTTACCAAGGTTATCTTTTGTGTGCAGGTGAGGATGCATATTGGAACTCGCAGCCAGAGGTCGTGAATCATACAATTCTGGTGACCGATGTGCAGCTTTGGAAATGGAGGTAAAATCGAGTTGCGCTCTTACGATTCGGGAAAGTTTGCGCATCGGCGTTAAGCATGGTTTAGCGTCCGCGCTAGACTACCTAGGTAACTCTTTGAACTTAAAAGTTATCAGTTATAACGCATTCGACGAAGACACTATTCGACGTCTGGAGCAGCTACGTCCAGCTATCGAACCGTCTGTTTCGCATCTGACCAAGACAGCACCGATTATCAAGCCCCGCAACTTGCTCACTCAATAAAGGGTCTAGATTGGCAACCTTGCCCCAGGATATAGAAGAGCATCCTGATGGCCAAAAACCCGGTGCCAAAGTGCGAGTAGGCCCAGAGTTGGAAGTGAGCGGCCATGGTTGGTAAGTTTACCAACCGTTCTTGTGAAACAGTGCAGACACGGATATTTGGTAAGATTCTTCGTCCAATATATCGGTCTGATACCCAGGATGATGTGATAGACATGCTATTCAATACCTTGACAGGCTCAACGCTCATGGACTCTTCATTGACGTTGGCTTGCCCATTATACACAGAGGCTGTCAATATACCGTCGTGCTATCATCCTTGACGGCAAGCTATCGCGTCAATGTCCTGAATTTATTTATATTTACCTTGGTAACGACCGATACCCCGCCTGTGTTTGTCCGCATGAACTCAGTCATCCGAATGTTAGGCGCTTCCACCCTTGCCTCGAGTGACCCATAAGGTCTGGCTAGCCATATCTTTACTTCTCTTGCTGGAAAGTTCTAGAGAAGAGTCCATCCTGACAAAAAAAAAACGTGGGCAGACTATCCAGGGATGACTGATACGCCCGGGCGTGTCAATCTCGTCGTTGTGAGATCAGATCTCAAACCGGACCAGCTTCTCGGTACGAAGGCCGGAAGCACTACAAAGTGGAAGTGACTGAGCGGCATTCGGACGTTTTAACCCATGTGTAAACATTTGGCACAGCAGGATTCTGCTGGGCGCAGCATCGAGTCATGGGACTGAGGCCAAACTTTTGAACTCAGAGTAATAGCGCGGTTACCCTAGGTCCACCTGTTTTTCCCGTGGCGTCTGTCACTGTCTACACAGGTTAGTATGACCAAAGAGCAGCTGCTAGGACCGTTGTTCGAGACATACAACGCATTCTGGCTCCTAACATCTAAAGGCCCACATTTGTTGTGGACGCGAGGAGCATTGTTGTCACAAACACGTTCGCATGAATCAGTTTCGCGACGCAGACTAGCGAGAAGTAATATGGCCGGCTCGCATGATGGGTTGAACCCCGAATACGTGGTATTGATTAAAGCAGGGCCCAGGAGTGAGGCGAGAAAAGAGGTCATTTGCTGCGCCATTCGAGACAATACTTATTCCATCAAACAGGCGTTACGCCGCCCTGGCCGCTTGCTGGGTGTATATATTGAGAGAGTTCCGGTCACAGCACTTATTCCATCTACTGTGGTATAATGGGTAATAAAAATCTCCATGCGGAGTACCCACGCTAACCAGTGCATGGTATCCACACATCTCTACACTAAATACACCAAACGACTTGCTAATATCTTGTATGCGTACCTTTGGCTGCAATCACTGC
>SMOB01000334.1:0-130043 GCA_007388105.1 Coniochaeta prunicola
ATAGCTAGATTGACTCTAGCTTCGTATGGAATAGATTCCATACTTTGTTGTAGAGTATATTGATGTTAAATATCGAGTACACGATTTATGGTAGAATTGATCGCCCCGCTTGGTTGATCGCTTCGCTTGTGGATTACGTTATATCATTTAAAATTGAAGCAGTCCAATCATTCAGAGTCAACGATATTAGGTATGTATGTCTAGACTTATCGCAGGTTCCATATGAAAGGTTCGCTACTATGGTAAACGATAATTCGAAAGTGTGTAAGAGTTCAGGGCTAGGCTCGTGATTGGGCATTGGAGGCGGGGATAATGGCAGTTACGCGCTGTGGTGGTGGAATAACCAGGGGCTTCCTTCCACCTTAGCACAGTACCATTGATCAGCCATTTCAACTTTCAATTTCATCACCAAGAGTTTGATAGATCACGTCATGAGCTGCGAACAAGCTATCCACAGCGACGAGGTTAGCCTGCGAGGATACCCTGGCGGCATACCCGGGAAATTCGACAAGGATGGCAACGTTCAGCCATTTCCAGGCAATACCATCGTCTGCCACCTCTCGCAATCCAGCGAGCTCTACGCTTCGCTGCTTGTACTCTACGAGAAGCTGCGCACGGGTCCTCACGCGCATCTCTACACTCTCCTTCCTCCTCCGAGCTGGCATATGACCGTCTTCGAAGGAGTTTGCGACCAGGTCCGCAAGCCCGGCTACTGGCCTTCCGATCTTCCCGTCGACGCTCCGCTGGCGGACTGCACGACGCATTTCGCTGAGAAGCTCTCTGCCTTCGACCTGAGATGCGACCCGCCCTACCGCATGCGCATCCGGGGCATCGATCCCCTGGAGGTTGGAATTGGTCTTCACCTCGAGTTCCAAGACGCCGAGCAGGAGATTCGGTTCAGGGCCCTCCGCGATCGGATATCTGAGGCACTCAACCTCCGACATCCGGGTCATGACTCCTACGGGCTACACTTGAGTATGGCTTATTTGCTAAGATTTCCAACCGAGAAACAGAAAGCAGATATAGAGGGAATGATTCTTGAGCACTTTGAGCGTTCACCTCTTGAATTCGAGCTTGGGGCACCGGAGTTCTGCACATTTGAGGATATGTTTGCGTTCAAGCGACTGTTCTATCTTAAAGATCAGGCGTCGTGAGGCATTTCGTTGTGACGGGGTACAAAGGAGGGTGAGGCATATTACCGTGGAGGAATAGAAAGGACGAATAGATGTAACCAATGATATATCGGTAACCGGCCTCCATGACCTTGACCGCCGTATAACGTAAGATCGGAGTTCGAGTTCTCTGGCCTGTCTATTGCGTCTTGGAGCTATGCGCTCGGCCCGGGATCCCGTATCCAGTCACGCCATCCGGATTCTGTTGCGCGTCCCATGTCCGGGATGTGGGCGGGAAGGAAATGTGGTGACGACGACACCCTAACCATCCGACAACTGATGGACTGGCCGGCGCGAGGGTTAAGTAGAGTGATGATAATTCGGTGTGGAAACGGCCCATCTATGCCAGACAGCAGGGAGACGTCCAGCCGGGGAATGCCGGTCCGGGGAGGTATGGTAACATCTCCCTGCGTTGTCGAGAGCTATAGTAACCTATGCCTTGTCTCATAGAGGGGAGGGCAAGGAGGCTACGATGGTACAACTGCCTGGTAGATAATGACCGCTTAGTTATTTTCATGTCAATCTCATTCGGTCATGTAGACATGACAAGCAGCCACAGTATACTGAGAGCCGTCAAAGAGATCTGATCACATGTTCAGCAATGAAAAGCTGGGCTATTCTCCTTGAGAACGCGCCATGACAAGTTTTCAGCGATGGACGGAGGTCTAGACCACATTCCATAGGTTTCTCAGCTATGCCAAAATTGAGATTGACGTTGCTTCACCACGGATTTGAACGACCCGAAGACGTTACTTCGATTACATAGAGGTGCATTCACTTTGCTAGACCCCGGAAAGGTTACAGTAGCTATAGCGGCAAAATGCCAAGGCCAACGACATCCAGGACACGACTCGTCATAGCATATAGTGGGCAAGTTGAGATCGAAATGAAAACGGTATTAAACTCAGGCAAATATCCAAGATTCAATGACGGCATACCGGGTCAATGGTGTCGGGTTGCCACGGCGGTGGATGTTTGCGTAATTCTTCCCCTCACGATTCATCTATCCCTTACACCAAGTTTACCTTTGTCCTGCTTCGTCAGCCTCATATGGAGAACGGGTTAATGAACTGATGAAGCTACCATGACTGGCTATGCCTTGCATGCTCACCTCCAATTAGACACACGTGGGCTAGTCCCGACCTGAGATAAGCAGCTTCCGTGATCTGCTTTAGTCATGCTAGTCTTTTGCAAGGCCGATGACCAGAAACTGTAATCAGGGACCGGCCGTAGTCTCCGAATATTGTCTTCATGGCGCAATGACCCTTTTGGCCTCCGAACAGGCACAGGTTACACCCTGGCCGAGGACAGTAACCAATCAGTCTGTCTCCGGCCGTTAACGGTTGCAACATGGAACTAGACGACATGGAACGCTTGGGGTGAGTGCACTATGGTTACGTACGGTTATGGTCTAAGCGATGTCCAAGGCGGCTTCAGTCATCGAGCAGCAGAATGGCATTATCCGACGACAACATGATGCCTTAAGGGCCATATTTACAAAGCCACGAACGAAAGTATATAAAGCGCTTGGTCAACCTCAGGAAAAGTCCACGATATCAGACACGGTCAGACAAACAGGTACACGGATAGCAAAACTTCGAGTCACATCAACCTTCAGCCATGGCGCGCCTCTTCGTAACTCTCCTGGCAGCCTTTGCCATCCAGCAAGGTCTGGCCGCGCCCGTCGCTACCACCTCGGTTGCCCCTCACCCGCAGGAACCGACACACTCTGCCCGTCCTCATCCAACCTTCACCGGAACTCACTCTCGCGAGCCAAGGCCGACCGGACAACCGACCGGCACTCACTCTCGCGAACCCAGGCCAACTGGGCATCCGACTGGCACTCACACGCGGGGACCACGCCCAAGCCACACCGGCCCCCCGCCCACCAACGTCCCCGTAGTCGTCGGGCGCCAGGAAGAGACCACCTCTATCCTACCTACTCTCCCGACCCCACCGCCAAAGCCGACCGGCACGCGGTCCCACGCCAGCCGGCCCCCTCGTCCCACCGGCACCGGCGGGCCCCGTCCGAGCAACTCGGGCTTCCCGGGGCGCCCTTCGAGGACCGGTCTTCCGCCTCGCCCGAGCAGCACGGGTTTCCCTCCCCGGCCCAGTGGCACAGGCTTCCCTCCTCGTCCGAGCCGCACCGGCCTGCCACCCCGTCCGACCGGCACCCGCGCGCCGTCTACTCACACTTGGGCTTCTCACACCCGCCCCACGGGAGAACCGACTGGACGGCCTACCCGCGCTCCGCCGTCGGGCCCTCAGCCGACTGGCCCTGGTCACGAGGATTGAAAACTGGTGCTGGAAATGCGGACTTCTGTTCGCCTTATCGAAGGATATCGGAGGGATGTCCCGGGAGACTGTGTTGGTGGACTTTTGAAGGCTGAATGGGAGCGAAAATTGCTCTGAATGCTGTGCTGACTGTATATCCTTCTTCGTGCTAAGTTAGTCGTGATACTGAATCAAGTTTACATTGCTACCAATAGTCGAATAAGCACTGAGCCTGATGAATATTTGGTTGTCATGCAAGACACACAGACCGTCTCAAACAAGCTCAAGAACATAGCTTGCTGGATAGTTATTGATCACCCTTTAAGGACTCCGTACTCACAAAATCTGGTCTAAGTTCGGCCTGTCAAATGTCTTTGAAACGACGTCAGCTATAGCCTGATTCATTACTGCGACAGTCTCAATGACGTTGAAGACGGCCATGTGGTTCCCGAGCACTCATAATTTTGACCGAGACGCTGAATCTGGAGTTCCTTCGGTGTCCCTCGTCTGCGGCGTCAGCGCCCAGGAAGAAATTGAGTTCGGTGACGGGCCTGCGACAAACTCAGTCTTCTCTGATGATGTTTTCTCTCCCGTAGCTCATAATATAGATCTATGCCTGCAGCCTCCATACCAGTGAAGATAAAAAGATCAAAACACAGTTGGTCAATCAAGTTGTGACATCACTTACTTACTATTGGTCGCTCCTCGCATGTTGGCGCTGCATGGTGAAGTGACAAGAAAGGCAATCGTATCCGTTAGCTGCATTGCTAGCCTGGGGTCAGCAAGTAAGTCCAAATGTGACTTGAAACTCAGATGAGCAAATACCAGAATCTCAACTCGTGTTATATTTTCTTTAGCTCGACTCTGTTGGAAGTAGCATGCTGGTTGCTAATGGTTCTTGATCCTTCCTGTCACGTCAATATGAGCTTCCATAAAGGGAAAACGGGAGTTGTGAGCCGAAGCAAGTCTAGACTTCGTCTCTGAAAAGCTTCCAGTTTGCTACACTTCGTGCATTAGAGATAGTTGGCGCACGCGCGTCCAGGTAGGCCGACAGATAAGGCACTTGGAGTTGCTCAGTGCGGCCGAGGAGCCAATTGTCCTTCCTATTTTGAAGATCTCACCATATCAGCTGTCCTGGTATGGCTCGCGCAATGCAAGGACTAAAGGTCCGTTGGCGCTTTGTTTTCCAAACTCCGTCGGTGTTTCTGCGGGCCGCTGCGTACTGCATGGGTCGGATCGAGCGGGATGCAATCCGGTCTGATCCCCTCCAATACCACGATAAGATATTTCTCGAAATCCTTCGGAACTTCCAGATTATCTCGAGTATTAAGTGTCCCCATGGCCTCTCATGTAGCACTTCTCGAAGCCTACGGTTCCTTTAACCTTTCTCTCCACATTCTAGCGGCCCCGTCCGAGTTCGTCTCATTGCTACCGCTGCTGTGCATTAGCTCCCGCCCGCCTCCTTTCGTGGCGTCCCTCCAAGCGCCATGGTAAGCCCCACCGGATTGGCCCACGTAGGCACGCCAAAGGCCACATCAACCTCCCCGGTACCGGAAGCCACGCCTCAAGACGAAGCCATTGCTGGCGATCGTGGGGAAACTGTCGCGATTGAGCCATCGGCTGCAATTGAGCCTCAAGTCGGCCCTGATGAAGAGGACGAGTTTATAGCGGGAGGATGGGACGTCGGCTCGACTGCGTCGACGTCGGTGACGTCGAGCGTGTACGCGCACACGTATGAGAATGGCCGACGGTACCACGCGTATAAGCACGGGAGATACCCCATTCCAAATGACGATACCGAACAGAATCGCGAGGATATGAAGCATGCCATGATGCTGGAGCTTACCGACGGTAAACTATTCTACGCACCCGTGGGCGCGAACGTGCAGAAAATTCTCGACGTCGGCACAGGTACCGGTATGGAGTTCTGAACTGACCAGCGCTAATAGCCTTTGGCTTAGCCTCTGATACTGACGGTGGGGGCAGGTATTTGGGCCATCGAAGTTGGAGACCAGTATCCGAGCGCTGAAGTTCTCGGGCTTGATCTCTCGCCGATACAGCCCCAATGGGTCCCTCCAAATGTCAGATTCATGATTGACGATGTGGAAGATGAATGGCTCAACGGTCCCGACTGGGACCTCATACACTTTCGAAGCATGGCTCTTGTCTTGCGCAACCTGCAAAAAGTCATCGACCAAACGTACAAGTATAGCTCCCTTGGCTCACACTCTTGAATCACTCAGTGACTGACGTGGCAGAAACCTCAAACCTGGCGGCTGGGTAGAATTTCAGGAATCGCACGGCATGCCGTTCTGTGACGATGGAACCATGAAGGACGATGACATCATGAAGCTCTACTACGAGACGTGCCAGAAAGCCATGGGTCTGTTCGGATATGATCTTGACCTGGGCACCAGAGTGGGCGAGTACCTTGAACGCGCAGGCTTCAAGAACATCAATTGCGTCAAGAAAAAGACTCCCCTGGGCACATGGGCCAAGGACAAGACGATGAGGTTGATCGGACTGTACACGAAAGAAGCGGCCCTGACGTCCATCAAATCGGTCATGGGCAAGCCTTTCGACGCACTGGGCATCTCGGAAACTGAGAAGGCGGTGTGGGCTGCAAAGATCAAGGCCTCGTTGAACGAGACTCATGTGCATCGGTACTATCATTACTATTTCTGGTACGCACAGAAGCCAGAGCAGGAAGTTTGACCGCGGCGATATCAGACACTCAGACGTAAAGCTAGACTGTACATCAATGTGCCAGGTATCTCCTTCCCTACATGCAACGTGCCAGAATGACTCGAGAGACGACGATTCGAATTTAGGCGTTACACTTGATATGGGGTACAAACGACACATCTTGGAAGGCACGACGTAGTCAAACACGATTCAGGACGTCACGGCCCGCCAGCTAAGTCTACAGAAGGAAGCCGCAGTGGCAGAGGAAGGACCACCTCAATTGGAATGAGCGCCCGTCCTGATGAGGTCATTATGCTCTTGAAAGAGCCACGGCACTTCTGACATCAGAACAGGCCGTTCATTTTCGAGGATTCCATCACTGTAACCCGGCGACATCGGTAGATCAACTCTGCATCGACAGTCCTATCCCTCAAGTACCTTACTGTCTACAGCACACTATGAAGTTCCCTACGTTCCCAGCCGTTCTCTTCGTCGTTACGGCAGCGGCACAGACGTGCATGACACCGACTGCCAGGTTCAAGCCGCAACTGGATGTGGCCTACACCTCCACCCTGCTCATCGACGACCTCCAGTCCCCACGCGACATGGTCTTTGACCACCAGGGCAATATGCTGGTGGTGGAGGAAGGCGGTGGCGTCACGCAGATTCAGTTCATGGAGCTGAGTTGCGACTACGTTTGCGCTGTTTCGAGCAAATCTGTTCTCGCCGACCATACTGTGAGTGTTTCTGTCTAGCTATTAAGGATTGTAACTAACAGATCGGAATAGCTGAACCACGGCTTGGCTCTTTCAGCTGACGGCAACACCCTCTTTGTTTCCAGCGTTGACAAGGTCTATGCATACAACTACGATGCCGGCGCCGGAACGGCCACTGATGGCAAGGTCATCATCACCAACATGGGCAATGGCGGCCATAGCACAAGGACATTGCTGGTTTCCAAGTTCAACCCTGACTTGTTGCTGGTCTCGCGTGGCTCCAACGGCAACATCGACACCCTTGCTGGTAATGTGAGCACCGGACATTCAACCATCAAGTACTTCAACATCTCCGAGGTGATGAACTCCCCAGCAGACCATGTCCAAGGCGGAGTTGTCCTCGGCTGGGGTCTGAGGAACACCGTTGGTGTTGGAGAACACCCGGTCACAGGCGGTATCGTGAGTGATGGCTGCTTGATATCTTGTCTCTTTCCTCGACGCCAGGCTAGATGCTAATACCTACACCAGTGGTCCGTAGAAAACTCGATGGACAATGTCCAAGAACAAGGCTTTGACGTGCACAACAACAACCCTGGAGAGGAGGTCAACTACCACGGTGTGCTTGGCGAGCTGTCCAGCAACCCTCTCCAAGGCGCCAACTACGGATACCCATTCTGCGTGGCTGTTTGGGATCCTTCGACCCTTCGTGATTCGCACGCCGCTATCGGTTCGCAATTTTACGCCAACATACCTAACGGCTACGACATCGAAGCTGCCGATCGAGATTGTGGTAGCTACTTTCAGGCGCCACGAGTCGTCCTTCCTGCACACACGGCTCCGTTGGACATCAAATTCACAGCAGATGGAAGTTCTGCTTTCGTATCGCTCCACGGCAGCTGGTAAGCATGCTAAGTCACTGCATCATCCATTTTCCTCTATGGAAGCGAAGTTGGTCTTCACTAACACCTACCGTCCTTGATTAACAGGGACCGATCGCCCCCGGACGGATATCGAGTCGTACGCATCGACTTTGGTGGCGACGGCCAGCCAACGAGCAGTCCTCTGGCAGGGACTCAGATCATGGCGAATCCCGATAACACGCAGTGTCCCGGTGGCTGCTTTCGGCCGACGGGTCTAGCTTTCGATTCCAAGGGACGGCTGTTCATGAGCAGCGACTCGACAGGCGAGATATACCTGATAATGAGAGTACCGGATGCCAGGGACAGCATGCCGGGGTGTACGCCCTGAGAGGCAACCAACCAGTGAAGGAACTTGGAATCTTGCTGACCAGCGCTGTCGACTTGAAGGACTTAGACGAACTGGGTGCACGCATTCCGAGTCGTCAGGTTAGGCAGCGCATTGCATGGTAACTCAGGTGTAGCATACGTACAGCAGTTTATTACCTGAGCTAGAGCAATGAATTGGGCCACGGACCTTTACGTCCGCCTTTGTGTCAGGCGCAACCTAATTGATGGAAAGCACAAGCGACCTCGGTAAAAACAAGCCATCGGCCGACAGGATGTAGCGCGCTGGGCGACAGCAATCTTTAGCGGTCGGCTGATCCCGGCTCCAGCCGGTTATGGTGGCAATTCGTGGTCCTATGATGATCCCCCATCGTACGCCTTTTACTCCACACTCGGACGACCTGCAGAACGATTCACCCGCATTGTCACCCCACAGAGCTGTGTGTGGTCAGCTAAATCAGGGGTAAGCAACAGCGAGCAGGTTTGCGGGGAGACGTCGAGGCGGCCTCGTGGCCTGACTCAGTAAGGCCGAGGGCGTAGTTATTCCCTCTATATTCTCTCACTCAATTCCCGTTTTCCCTTATTTTCTATAGGAACTAAGCTTGAACTACAACTCTGCTAGCGATACTAGACCAGAATACTGTGAGACTCGATTAGAGCTATCACTTAGAGCTATCTACAGTGGTATACGAACCATATTTGGTACATTTCGGCAGCACAGCAATCAAGTCGTGGCACAGGTCCAATCCTAGCACATCTCGATTCCCTTCAAGGATCGTCTTACCTACTCGCCCTCGACATCAAGCATACACATAGTACATCGTATACCACATCCACCACAATGAATCACGCGCCATCAAAACCGTTCTCAACCTCCGCTCGTGTACACCCGAGCTACCTACCCTATATCCACACCTCCAAAGCGGCAAAGAGCGCCAAATGGTACGTCTCACGGTCCTACAGCAGCCCAGCACAATAGGAACACACCCAAGCTAACAACCCGCCACAGGATCCCACCAGCAGTGGCCCTGGCCGCGGTCGGCTACGGCCTGTCGGCGTACCGGCAGGCGCAGGTCGAGCACCGCCTCGTGGCGGCGGAGCAGGCCATGGACGCCGAGATGAGGCGGCGGCAGGCGGCGGCGGTGCTGGACGACGCGTACGGCGACCGGTCGAGCCTCGAGGGGCTGGAGCGCGCCATGCGCGTGTACGAGGCGCAGCAGCAGCAGCAGCAGCGAGGGAACTGATGGGCAGGTCTTTACTGCAATTGGGATCAGTAGGTGGGAGTGAGATGACACAGCATCGGCATGGGGGAGGGCCGGATGTTCGAGAAGCGAAATTCTCGGTTGCGCATGTCCAGATTCTCTTTCTGAAAAGGAGGTCTGGCGACTGGTGTGAAAAGGTCAAGCGGTCAGCTATGCGGCATCGTTTGAGCGAGATGCTGTCATACGGCCGTCGGGCTTGACAAGTGCACACATGGATGACTCTTTGGGCAGATCGGGCGTTATGGAGTTGATCGACCAGCGACATGGATGGCGTTTTGTGCTTCGGAGCAGTAGGAGATTTTGTGCATATGGGACGGGGGGCTACTGTAACGGCATATTTGGAAGCATCGGACTTTGTAAGAATTCCAACTCATCTTAATCTCATTCATCGCCCTCGGATTTCAGAATGGCGTGATAATGCTGTGAGACGGTGATGTTGGCCTGGTGTTGCGGATGAGTTTGAGAGCAAGTGGTGCCGAGGCGCGTGACTCGACCTCTATCGAGGTCTGGGTTGGTGATCTGGCATCGGCATATTCTTATGCTCGTGAATGCGATGTTAGACACGATTTGACACACCTGAGATTCATTACCGGTACAAGTTCCCAGTCACGGCAACTATGCGGTACTTGGGATATGTACTGGTACTAGGACTATGAAAATGTTGACCGCCAATATGTGTTTCCACGTATGGTGATTTAGGTAAGCCTGTCATTTCTTACTCAGAACGGCCAGTCGAACCGTGAGTTATGGACAAGTATAGAGCCTAACTCTCAAACTAGACTTAGAAGGGACAATAGTGTGAAGCATCCAAGCCCAGCAACTCAAAGCTAAGTAGCAGACGTCCAGTAGATACCGAGATAACTAAGTCGGTCTATTCATCGTCACTGAGGAAGAAGATAGACTCTGAAGAGCTGTAGACTACACTGGACTAATTTTCCGTTTACATGCTAGTTTTCAGACTTAACCTGCTTCTACGATAGAATCGATTCGTACCCATGCTCATGATTTTCATCCGAGTCCTGCTAAACAAATAGCCGTTCATAAACTAGACTAGACCTAAGCCCAAGTCTCGAACCACCTCACCGCCTGAAAGAACGCAGATTCCTTCCCAAACTTCTCCTCGGGGTTAGAGATGTTCGCACGGACACCAAAGCCGTGCTGAGTACCCGAGTACAGCGACACCTGATAAGGCTGGGTCGTGTTCGCCAAAAGCGTCTCGATCTGGGATCTCCGAGCAGGCGGCATCATCGAGTCGGTTTCTTACACTGCGGGTCAGACAAGTTCCTTGGCTCCCACCCCGCTGGAAGAGATAGAACGGGGAACGAGAGAAAAAAGAAAAAAAAAGGAGGGTTTACTCACCAGCAGCAGCTATACTCGCCGGCCCGGTGATAGCCAGGATCTCTCCGTCCTCAAGCAGGCTGGGATGCGCCGCGAAGGCCGCATCGGCACCCTTGCCCCCGGCCAAGGCCCGGAAGGCGTACCGCCCGCCGTAGCAGTAGCCCGTCGCGGCGACCTTGTCGACGCCGGAGCTGCGGAGGTAGGCGATGGCCTTGGCGATGAGCGGGTCCGTGACGTCGGGCCCGTGGGCGGCCAGGAAGGCGGTCGTGTTGAAGCTCGGGTCGTTGAGGTCGCTGGGGGCCGGGGTCCCGTTGAAGAGATCCGGGGCCACGGTGAGGTAGCCCGCTCGCGCGAAGCTGTCGGCTAGACTGTGATGTGAGGGACTCTGTTTAGTATTCTCATTGTTTCTTTTCATCGCGAACGGAGCGATCTGAGTCAGACGGAGGTTGCCGGGACTTACAGCTTGTTCTCCGCGAGCTGGATGCCGAAGACATCGGTGAGATATACGACGCCTACTTTGGGCGTTTTGCATCCGGGCTTGGACACGTATAGTGTGACTGCATGTAGCAAGCTGTTAGTGATTTTTGTTTTCCGCCCAGGACTTTGATATCTGTGATCGCACCTCCATCAACGACCTCCACTGTCCCCACTGGCGTCCCGGTGTGAGCAACTATTGACGTGTCCGCGATTGGACAGCTCTTTGCCGAAGCCAATGCGGTAGAACAGATGCTCCACGAGAGCAGTGTGGTTAGAGATGTTCTCATGGTGACACTGGTTTTAAGGTAGAGCAGTTTTGGTCTCGTGTTCCTCTCAGGTTGGAGAGTATGAATACGGCGTAGTAGGTAAACAAAACTTCGAAAGCAGGTACCGCACCTGTAGTTTGGGACGGGCAAGGGCCCTGCAAGTTTATTTGTACCCGTCCATCCATGATGCCATGGTTTTGTAAGCTTTAGCAATTGCCCAGCGTCACAGTGCAGTGATAGACCTGCCATATTCAGCCTGCCAAGACGGCACTGGAAGACAATTTGAACCAACCGACTCCGCACGCCGCCACTTCCGATACTTTGGCTGAGATGTAGAGCAACGTGCTCGGCTAAAATGTGTCGATAATACTGTAAGCCCAAAATCATAGCGGCATACTAAGGACGGCAGATCTGCATGGCGCTCAGGCATGATCTGTTAATCTTCCGGGTAGCTATGAGCTATAAAGTACTTGGCGGCTTCTGTTCTTGAAGATATGTCTCACAGTTGCCAGTGTTGCTCGTGATGTTTATACGTCCCTTCCTCACATGATCCAGCGACAGAAACGGCGCCAGGCAGTATTTCAGGATGTTGTGATTATTATGCGTGATAAGATTTCAGCAATCTGATACTATTTAAGCTTGACTTGCAGGAGTAACGTAGTCAAGAAATCCATTTTCGACTCTTCGCAAAGTGAAATAAGCGACAAGCGATGTCGTAGAACAACATCAGTTTAGATATATGAAATTTGTACTGAAACTGCAATGGGTATATCACCAGACTCAAGAAAGACCAAAGTCAAAAGACACCAGTCGCTCATGCAAGACATGGAAAAGTAAAACTGAACACCAGAAAAGCGAAGCTCGTAAAACCAGCGATATCGTGACCTGCCTTTTCCGAAGCACCATGAATGTTGACTGACAAAGTGAATGCGGGAGCTCATGTAGCTTATGCTGTAGCTGCACACGAGCTATTGATGTCCTCATTGTCGTCCACATCCTCCATGGTACGAAGTTCATCGGTGGTGAGGCAAGAGTACCGGTCCTCGGCAAGGAGGCGCTTGGTAGTGATACGGTCAGGGTAGTTGCGCATGAACATGTTTGTAAAATGCGTCCCGTAGTGCACTCCCTCGTTATCTGTAGCCGCTAAGCCTTCTTGCAAAGCAGGTGCTGCAGAGGAACTCGTGTTGCCATTGCTGTATTCCTCGAGAGGCTTCACAACGGCCCGAAAGTTTGGCTCATGGAAGTATGCGATGGTGTAACGCTCCTGATTGTTCAAGCCAACCTTGTGCGGAGTCGACTTGAGGAAAGAGTTGGTGAGGTACTGCATCATGTCGCCTGAATCAATCAGTTTGTCAGCGACACAAGATCTTTCCAATGAGTGTCCGTTTGAGAGACGTGGAAAGCGAGAAACCCGGGAGTGGCTTACCGAGTATGACAGTGAAAGTGTCTTCCATTGGTGCAACGTAAACCCAGCCGTCGTCGTTCTCCTTCATTCCGGCTGCGCTGTTCTTCCAATTGGCATATTCCTCGTCTTGATAAGGTGGTCGGACAAAGAGTCCTGTGTCTAAGGTTAGTGTGACTTCAGGTCGAAATAGACACTAGGGCATCCTTACCTCCAACGTTATCTTGAGAGGAGATCACCAGAAGACCGTAGTCAGTGTGTGATCCAATACCTCGGCCCGCCTTGCCCTTGCCGTTGGTGTTGTGTCGCCCCGGAAACCTGAGCACGCGGGAGTGATGCCAGCCGTCGGCAGTGTACTTGGTAAGGCTGCCCGGCTCCAGTCCGAGACCCATCTCTGTCAGACTGAGCAGAACCTCTCCGCAACGGCCAACTTCCTCCATGTAGGCGGTAATTGGGTCCTTCATGTTCGCCTTTACCGACCAGGGACAGGGGCCGTGGCACGGCCAGCGAGCCTGGACACGGGGGTCGCTCAGGGGCAGATCCTTAGTGACTGTGAAGATTTCCGAGTAGTCTGCAATGCCGTCCGTAATTTCCTCTCCCGACGCGATGTAGCCGGCGTAGCTCTGGTCGTCAACGCAGCGTGCCTTCTCCTTGTGGGGCAGGGAGAAGAATCGCTTCGCCGCAGAAAATGCAGCATCTCGGAGTTGCTTTTGTTGCGGAGTCATGGTGAACTGGAGGATTCCGTCCCGCCTCCAGGCTTGGATCATGGACCGGCCAAGGGCCTCGTCACCGGCGCAGTGGGTCACACTGGAAGGTAGCTCGAAGGTGTCGAAGTTGCCAACTCTCGCACGGAATCCGGGAGGCATAGTGTTCCTAGATGCTTTGGTACTAGTTGGGGTTGGCGACTGGCAGAAAGGAGGCATCATATAGGAGGAAGAGCTCAGAGGGCTGATTGCCTCAGTGCCCATGCGTCGAACAAAGTCGAGGAGCTCAACTCGATGGCCCAAGGCCATGACGGGCCGTGATAGTGCTTTCATTGTGATGTATGTGTTTGCTTATACGCACGGAGACTGAATTGTTTTAAGTGTGCTTTCTTGGTGATCTGATATTGTTGGCCTGATGATAGAATCAAGTTGACCATGAACCGGAAGGACACGGGGTTTTAATAGCATTTCGACACTTAGCTTTTCCTGAGGAAAGCTCTCCTCTTCTGCGCGTAAACGAAGACCCTTCATGCCATTGGTGATCCTCAAGAACCGAAGCTTCATTGTGAAGAAAGTATAAACGAGTGACCTCTGTCCAATGTTCCACCACACTGGAGAGCGAATATAGCTGAGGTTGTACGCACAGACTTTTCCTGACCGCGCAGGGCAGTGCCTAGTCCAACCAACAGCGAAGACGGTAACACTCGGACACCCACGTGCAGAGAGCATACTGACAGAGCCAGACACCACGGCCACTACTTCCTGAAGGCATCAAACAGCCTCTTGCGGCTTCAACTCTAAACTTCAATTAGGATCGAGGCGTCAACAGAATCGCAGTGCCTGTGATCGACTAGAAGAGACACCGACGCGACTGTTGATCCCGCGTCGACGACAAAAGCGAACGGCATGCAAGTCAGGCTTCGACTAGGACTGTCTCGCCAAATATCGGTGAGAGACAGACGGACCATCCAGGCCATGCCCCTTGTTACCGCCTCTGTCGGCCGGGGGTTGTACAAACCCCTCCTTGTTTCTCGCCGACGCAGCTTTTGCCGGATCAACTATGCATACCGGAAGCCTGGCAGTCTAATCAGTTGTGAGACACTGATCGAGGGAGCTGTTCGACCATGTCGTGCACGGCCATGAGGGGCCACCTATTTCTATCACGGTCTGCTTCGGGCGGCTCCCGTGGGACACCTGCAAGATTTTCGAGGTAACAATGCACAATATTGCGGCAGGCAGTCTGGACCGCCGTCTTCCACTGAAACAGGTCCAAATCTGCTGATTGATACCGTTAGAGTATATTGATTTGAGACATTTTCACACTGCCCGTGAATGGCGCAATGGCAGAGATAGTCTCGGCCGACTGACTGGTCCTTTATGCCGCGACTAACGAGTCCTGTGACTGACTGCAGAGAGATGTGTACCCGTCTAGAATACTAGGAAGGAGCAAAGTGCAGCCGAGGATGATCGAGATGAGTGTGACACGGGCACCATAGGCTTGCATCGCGCACAAGCACATATCAATAGAGTAAAGCAGCTGGACAGGGCTTCCGATAAGAGTGAAAATGACAGAAGCTGAAACAGCCTTAAGCGGCGGAGGTGTGTGCGAGAAACCAGTAAACTCTGATTGATAAAACACTTTCCAGCTCTTGGTCCGTGTTTGGAAACGACAGAACTCCGGCCTGTAGCCCATCGTCTAGGTACATAGTACATGATTATACATTAGTTTGAGAGAAAGCACTCCTTCATCCTCAGCTGTCCTTGACCGGCGGCATATCACAGTCTTTCTGGGGCAAGAACCACGGCAAAGAAGAGTAGACTCTTCGTCCGAGGTAGCCTTAATTACGCTCGCGCAAAGCGGCGAATCACGGTACCATTCCATGCAGGATAGGTCGTATGCCACTGGCCATTGTCGAATGTACGAGTGCTACTCGTGAGCGTAGACGGGCTGCTGGTGGTTGTCGGAAATAAACTCGTAGATCCTGACTCAGTGGTGGTGCTCTGTAGAGTGGATGTCTGCAGAATCGACGAGAACGTCGTCGATACTGCAAGAGGGGTCTCGGTTGACGACGGTAATGTAGTGGCAGGAGTCGTGCCGGCCGGGGTCAGATCTGAAGACCCGGGAGCGGCTGAAGAAACTGACAGTGATGAGGACGAGGATGCCGGCGGTGAGGGGGAGAAAGTGATATACACAACGGAGGTCTCCGTCGTGGTCTCCGGGGGTTGATCGATGTCAACGGTTGATATTGCCGTCTGGGTGACAATAGTGGTAGTTGGAGAAGCGGTCAGGATAATGGTGTCCGTCACACGCTGAGTCTCGGGCGGTGAAGATTGAGACACGGTCTCGATGGTGGTCGGGGAAAGAGTTACAGTCTCCACGACAGTTACCGGCGAGGTACCTGACCCTCCGTTTTCTCCTGATCCAGTTTCCGAGCCTCCGGACCCGCCATGCCCCGAACCGCCATCAATCGGAACTACCGAGTATCTGGGTGCGAGAAGATTTGTTCGGTCTGCTTCGTGGTCGCCAATAGGCCACGAGGTTGAGAATTGAGAGTGAATAGATATTGTTAAAAGCAAGTATGTGGAGGACTTGAGCCACATCTTGGAGAGTCTGTCAAGACAGTTGCAGTAACAACCGACTGGAAACTCCTTGGCAGCAAAAGACAGAGTTGAAGAAAATAGAACGAACACATTCCATTAGAGTGGACTACATCTCTTTTATTTGGCACTTGCCGATGGAAATCGTCGAATTCGGATGGCTGGTTTCTCTCTATTTGATCCATGGAGTTTTTGAAGATGAAGAGGCTGGGAAGGTGCACGATGTTCCAGAAATTCGGTGCTTTGCGCACCAATGAAGCTGCAAGGGTCCTGCACCAGCCACCGTGTGCCTGAAGACCCACTCACGCCACTGTATCGTTATTCGTGTGATTGGCCAGAACAGGACTAGGGGGCGGTTACCGTCCTGTAGGTACCTGTAAAGTAATTTACACTGACAAACGATCTGGACAATAGGGACCTTCACCATCAACATGTCTCTGTATCATGGCCCTCTACCAGGTACTGTAGGGCCTTTACGGAACTGTAGACCAGAACATCTGCAACAAGCTAAGCGTAAACCTCAAGGTAATGTTCGGGTAGTGTGGCTGAGGGACATGATGCATGCAGATCTGGTATCATATCGATCTGCATTGTGGCGCATGTCGCTCTTGGGAAAGCAGAAAGCTACAGTTCATTCAGAAGCGCAATCCTTCTGTTACCTTAAGCAGCTGACCTTCGTTTGGAGCAGCCAAATCATGGTTATGGGATGCCTGAAGCTCGTGAATAGAGCTTGCTCAGCCACAGCGGCAGTGACGTAGCCAAGCGAGGTAAAAGCCTTGGCAAACTGATCGCGGCCTCCTACACCTTTACCAGTTGAACGTACTGGAACGTCTGCGCCTCTGGAAGAACGCTACCGATTGCCACAAGGTACCAGACCTTACAACTAGCAAGGATATATATATCTATATCCGTGTGTTCCTCGTTTTGCGGCTCCATTTTGCTGGGCTCCTTCGCAACCTTTGAAGTTACCTTAGCTTACCCCGCTGTGCGCTTCCGTATTATTTACCCCTCCTCCACAATCGGTTCAACAGTGATTCAGCTGGTACTCCTACGAAACACTGAACAGTGCGCCATAATGTCGTATCCAAACTATCCACCCTATGGCCGTGAGCAATCCCCGATAAGCGCTGTATAAATTAGTGTAGATTCATGTCTCAGAATGCTAACACATAGCAGAGCCGCCGGCAGGCAACCAGGGCTATTACCAGCAACCTCCTCCAGGGCAATACCCCCCACCGGCACATTCCCCGTATCCTCCCCAACAACCACCTCAGGGCGGTTACTATCCTCCTCCCCCACAGGCTCCTCCGCAACCATACGGCGCACCACCTCCTCCCTCTCCGTACGGTCAGCCCTATGGTCAACCACCGGCACCAGCGCCCTATGGAGCACCGGCTCCTTCGCCGTACGGCGCGCCGCCAGCTCCGTACGGCCAACCACCCCCACAGCAGTACCCTCCACAGCCGTACGCCGCACCGCAGGCATATAACAACTACCCACCCACGCCGCCGTCGCTCGGCTACGGCCCTCCGCAGGTCATACAATGGAACGGCGACGCCGATGCCCACGCCCTGCGCTCGGCAATGAAGGGCTTCGGCACGGACGAGAAGGCCCTGATCCGCATCCTCGCGACCAAGGACCCCCTGCAGATCGCCACCATCCGCGACGCCTACCACCGCATCCACCGGCGCAACCTCGAGGTCGACATCAAGAGCGAGACGCGCGGGTGGTTCGAGGAGGGCCTCTGCGCCCTGGTGCGCGGCCCGCTGATGCAGGACGTGCACCTCCTGCAATCGGCCATGGACGGCCCCGGCACCAAGGAGAAGGTGCTCAACGACGTGCTGCTCGGCCGGTCCAACGCGGACCTGAACGCCATCAAGAGCGCGTACCAGCGCGCCACCCACCAGCGGCTGGAGGACGCCGTGCGCGGTGACCTAAGCCTGAAGACGGAGCGGCACTTTATGATTGTGCTGCAGGCGCAGCGGGCCGAGGACTCGGCACCCGTCGTCAAGGCTGAGATCGACCGCGATGTCTCGGACCTGTACAACGCGACCGAGGGCAAGGTCGGCACGGACGAGATGAGGGTCTGCAGCATTCTGAGCTCGAGGAACGACAACCAGATCCGGGCCATTGCCCACGAATACCGCGTCAGGTATGCGAGGAGCTTGGAAGATGTTATCAAGAGGGTAAGCTGTTCTCATATTATTCTCGACAATTAGTTCTTCCCTGATGCTAACCTACCTTGCAGGAGTTCTCCGGACATATGGAAGATGCCTTGCTCTACCAGCTTCGGCACGGCCTTGACAAGTACATGCACCAGGCCCAACTCCTTGAAGATGCGATGGCGGGCATGGGGACAAAGGACCATCTCCTCGTCAGCCGTGTCGTTCGCTCGCACTGGGACCGCCAGAACTTGGAAAATGTCAAGGGTGCCTATCAGCAGCGCTATCACAAGAGCCTGGCGAGCAGGATCAAGGGGGAGACGAGTGGCGACTACGAACGGTTAATGCTGGCCTGTATCGGGGAGCATGTGTAACTGGCTGTAGTGTTCTTTGCATAATCAGTCGCGTACTGCTGGGTGGTTTGGTTTGCAGGTTTGGGGGGTTCCTTTTTTCCACTGTTGTGTACTATCGCATCGTTCGCGGTCTCGGGTATGAGTGTATGATAGCGGAAGGGGGTAGTACGCACAGTACGGAGGGCTTGCTCGTGCTGTCGAACATCCGCGATGCTAGTCACTGCTTGTCCCAAGACATTTGTGGTAGCCTTGGCTGTAGACTAATCCAGGTCGATTACTCAAAGGAAGTAGTAGTTAAGTCTATAAAAGGACCAATATCTTGTTGTTTCATGTTGCATAAACCGAACGATGTGTAGCATGAGATATACCATCTGTGGATCCCGTCAGGCCTCAAGTGATGTTACCTTAATCTGTCTCTCGTCAATCTCAAGATGTGTCAACCTGCGACGCCACTGTGGTATTCCAGCCTCCACTCTGTTGCACTTTAGCATAAGTCACAGATAGTGCGCCAACACAAATCGGAATGACAGGCACGATGGCGCATTGGAAATTCTCTGATTTTTGAGGTCATTTCTTTACCGCCGCATTACACTCCGTAGATGGAGCCAAGCAATTAATACGCGAGATTCTAGACCAATCAGCACCGACCAGCCAATAGGAGGCTCAACAACTAGCGAAGCTAATTTAAATAACCTGTTAGCGTACTACTTTAGACTTTATATTAAGTAAAGAACCTCCGAGCTGCTTAAGTTAGTGCTTTTCCATATTTCCCCGCTCCACTCTCTTTTTACACGCGAAAGGATTTTTACACATTATTTATTAGCTACCCACTACCCACTACCTGCCTACTCCAGCTAGCTTTCTCGCGTCTGCTTGTCCTGCTTGACCTACTACGCTTTTACGAAGTGCTTTATACGTAAATCCCTCTGCAACAAGGAACTCATACTTAAGTCGGCCTGCGCAGTGTTTTGGTCCTAGGCGTAAGGGGACACGAAGGTGTTTCTTTTTTTCCCTTGCCGGATTGTTGCGATTTGACGGCGTCGTGATCTGTGCACGTAGCACGAGTTCGACGACGGCATGTCGGTCACTGCAGACCAGCCTGCGACAAGATCCCCTGCCGAACCAGCTCCAGTAGTTTCGGACATTCCCACGACACATCCTCAGCATTCGCCCAGCTCTGCGCCCGTCAATGTAAGCACTGTCAACGGCGCGGGTACCCCGTCTGTCGCACCTAGAGTCAATGCAGGGTCCGAAAAGACAAACCCCGGCCCGCTTCTTCCTTCGGTACCCGCATTGCCAAGCCACGGCCCGGTTCCGTTGGCGCCTTCCCAGCCTGCACCGGCAGCGAACCCGGTGAATCACCCGATCCCTCCGGCCTTCAACCGTATCGCTCCGGAACCACAGTATCATCCACAGCCACGACCATTGAGCCACCCGGCGCCGCCTGCTCCACAACAAGTTCAATCAGGCTATCACGCGCTTCCCACCCAACCGGTGTATCCATCCTCCCAACCAGCTCAGATAAGCTATCAGAGACAGCCTGTGCAGCAACAAGGCTACCAGCCTCAGTCGTCCAGGCCTCTAATCGTTGACCCTCCGCGCAAGAGACCCTCCATGGCACTGGCCGTAGCCATGCCGCCAGTCCACTCCGTGAGCCCAGGCTTCCCGTCGCCGACAAGGGACTATCCCTCCGTCTTCCCAAAGTTCTCTGATGACTTGTCCAGGAACACCTTGGCGATCAAGCAGAGTGTACCGGAAGCTGTCAGGCAAGCTGTGCGTGATAACTGGCAAAAATGTCTCTTGGGCTCCGAATTTCACCAGGCGTTTGTGGTAAGTATACTTAGTTCCTCTCGTCAGCGTTATACTGGCTTAGGACCCCACTCGGACATGTAGTTCACATATACGGAGGAGACTTTCCGGCAGGGACTGTTGCATTTGGGTTCTTGACTTTCACAAGAGTTTGCTTTCTCTATCCAGCAAGTCGCTCTGAAGCACTTTGTCTTCCAGTCTTCTCTCCTTTTCATGAACCAAACAATCCCTCATCAACTCTCCATATGTTTCACTTTCCCCCTACCATTTCCACCTCCCATTATTATCTCAGTGTTTTTCTCCCTCGAAACAATCGCTGACCCTGGTAGCTAAACGCTTCAATGCATCACGCACCTCCGAGTGTTCAGAACCGAGCAGTTCATGATTTCGGTGCCAGTCTGGTAACCAACTGCAAGGCTGAACTCATCGAACACTTCTCTAACAGAGACATCGACGATGTGGCCGACCTTATCCTGGCCAAGGCCAGCAACGCGTTTCTTGACAAGGCGCTAGAGATGCGGTTGGCAACCATTGATGCGAAGCCTCTCCTCAACGCCTTGGCCCGCGCCGAACGGCTGGGCTATGACTCTCAAGATCTGGTGGATGTGTCTCATGGCGAGCACGTCATTCCGAACAGTCAAATGGCCCAGATGCCGGCTATTAACACGGGTCACGGCGTCTCCAGCCCGAGCATTCATGCCAACGGCAACCGTGCTGCGCATCCCAACGAGCTCCAGTGTTTGAAATGCTATCGTACCTTCCAGAAGAAATCCCACTTCGACTATGTGAGTTCCTAGATCTAAGGTGAGAATGTTATGCGTGGAAATTACTGACCGTCATCTTAGCATACGTCACGGTCTGTTTGCTCGAAGATACCACCAACGGCCGAGGGCTTCAGGTACTCCTGTGTGAAATGTGGCCAGGGATTCACCCACCCTGGAGGCCTGACCTATGTGAGTACCAAAACAAATTCTGGTCTTCTTTTTCTCCCTTTCTACAGCTGCAACTGACAAAGATCATAGCATAATTCGCATCTTGTGTGCGAATCTGGCGTGAATGCGGCGAGCGAGCTGCGGCAGCAACAAAGCGACCAGCCAGAGACCCCGGTTCCTGTGCGGACTAATGCTTCAGCAGCTTATCCAACAAACAGCCAGACACCATCTTCGCAAGCAGCAACATCAAGCACAGCACAGGTCCTGCCGGCTAGTCGCCCCGGCGAATTATCTGCGACAAAACGCCCACACGACCCGTATCGCCATCTTACCCAAGAGCAGTTGGATGCTATGAATGCAGAGCTTCGCCAGGCTGAGGAGCAATATGCCGGCAGATTCCGCGAGGCCGAGGCAATCGCGGAGCCGGAGCAGAGGCGCGTCAGGCTTGAGAGTCTGCGGAACACATTTGGTACCAAGCAGAGCATGATCCGCAAGAAGTACGGCGTCAGGCTGCGGGAGCGGCGGACCAAGGCGGAGATCCAGGCGGAACGAGATCGTATGGGCCGTACGCCCCTGAAACCCGAGACGGAGAGCCAATCACCGGCGTCAACGCAACAACGGAGCACCTCTATGTGGACCGCTGCTAACAGGGTGGCCCCTGCGGGCTCTGCCGACGAAGCAACGCCCAGCCTCAAGCGTCGCCGGGTGGACGAGGGCAATGAGTACAGGTCGCCGTACGGCCAGCAGACCGGACCGACGACCAAGGTCTCGGAGATGGCCGGTGGTCTCACCGCTTCGACCGCCATGGCTGCCCTCCACGACCCGACCCTGCCGACGTCCTCTACCCCTTCACGCACGTACGAGCAGTCGGGCGCGCGCGTCGAGATACACTTGCCGAGCAAGGGCTCCTCTCCATCCAAACCTCCCTCAGCGGCGGCGTCGACATCCGGAGCGGTCAACGGTACAGTCTCGCGGGAGCGCGACAGCGTGACCCCGGACGTCATGGACGTTGACCGTGTGTCTTCGGTTCGGGACGGTGATGTCAAAGGGGATGTCCAGGAGGACGAGAGAGAGAGCGAGCAAGAGGTCATCAACATCGAGGACGACTCGGATGACTCGGATGTGGGAGACATCCCGGCCCGTCTACCGCCTAGTGTCCGCCAGAGTCTGACGTCGTCGCAGCTCGGACTGGGTCACTGAGAGGACTCCTCGGACTGTGGCTCGTTCTTCTTTCTACTCTGAAATTTATAACGTCAGGGTGTATATGGCGTCAGCGAGGGCCCTTTTTGTTTTGTTTTAGGAGTTGCTGCGTTAGGAGAAAAAATACCGCGATGCTTTTGTGCCATGAGGACGGGGACAGGATACCCCGCTGGTCAATGGAAGCGCCGGTCGCATATTGGCTCTCAGACGTGGAGGACCGTGAACTATAGACTCTCTTTAGGGAGCTCTGACGGTGCATTTTCAGTGTAAAGACAGAGTCACATGCTGCGATGATCTGTTAATGTGGGCGTGGTCTAGGAGGATTAACACCACTATGATCTACGCTCCCACCTAGACGTCTCAGGAATCAACTCCAAGTTGTTTCTTGCTGAAGTTAGCAGACACTGTCCCACGAGATAGCACTGACATAGTTCGGGGCTGATGTTTGTCATTAAGATACCACTAGGGTGTTAGATGAGAGTCGCTGTGGGTGAGATTTGCGTAAAATGCTTCGGGTTGGTAAGTGAGTGTCGATCATTTCGTGAGACCGCAACGTGAATGTGATAACAATCAAATTGACCTCGGGAGTGCTCACGTTCGCAATACACGCAAATATCGTCGTGGCCAGGATCGAACGCTGTCCTAGGTGCCCTAAGCAGAGGCGTCAGGAGTAGAGCGACGATCTCATCGAGTCAATCCAAAATTTGACGACTATACATCCTGATATTGTTAGTGCAGCGGTTCTTGGCGACAAAAATAGGTTGAAGTCGTTGCCGTCTCCCGGATGGTGACCACTCTTGGTGTAATAGGGGGGGGAAAGAGATGGGCTTTAGAGAGGGTTGAGGGTTGGGGTTAGTTGATTTCCTCGATAAGGAACGATAAGCAGCTGCCCCACCAAAATTTTCCTGCCATCGCGGGACGGACAAGATTTCCGGGGCATCTCAAACTACATAATACAGCAACACCGCCAACAGAACGTCAATTCCCTCCTCGAACAGCCTCAATTGGCATATCCCGACGAGACAAAGCCATATACATTCTGATAGACACGCTGTGAGATAACCACAGCCCGGAGAGTCCTGCCAATATGGAGTCCCAAGAACGGAACATGCCGTTTATCAAGAACCTCGCATCAAGCGGTTAGTTTTCTCTTTCCCGCACACCATCCTTCGCTTTGACTCTGCCTCTCTCTCTATCTCTCTTTCCAAGACATTTAGACTGATACCAGAGGTCAACAGACCGCAAGCTCCGCACAAAGTCCCTCGAATCGCTGCGCAACTACCTCTCGGCGCGGCAGGTGGCCTCGTCGCTGTCGCCGCTCGACGTGCTCAAGATGTGGAAGGGCCTCTTCTACGCCATGTGGATGTGCGACCGGCCGCTGCCGCAGCAGGCGCTGGCGCAGGACCTGGCGGACCTGGTGTACGTGCTCCCCGACGGCGGCGGCGACGGGGCCGTCGTCGCGGCGTGGCTGAGGGGCTTCTGGGCCACCATGGCGAGGGAGTGGACGGGCGTCGACGTGCTGCGGCTGGACAAGTTCCTCATGCTGGTGAGGAGGGTGCTGGGCGCGAGCCTGGCGTGGATGAAGGTTAGGGAGGAGGAGGGCGGGGAGGGCAGCCAGAGGAAGAGGAAGAGCAGCGGGAAGGAGAAGAAGAAGCGGAGCAGGTGGCACGCGAAGAGGGTTGACGCTGTTGTCGGCGTGCTGGCGGATTATCCTTTTGTGCTGGAGGAGGATGCGAAGACGAAGAAGGCAGACGAGGAGGAAGAGGAGGAGAAGGACGGACGTGAGTCTAGAGAGAAGGACGATGACAAGCTGACGCCGCAGTTCGTCCCCGTGGGCTTGAAGCTGCATGCGCTGGATATCTGGGTTGACGAAGCTGAAAAGGTCGGACTGCTCGAGGAGGATGACGAGGAGGCAAAGGACATTCTGCGCCGCATCACGGAGATAGTCGACGAGCTCGAAAAGAGCACTACGAATCCGGGGGTGAGGATAAGAGCCAAGCAGTCGCTGCTAGACGACCGGCTGCCCTTCAACAACATAGAGGGGTCAGATGTGGGAAGCGAATGAGCAGTTGGGTGTTGTGTACGATACTCGAGATGCAGTACGCTATTCTATACCCATGTCGAATGTTCTATCAAGACAACAATCCGCTGTGCCCACTCCACGCTGGTTTACCCTGTTGACAATACTAAAATCCTAGTTCTCACATGCATGCCTTTCACCCACCCATTCCCATGGCGACGCTTCTTGATTCTCTTCTATCTCCGACGGTGGAGTTGTCTCAAGTTCAAGCACTGTCGCTCTTCAGATTGCTCAGCGAGTTCGACGTTTCAATTTCAACGTCCGTATTATCCTCAGAAATGTTGGAGTTCTCCGGCCAACCCTCGGGAGGCTCCAGGGGCAGATCGATATCAACAAGGCAGAAGGGCAGACCTGCCTGGCATGGGTTACACCCCGTATCCACAGTCGAAGCGTTCACAAACATCGTCCGCATCGGCTCATGGCTGCCCGGCTGTCGGATCGTCGACATACGCAGCGCCACCGACGGACTTTGTCTCGTCTCGGGAGACATCGTACTGCCGTTCACGGCCTGCGGGTCTGCAATCTCCCCTATCAGGAGCTCTCCATCGACGTCCTCGTCGTCCGTCCACGTCCCGACCCTCACGCCCCGACTCGCCTGGGCGTGACCAAAGCAGTGCAGTCTCGGCCGCGACATGGCGAGCGCGCCGAGCAACTCCGGCGATCCGACGTGCTTCCCTCTCGCGTCCCTGTCTAGGATCGCGTACGGCGGTACGTGGGTGATGACGATGTCCGTGTCTTCGTCGATGGGGAACCGGTAGTCGAGGTAGGGCGCGGGGTCGTATGGCGCTACGAAGAACGTCAGGTAGGCGCCGTTCGCCAGGCGCACCTGGTAGTCCTTGGCGGACAGGAACAGGACGATCGGGTGGACGCGACCCGCCTTCTCGAACAGGCGCTTGCTTTTCGCCAGCCACGGGCGCTGGACGTCGTCGACGTCGTCATCGGATGCGTACAGAGAAAAGTCGGTCTTGCCGGGGATGACAAATTTGACGGAGGCATTGATGCGCATGAGGAGCCGGATCGCCGCCTTGTACTCGTAGATGTTCGACATGGCTGTGAGGCCGCCGCAGTGGATGGCCACGTCTACTTTTTGTTTTGACAGGGCGTCGAAAAGGGCCGACTGGTCCCCGTGGATGCCGTGGGTGTCTGACAGGATGAGGACTCTGGTCTTGATGACGGGCGGCTCCTGAGTCCCAATACTTTGCGGCTTCGACTCAGTGTCTTGTTTCATCTTAGTGTCTGGTGCTGAATATTGGGACGAAGGCGAAGTAGATGTCGTGGGAGTGACTCCATCCTAGGGGTCTGGGCTGCCCCTCGGTTGCGGCTGCGAGCCGTCCATGTTAAGATGCAGTTGATATAGGATGGGATTGGTAACTAGTTTGGGTGATGATTATGGGCAAGGAAGTGAATCGAGAGAAGATAGAGAGCATGCATAAGCATCACAGGCCGGTTCCGCTCTTGAATCACCCGTGCCTGCTGCTTCACAGATGAAAACGAAGAAAGAATGACAGAGAACTAAATCCCGTCCTTCTTGCAGTAGGATAGCCCGTAGAACCATGTTAATTGAAGTAAGCGCAACCTATGGCGCCGCTAGTAGAAAACAGAGTAGCCACTGCCTGTCTAATGGGGTATCAAGCCTCCTCTTCCTTCCGCTATTTTTCTCGCTTCCTCATCGATCCTCCCATTACTATCCACCGTCACACATCCACACAACCCACGTGCCCAAAGGGTCCTAGAGTTGCGCTTGCCCGTCAGGCACCTCGGCGAACACCGTCCCGTTGACCTACGCAAGCAGTCTCTCGCTAAGGGTAACCTTGTCCCAGTGCTTCGGGCCGGGGTTCTCGTACCCGCCGACCTTGGACAGCGTCCGCCCCAGTGCAGGATGGACCTCGGCCTGGAAGGGTTTGAAGTCGAACCGCTCCCCGTCGATGCTGACGATGCCGTTCTCGTCTTCCACCCGCGGGATGATACGGTACGCCGACACCTTCCGATACTTGATGAGCGGGTTGTCGAAGTACTGGCCCGACTCGACCCCCAACTGCATCTCGATCGCCTTGGCCGCTGACAGAGGGCCGTCGATAGTGACCAGATCCATCAGTCCGTCATTGGCCATGGCGGCTGGGAAGAAATCCAAGCCGGGCGACATGTAGGCCATCTAGATCGGGCATTGTCAGCATGATAAAGGACTCTGATTTCAGAGCATGAACCAAGACTCACATTCCCGCAATAGAAGCTCCACAACTTCTCGTGCCGTAGGAGCTCCCACCCGTCAGGTAACTTATCCTGAACGGTCCCGTACTTCAGCGGCGGCAAGCCGGCAGCATCTTCCTCTGCGGAGGTCGCCGTCCTCGTCGCGTCAGACTCCCTGTCGCTCTTCTGTCCGGTCTCCTCGCCATTACCCCCGCCGACACTACCACCGGCCAACCGACTCTTGTAATGCTGCCTCACACCGTCCTTATGGTCGATCTCCACCTTGACCGCGAGGTCGCACGGATACAGCTTCTTCTTCCACACCAACCAAAAGAAGCCGACCGTGAAGCGCGTGCTGCCAAGCCACCTCATGCTCTCAGTCGTAATATCCAGGTCGGCGATCAGACCCAGGCTCTGACTCAGAAAACTCAGCCTCCTCTCCTGGCCCTGCGTGACCGAGACAAGATCAAACGGCGTGCTCACGCCCTTCACGATGGCCAGCGCGGCGAGGCTGGGCCTGTGCGTGCCGTACAGGTTGCACGCCATGGCGTTGCCGCTGCCGCACGGCAGCATCACCACCGGCATGGCCGCCAGCGCGGCGCGCGCGTCCGCCCGCCGGCCCAGCCCGTTGAACACCTCGTGCGGCAGGCCGTCGCCCGAGCACGCCACCACGACGTCGAAGTCGGCCAGGCGCATCTGCTCCGCCAGCTCGGCCGCGTGGCCCTGGTGGGCCGTCGTCACGACCGTCAGCTCCATCCGGGCCGCCTCGAAGATGGGCCGCGCCTCGCGCGCGAAGAGCTTGTCGGCCCCGCCGGGGCCCGAGTTGGGGTTTATGAGCACGTAGGCGCGCTTGCGCTGCTGGGCCCGGCCGTAGGACCGGGAGAGGAGCGTGGTGAGGAAGGTGGCGGCTGCTTCCGTCGAGGCGATGGCCGGGACGGGAAGGGAGAGCTTCGCGGCGCGGAGCTTGGTCTTTTTCACTTCTTGGGCGTAGTCGATCACTAGCGTCTGGGAGTCGGGAGAGAGCTCCGCCCAGAGGATATTGTAGAGTGGTATGGAGCGCGTGTTTGTGGCTTGGGGAGAGCTGACGGGCGGACATGAGGTTCGGCTTGATTTGGCGGAGGATTTGTCTGTGGTAACCGTCAGGATTCGAGCTCAGAGAAAGAGTTACCGCCAGTGTACACTATAGAGCTCACCGTGTATGATCAATGCGTCGTGTTCGAGAAGCAGGGTCATCTTGGGACCCAGCTCGAGCGACTCGACCACCGCGGGTTTCCCAGCCGGGATCGCCGCTGACACACTCGCCGGAGCGGCCGGATCTGGTGCCGAGTCTGCCATGGCGTAAAAGTTATGTACTCCCGGGCGTCTGTTTCTAATATGCTGAGAATGTATGCCTTATGACTTCTGGGTAGTTCGAGAGCTCAGAACATGTTCAACGCGTGCTGGTTTGTCGACATGTGAAGGCGGAGCTCTGAACCGGAAAGTGACGTCCAAATTAAAGAGAGCTCGGGGAATCTGAGCTAACAAATATATGTACTCAGAGAAAGAAATTGGATTGTAAACGAGAGACTGGGAACGTCGTTGACCGAGAATTAAGACAGTAACAAGGAAAGTAGCAGAGACGTTTTGGGAAGAAAGTTGCGAGGTTGCCCTAATATGTTCCTCGTCGGATTCGGATTGACGCGTATTCGGTGAGGCTTACCTTAGACTCTGGAGGTTATTACCTGAGGTCCGTTGTTACGGTTAGGGGAGGAGCTCCTCCTGCTGAGCTGAGCGCTAATGCAGCTCCCCGGTCTATCTGCTAGACATAGCGGGGGAGATCGGAGCCACGGCGGCCTTATAGTGCTCCGGGCCCCGCGGCCACCAGTGTATCCGACGGAGGTTACGAACACTAACCCGTATGGAGCTGCAGCAAATCAATTGAATTATGCTCTCCAACATAGTGAACCTCTGTGTTTGATATCAAGATGTATCATGCGAGGTTCGTCCAAGATACCAAGAATTCATGGCGGTCCTGAGATGAGATGGCCATCCAGCGAGTCAAGCTTGCAAACAGTGAGAGTTACTGTAGCTAATAACCTCGGTCTCTCTAAACTTTTCTCTTGAGCCCCTTACTGCCGCTGCAAATTCCCTGCTTTCTACATGTCCCTGATCGCAAACCAAAGATGCTACAGCCCTGGACCAATGCAAACGATCAATGATTCGATCATGTACACAGAAAACGCCAACCTTCGCTTTTCTGGCAGATGGGAATACCCAAGTGTGTGTCCTCTACCAAAGGTACGTCCGCCTAAGCGAACTGCGTCACTTCAGGCCACTTTTCGTGGGCCGCCTTCTTGAAGGCCGCTGTCTCGCTGCTCCTCCATCTCCGGAGCTGCTCGAGGATCGCGGCAGCCTCGTCAAACGTAACAGACGGGACTTGCAGGGTATCAACGAGGCTCTTCTCGATAGCCGAGCCCGGCTCACCGAGGGTCTTGGCGGCGCGAGCGGCCGCGATCCTATGCGCGACGCTGTTGGTGTGCTTGTCGAGGTAGTCGGCGTTCAGCTTCTTAAGGTCCGCCGACGCCGGAATGGCGGTGAATTCCGCGCTGAGTGTCTCCTGGACCTTGGCAGGCAGAGACTCGAGAGACGAGTTCAGAGCGTGTCGCAGCTCAATCGCTTGGGCATGTAGAGCAGGATTTTGTGCGTCAAGAGCGAGGGCCGCGTTCAGGCAGCGCAATGCGAGCAGATACTTTTCTAAGGACGGATTAGCTGAGGTCTTACTTGTGTGACTCGAAGTCGGGGTAGACTTACTCCTCCGGATGTACACCTCAAAGCCCGCAATCTGTGCCTCGATGCTCTTTGGGCTGAATTGCAGCAGTGGCGTGAGGAATTTGGTCGCCTCTCCTAGCGGGTCGGCTGTCGCTGCCAGCTTCGTGCCGTTTGGGTCCTCGTCCTTCTTCTTGGCCGATTCGTCCTTCTTTGCCGTTGCCTTGTTCGGGTCCTGCTTGGCTGCCCTCTCCGCGGCTTCCTTTTCTGCCTTTTGCGCCTCCTTCTTGGCCTTCTTGGCCGCCTTCTTGCGCTCCGCAGCGTCGTCCCCATTGGTTTCGGAGACACCGTTGACGCCGTTTGCACTTTGGCCTTGGTTGTCATGCATATCAATATAGACTTTGATGGCATCTAGCGCCGCACGCGAGTAAAAAGGGTGGTCGCGCAACCGGTCCTCCCAGCGTATCATATCGACATATGCTCGGACCTGACCCTTCCGGAGGGAAAATGTGTGGAAATCAAACTGGTCTTCTTGCCAGACATCAAAGATGTTGTAGATGGCATGAAACCTCTTGAGAGCCAAGCCGACGTTCCCTTGACGAGCGTGCGACTCGCCATCCTCCGTCAGGTACCATATGCACTGCATCTCGAGCAGATCGGCAAAGGGGCCGCCAACCGTATCAGCACGTGTGAACAGTCCCATCGTTTCCAGCGCCTTCTCATTTTCGTCATTGCGCAGCTGATACTTGGCCGTCTTGGAGTTGATATACCGATCGCGCGTGTCAAGGAGCCGTGCCTGGTTCATGGCTTCGGCGGCCCCCCGGGTGTTACCACGATGCTTGAATATCCTGGCCTTGGTCATATGGAAATCAGTGTTCTTTGGGTCCAGTGCGATGGCCTTCTCGACGAATTCCTCTGCCTTTGCGAGATCACGGCTCAGATGGTAATTGTAGTGCTGTGCAAGGAAATACAGGGCGGCGCCTTCACCCTTGGAGCTGTCTCCATTTGCCTGCTCGCCGCCGCTGCCGGACTTGAGATCGCGAATGTAGTCTTCCACTAGCACGGGCAGGGCGTCCTTCTTATATGAGTCGCTGTACAAGTGTTTCAAGTTTGCAAATAGAGATGGCACCCCTTTACTCAGCATGAGTACGAGATACTTCTTTGCGTGGTCCCGGAAAGCATCCCCTACTCACAGTTAGCAGTGTACTATGCTCAGTGGCTCAGGTACAATTAGGGGTAAAAGTCGGACTTACCAGTCAGAAAGTCGAGGGGTAGCCGCCTGGGAGCGTCGGAGCGCGGGAACTTTTCGGCATACTCGTCATAGATGGCCTTCTGTGCGTCGTCCTGGCCCTCGGTCAGGCCAAGGACTTCGACGAGTCGGGTATAGTATTCGGGATGCTCTGGATTGCGGTTCAGGAGTGCCCGGTATGCCTGAGCGGCCTCGTCCTTCTTGCCTAGCTGAGCGAGATACTGCGCCCGCAGCTCCATCACAGCTAGCTTGTCGAGATTTGTCTTTGCAATGGTCTCGAGATGGTCCAACGCGCGCTGGGTGTCTCCTGACTCGGCGATGATTGAATTCTTGTACAAGACAGCTTCCGAGTTTTCGAAATCGGTCTTGAGCGGCGGCGACTTGAGCGACTCTTCGTACGAGGTCAGGATATGCTCGGCTTGTTTCAGGTCACCCGAGAGGTGATACGCGATGGCAAGAGCTGTCCAACTTTGCCGAGCCTGGGGTCTGGCCTTCAGCATGGCAAGCCTGCTCTGGATGTAGCCCTGGTAGTCCCGCATCTGGATCTGGAGCACAGCCAGGTCACGCAGGATCTGGGCAGATTCAGGCTCGAGCCGAAGGGCAAACTTGTACGCCTTTATTGCCTCGTCAAAGTTCTTGTTTGTCCGGTAGAGTATTCCGTAGACGTGCCAGCAGATGTGCGACTTCATGTCGAGGGTGAGAGCCTCCTTGGCCAGGGCGAAAGCCTCTTCCGTCCTGCCCTGAGCGTTTATGATCAGGGCCTTCATAGCTACCGTGTCGCCGTGTTTGGGGTTCTTCTTGAGAATCTGCTCGGCAGCTTTCAAGCCACGTTTATACTGCTTGTCCTCATAGTGGCGGATGACGGTGCGAAAGAGATTGGACTCTCTCGAACTCAGTGGTTGCGGCATTGCGGGAACAGACCTCGAGGATTATCGTCCGCAGGTTCTAAGGCGTAGAGGGACGGTCGAGAGGAGGGTCGTCAGGGGTGGGGGACTGTTTAAGAGGTCAGACGACGAAGACTGAATGAGCACGAGGCTGACTTCCTGTCCTACCTAGCCCGTTGCACTCAGGCGCAATAGCTGGATAGAAGGGGTGTTTTCGGTAGCCTACACTGTTCAGTGCCTGAGAGAAGACACAATTGGCAGCGCACAGTTGGCTGCCCCGATGCGCAAGACGAAGTGTTGTTGGCGACCGGAAGAGTTTCTGTTTTGAGAATTGGCGGGATGAAGCTTGCCTACCGTTAGTCCACCTCTCAAGAGTTAAGCCGGTGCTGCTTTGGTGTCAAAATGGTCCACTTTTCAGGTGCAACGTCAGAGCCTTAAAGCCTTTCTGGATGCTATGAACCTGATGCCGGACACTGTGCGGCGATAAGGGACTTGTACCACCGTAGTAGGTAAGCCCATAGCGAACGCGATAACGGGTAACTGATCCATTGGAAAAAATTGGGAGCTCAGACGCCATCAATGAGAGAGCTCTTTGGGTAACTTTGGATCAATTCTAGCCCGGTTTTGACGACTTCCATCACCAAAAAAGGATCGGCCTTTTTCTCTTGTCTACCTCACCTGTCTCAACCTCTATACCCGCCATCCGATCCGAGCCACAACTACTATTATAGTAAAGCAGTTCGTCTGGCAAGGACTTGACATTCCCGCTTTCGACATGTCTCAACCAAACACCACAGTCATTGCTACAGCTGCAGCCGCGGCTGTGGCTACTGGAGTCCTCGGTATGCATCCGATGATACAATCACCCATCTATCTCTGGGCAGCCAGTTCCCCTACTGTAACCCTCCCCGGTGCCCCTTTGCTAACACCGTCATCCACCGCACCACAGCCTACGCCGTCTACTTCGACTACCGCCGGAGAAGTCAGGCCGAGTTCCGCCGGAATCTGCGCAGGAACGAGCGCCGCGTGGCGCGCCAGGAGAAGGAGGCTGCACAGGCCGACGCCATCGCCCACCGCCGCAAGGTCAAGGTCGCCGTCGACGAGGCCAAGTCCGAAGGCTTCCCTACCGGCTCCGACGAAAAGGAGGCCTACTTCCTCGAGCAGGTCCAGGCCGGCGAGGTGCTGGGCGCCGATCCCACCAAGCTCTTCGATGCCGCCCTATCCTTCTACAAGGCCCTCAAGGTCTATCCCACCCCCGGGGACCTGATCCAGGTCTACGACAGAACCGTGCCCAAGGTCAGTAGCTATACTTACTTTTGACACTCTCACTCGCTTGGAAAAGAATTGACGGCTGACTGACCCCCTTGCTACTCTACAGCCCATCCTTGATATTCTGGCAGACATGATCGCCTACGACACCTCCCTCAAGATCGGTACCTCCTTTACTGGCAACACAAGTGCCGGTCTGGACAGCGCCGAGATGCCTACCGTCGGTCTCGACTAAACTGAAAAGCTCCACCACTACAGTAGAAGATGGGTCGTGAGTTAGGCTGCTCGATGCGGAGGGTTGCATCACCTCTTCCAACCTGTCATACACGACGGGAGCGGACCTGACACACTCACAATAGCATCAATCTGCTGTGACGACAGCAGAGGTCCTACCTCTATGTATTTCCCCTCCACGCACAACAACCAAATGACCTAGCCGGCATCCTTTGCTCCCGCCATCGACCACGGGCACTGCTAGCTTGGCTTGGTTCATCTTGTACAACATATTCGAATATTTTCATCATGGAGCCATTAGGTGGCAGCGCACTGATAGAGCTGGTGCTTTCTAACTATATGTACATAATAGCGGTTAAGGCGGGGATGCCTTGGCTTGGAAAAGGTGTAATGAATCTATTCGACAACTACGTTCCCGGCCCTCTTCGGGCCCCTGTTGTTCGGACCTCTTACCACCGTGCTGTACCCGGACGCCAGGCTGATCAACTATCTCCTCAGAATACCGTGAGCCCCAGTATAAACCAGATACACATGTTCCATTTTGTTTGCCTGACTAAGACCCTAAATCTGGCTCATAAACACACCACTATATCTCAACAACCCTCCCCTTGCGATCGACCCTTTGATCCCTCGGGTCAAACCCGCCATTCCCCCAAGTAGCCCACTCGGGCGTCGCGGCGCCCATGTAATCCTCGGGCGAGAAGTCTCCGTCCGGACCCTTCTCCTCGAGCAGCTCAAAGAACCTGTCGTAGTCGATCAGCGTGTGCCATTTCCCGTCCACCCTGAACCGCTCGCTAGCGATGAGTATGCAGCAGCTGTGCGCGTGCTCGGCGGCGATGCCGTACGCCAGCCCGCGGCGGCGCAGCGCCGCGTTCAGCGCCTCGACGAATTCGCACACCTCGTGGTAGAAGGGCACGTTGCCCATCGTCAGCCCGGCCCCGGCGCTCGTCGACGTGCCGCAGTACGTCACGCCCTTGACCTCGACGAAGCACGGCAGGCCCCGCTCGACCAGGTCCGCGTACCCCTCCGCCTCGTCCTCGACGTTGAAGCCCTTGACGAGCGTGAGCCGGAACACGGTCCGCTGGCGCGCCCGCCGCTCGCGCAGTATGTCCAGGCACCGCTGGAACCGCTCCCAGAAGTCGCGGTGCAGCGGGCGGTCGATCCGCCGCAGCGACTCGCGGTTCGACGCGTCGATGCTGACGTACAGCTGCGTGACGTGCTGCAGCGCCGCCAGCTGGTCCGGGTGCTGCGCGTTGCACACCAGGAACGAGCTGATGCGCTCCGCGTGCAGCATGCCGACGAACTCGTTGATGTGCGGGTAGAAGATGGGCTCGCCCACCAGGCTCAGCGCGCAGTGGCGGATGCGCATGGCCTCTGCGAAGCGCTCGGCCCGCACCCCCGGCACGCCGCGCATCATCTTGATCTTCTTGTAGTGGCCCTCCTTCACGCCGGAGAAGATGAGGTCGGGAGGGTCGACAACCCAGCGCCATGAGGTGCCGACAGGGTTGGTGCCGTGGCGCCAGCAAAAGACACACTTGTTGGAGCACGAGAGCGACGGCGTAGTCTCCATGCACTGGTGCGAGTTGATGCCGTAGAAAGAGAACTTGTAGCATGATCCACGCCCACGTAGAGCTGACTTCGTCCAGCGGCAGATCTTGACCCCCGAATGCGACCCGACGATCTGATATCCCTGTTTCGTCAGAGAGTTATAAGTGGGCGAGTTCTTGGGCACCATCTCCTTGACAGTAACGACGGTCGTTTTCGCCCTGACCTCCTTATCCTTTCCGTATGTTGTAAAGTCCACCGCTATAGGAGCCTTGACGTCAACTCCATCCGGTCGCGAGTCCCGCATTATGCGACCGAGATCCTCGACGTCTCCCAAGTCGCCTCCCTTCTTCGACTTTGCCGTCTTCGGTCCGTCGTCGAAGATCACTTCCCCATCGTCGTCTTCGGCTTCCTCGGCTTCGTCATCACTCTCAATCGGCGCCCCAGAACCAATAACACCCTCTCCCAGACTTCCGGTGCGCGCAAGCAGGCCGAGCACGTCCAAAATGCCCTCATTCCACTCACCGAGCCTCTTCATCCCGTCCTCCTTCAGGTCACCCATGCCGAGGGGAAATGCCCTCTTCCGGCCGGTGAGCTTAGCCATCCACTTGTCGACCTCTATCGCCTGGCAGCAGAAGCCCTCCTCCTCCGTCGGCCAACCTTCCCTGCTGCCGAAGCCAAAGACAGAGTAGCCCAACAGACCCGATAGCGGCGCCGTGTCGATCCGGAAGTCATGGTGCGTCTCCTTCAGATGCTCCAGCACATTATCGTTGATGGTATCGATGTTGTAGCTGGGCAGCATAAACAGGTAAAACACCTCGGCCGGAGTACCGACGTTCTGCGTCTGGACCGAGGGCGGGCTGATGAAGTACTCGTCGTAGTCGGCCTCGGCCAAATCAACGACGTGAGGGGACAGAAACGCAAACGCCTCGCCGTCGCCCGGCACAATTGCTTTTAGTGATTGTTCCAATCTGCTGCCGTATTCCCGCGCGGTCCTCTCCGTGTTGCCGGTCAGGGAGGAGAAGAATATGTAGACCTGGATCTCTCTGGTCCCTGATCCACTCCTTGTTGGGCTAGACTTCCTTCCCAACTCGCCCTTAATGCGCCGCGGCACTTTTGACTTGATCGCGGTCTGTGCAGGAGCTGCATCCTCCGGTGCCGCTTGGATGCTGGTTTTCTTCTCTTCGGGGGCGTTGTATAGCGTAGGGAACAGGAGGAGATCTTGCTTGTCCGAGGTTCCGTGTAGGTAAGCCCGCAGTACCATCAGGGTTGTGAAGGTCACTAGTATTATCGGTATCCGGTAGCTATGCCATAGCTGGATAATATCTTGAGCAGTCGTCTTGGTCAGTTAACCGTTCGTTTCATAGTTGAGTGGCCGGCGATGGGGATGAAGGCATACCTTGCAGCAGAGGCCCTGCTAAGGGACTCCAATTGGACAGCTCCAAAGCCATATTAGTCCCCTCGTGTCACGACTGCCCAGACTAGAAGACTTCGAGGCCAGAGACTGTTGCAGTTGTAGTCCGACGTGAAGATGGTGGCCACGACTTGCCTCTTTACCTACTGCCCCGCCAAAAGTTTCCATCCCGCCTCTTATCGATAAGAGGCGCGAGATGAACCCTAACCCTGGAACCGACTGGTTCAGGGGTCAAGCTTACTTGAACACAAAGGGGAAAATCACAGTATAACGAACTTAACGATGGATCTCATATACTCAGAAACTATTATCCTAAAAGCTACCGTATCAACTCCGCATTTTAATGGCAAACATCCGCCGGGTATCCGCCCTCTACCAGACTACTCCGTGTCCAACACGAGGCTCTCCCGCCCACAAACCCAAACAGCCTCCCATATGCCCATAATCGTTAGATAAAATATGATGATTTTATCACGGATTTAGACCACTCGCTGTTCAGCATAAGTCTCATCCCGGAATGGCGTTTGAAACAGCCCTCAGAATCTAATGACGTTGGGCGTCCTTCTCCGAACTGTCCACCGACAGCGAGTACTCTCGGTGCCGTGTACCCGCCTTATTAACATCCACCTCTACCTCCACAGTAGTCACGACGTCCATTTGAATTGAGATATCGCCGCGGCCCCTGAGTGATTCCTGGCTGATACTCCTCGACCCAATCCGTTTATGGCCTCGTGCCTGGGCACTAAGCGACGCCATCCTCCTGGGCGCAGCCGGTGGTCTCTGTGCAGACCTTGCTCGTCGCCATCCTCCCAGCCAGCCGAAGCCGTCTTTCGCCTCGTCGGCTGCTACTTGTTGCTCTGATTGTTCCTGTTCATTACCACGACTTGCTCCTTGCACCCACACCAAATTGCCATATTTGCGCTCTGGCGGCGTCCGCATGAAGGCAAAGGTTTCGAGGCCCACGTCTTCAGCGTCAATATCCGACTCGAAGAGCAGGACTCGCCGCGTCAAGCCCCACAGGAGAACGTCTAGCCAGCCGTTACTCGTAATAAGCGCACCGGCTGCACAGAAGTAGCCGAGGGGCACCGTTCCTCCTGCCATCGTGGCGATCCGTCCGAGTGCTAGAGGTGCTGTACATACCACGTAGATAACCGGGTATATAAGGAAGGCAGGGTGGTGGCCGTGGTGCGTCTTCGGCCTCGTAGGGACAGAGCCGACCTGCATGATCTTAGTCCGGAAATCAAGGCTGGATTTACCCTGTGACTGGTCGTCTGTTCGTGACTGTGCCAGCTCGAGCCCTTCCTGCTTCTGTCGCCGGCGTAGAGTGAAGAAGATGAGGGTGTAGAGTACGCTAACGATGGCCAGGGATATGAAGATGAACAAATAATGCGTCAGAAGCCGCAGGTTCTCGTACTTAAGGTTGATCCAGCACTGCAGCAGTCAGCTTTACTGTTTTACCCCCTCTGTTCGGGAAGTTCTGCTGTGGTAGTGTACTTACCCACGCGCCTGCTCGCACGTAAAACCCACCTCCCGACCTCCCATTGTGCGTGATTGCGATACCAAGCGCGGAGATGAAGTAGGTGAAGACCCAGACTCCGATAACGCCCGCGTACACAGCCCGCTGTGGTGGTTTGCGGTTCCATACCACCGTCAGGTAGGTGTGAATAGCGATGGCCGAGAGGAACAGCCCTCCAGCCACATCACCGCTCGATACCAACCATCCCTGAACGAAGCAAGCCGGACTCCCGACCTGGATCGTGTCATGGGCGACCCAAACACCATTGATGAGGAACGACCCGGCTTGGTGCATGTCGGCGATGAGGAGATTGTAGAGGAGGACGAGGAACTGATTCGGCGAACTCCCTTTGCCCTGCCCTGCTTGGCCGGTTCGACTTTCAGGAGCTCCAAAGTGTCTTGGCGCAAGTCCTAAGGACAAGTCGACGTTGGGTGACTGCAGCCCGTCATGTCCATTTCTTCTCGACCTAATGTGCCATCTCACGAGTTTGAAGGTGAGATACAGAACGGTAATGCTTGAGGCGATGAAGGACATGCAGGCCAGCACAGCGATTGCTGTAAGGCCTTGATGAAGGACCGGGGGCAATGGGGTGAGGACACCAGACTCTGGCGTAAGCCCGCCGCTGTCTGCGGAGGTCGCCATTTCAAGAGAGAATTCGGGCGGACCCCGTCAGAAATCCATAATGCGAGGTATCGCGGGTTGTTCACGTGCCATTGAAAGAGACGGTGGAGGGAGGCGCCGGCGAAGGGCTAAGCTAGTCAGCTAAGAAATGACTTATGGGCCACGAGTTGCGATGGTTAGACAGATATCCGGGGGAGGGTAGGCTCTGATATGTATTTCACCTGACTCAGAACCCTTGTCAAGAGAAGCATGCGTACTGCACAGTAGTCGGGAGTGCCACATGGGCCTCCAGGGCCCGCCTTTACCACAGTACTGCGTAGTGTAAAGGGGGACGGACATGTGTATGTGCCTTAGCTGCCAGGGCTGCTTTTAACCGTAGGATATCTTGGAAGAGACGATACCCTAACAGGGTGTCTTGGCCGACTTGGATCTATGTACCTATAGCAGACCGCTGTGATGGCAAGATCTACCTGACCAGCGGTGAGGTTGGACAAGAAATTGTCGAGAATTTTTCTTGATTTCGCAGTTGAAATTCGTGTGTCTGTGATTCCTCCTTACACGTGTACAGCATCTTCTCTTCCAAGACTGAGCGTGCCCACCCCGAATCTTGACATCGAAAGAGACAAGTCCACCTGGGTACCTGTCTGGCAACAATCGGGACATTTCCCCCTTCTGGAATGACAGCGGAGTACCGAAGCTGCAGAGTTGAAGTCAATCTCGAGAAACCATGCGATTGCCATGCAACCAGCAAGTGGGGAAGCGGATTCTGCAACCTCACGGGGCCTTTCAATGCCCTTGTCTAACCCAGGATTCAGGGGAAGCTAGCCCCCAACGGGCTTAATCAAATTGGAGACGTCTTCGGTTACACAGACCTGGGAGAGGTCAAGGTGTAGAGACGTGCAATCTCAGTTTCCGACAAGAATGTAGGCATCAATCCTTCTAGAGTGTGATGCTGAAATGCTTCGCTCCTGTCGCTGAGTATACAACTTCTTATCATGATCTTCAGAGTGTCAGTCTGGGCATCATGTAGCTGCTGTATTGTAGTGCATCTGTGCCCTTACGGCCGAACTTGGCCTTGCAGCAATATCAAGCAAGATAACGTCCACATGAGAGCAATGTCTGGTACCGGTCTCATGGTCTGCAGCAAGGAGACGGCCCCTCCGCCGTCCCGCCCCATCGCCATGTGGGCATCGGTGTTGATCCAGGAATCGGTCATCCATGGCTCCCTCAACGCCAAGACAGCGCATGAGAGCGCTTTGGCCGCCATTTTGAGCCCCCAGGATTTTGGGCTTTAGCGTTCTTCCTCCTCTTAGCACCAGAGGAAAGTGTAGCAACTCGCTTTGAGATAGCTGTGCGGCCATAGGACCTCCATTATCCCAAGCGAACCACTCCAAACTAGCTATTATCTGCCGTTGTCTTGCCGAATAGCCACGCTTTTGCGACAGACAGAAGCATCTGGATAAGTGCCACGTGGAGACGGACGAGTTTCAAAATAAGGATCAGAGCGAGGGTTACATTGTTCTAGAATCCGGAAGCACTGCAGGCACAGCCAAGAGCCGAAGCGTGTCATGTGCGACCATTCGACCAGCTGGGACAAGATAACGGAACCAAGCCAAGTAACTGGCGAGATTAAACTTGCAATGGATCGTCAGTGGCACAAGAAGATTCAATTGATGTAGCAACACGAATCCATAGCAGTAGAAAGCCATTCAGAAATGTGTGCGGTAGATAAGGTACTATCACGGGAATCTAGACGTTAAAGTTCCGGAGGGGTCAAGCGTGCAGCCCTTAATCCTCGATGATGACTAAACATGCACATGTGCTACCGATTGCCGCCGAGAACCATCCGCGGCCTGCCGGTCACAGCAAAACAACCAGACGAGCAGATCACGTGAAAGCACGCAACAGCTCGCCCTCGTCACGGGCCTATCACAGGCGAGCATATCTTAATACAGGACGACCGTTTCAACGACATCTCTCATGCTTTGCAACTTCATATCACTGTCAGGGCGTATTCAAGCTCTGTCAAGTGGTATAACATTCATCTCAACTTTAATCACGCTGTGTGTTGCTGGCCATCGAGCAACAGCCCTCGCTACATCATTATGGTCCCCTCACCACACGGTGGACCCTCAGAGAAAACGACAAGGAGAAAAGAAGTAAACATATCCAAAATCATGTCCAAAAACGCCCCGATACCATCAATTCAGAGTCATCATCACAAGAGCCGCAGCTCAGGTTGCGCAAGAGCAAGCCATGACCGGTACTCCCTCTGGCGCCCGCTCCGCACGGTCTACTCCTTGAGCAGCTTGCCATAAGCGGAGTAATAGCCGCACTTCTTGACATGGCTCTTCTTCCCCGTCTCCGGGTCGAAGATGTTGCATCCCCCCTTTGCTACGTTGGGGGGCGTGTACACTATGAAACGTCATGGTTAGCTTTATTCATCCTCTCAATACCTCCTCTCATTGTTTCTTCACATCTCTGTCTTTCTTTTATTGGATTGGGGGGTGGACCAGACATACAGTGCAAAGAGACAGCGAAGTCGCTGCCCTTGTTCCAGATCCGGTGGACCCCGAGCTCGTCGGCCATGTAGGCCACCGAGTCCTCCGTGTATGTCTTCTCCGAGATGACCTGCATCGGCTTCGGTCCGTCGTTGTCGCCGCTGCTGGGGAAAGCGTACCGCGTCTCCGTCAGGTCGCCGCGGAGGATCTTCATGAGGCAGTGGGCGTTGCCGTGGTCGTGGATGGGACTGCCCTTTCCAGGAGACCATACGAGAACGAGCTGTTTTCGGTTGCCCTGTGTTAGAAGAAGAGAACATGGAGCAGGGTTGTTGTTCCTGAGGGTTTTTGGCAAAGGGACAGTTCGAGAGAGGGACGAACCAGGTTGCTCTTTCCGTTGCCTTCGTCGACGAGGTTACGTGTGTAACCACGGCTTGCGTCGCCCATGGCGTACTGATGCCAGCCGCTGTCGCTAGCGTCGTATTGCTGCATCAACTTCGTCAGAAAGCCGACGTCGACGTCTTCGCAGGTCAGACCGGACGATGGGCCGAGCGCCGCCTTGAGAGCCAGCACGAGCTGTTCGAACCGATCACTCTTGGCGACCGGAGTCGATTGGGTGGTGCTGCCGACAGCCATGATTTGTGTTTTGCTATGGATTTGACTTGGAAGACGAGATATTTGGTATTGCTGTTATCCTACCGAGGAAAAGTCGAATCTGCGTACGAAAAACGAAGGTCCCTTTGATGTCTGGACGGTTTAGATTGAGGGTACGACAGCTGGATAAGGCATACAACGGCAACTCGGAATAAGCGGTGGTCAGATGATGACAGTTTTGGTGAGATATCCGGGTTCTCACGGGGGAGGGGCTGCCTATCTCTGGTGTTGCTGGCCGCCGAGCCGGCTTCTGTGGGTCATCCGAAAATCGGCAACCACGACATGCCGCTATGAGTCTCCACAACAAAAACCTCGACCTCAATCGCGACAATTGCGACGGACAAGGCTTCGTGGTTTCTCTCGACTGACCGATTGATTTATGCCAACGGCTATGATCTAAACGACGAAATTGACATCGGAAGGGACGAGTCAAGCTGTGATGGCAGAGATTTGATGGTTTGGATACACGGCCGTCGGCAGTGGAGGATTTAGCACACAGGACCCACACGCCGGTTGGCAAAAGCTAATAGCACAGATAAGCTGCAAATCAGTTTCCATGCACGGAAGTGTTGGTGGTGTGTTGAGCGGCAGTCGGTGCGAAGGAGGGTGTAGCCCATGGGCGACGGTCTTGTGCCAGCATCCCGGTAGCACTGCAAGCCAGCGGCAGCGAGTTGCACAGTCGATACACGCTGGATGTGTACGGAAGGGTTCCGCTCGTGCCCGGGAGTCGTTGGCGCTTGTTCGCCGTGCACAGGGAATAGGGCTCATTATCTTGCAATTGAGAATACGAGAAATCATCTGGATCTGACAAGAATCTTCAAAGTGTGGATATGTCCTCTGTAGAGTCTATCTCTAGGTTAGGTTAACTGTTATGCGGTCGCGACAATATAATACAATTTCGGGCGAGTCATGTCCGTCGTACCATCACGGGCACCTAGTCCTCATAAGTAGCGACGGATGAGCTCCCTACGCGCATCGCAAGAAATGAAAAAGGGAAAAGTGCTCTAAAATGACCAACCCGACAAGCTAACCTGGACCGGAACTCCCTCGCTAGAACACTCAACTCTTTTCGAAGGAAAGAAAAAAATATGATCCCGACAAACTACCCAGTAACCCTCCTCACCCACAGCGTAGTTGGCTCAAAGTTATCGTCCCTGTCCATCCTCTTGTACGCGCGGTGCAGCTTCAGCCCGAGCTCGTACTCCTCCCTCTGCACCTCGGCCAGCTCCTGGCGCAGCGCCTCGACCTTGCGCTTCTCCAGCTCGCGCTTGTGTATCACCTCGGCCGAGTCGAGGATGCTGTCCGTCGGCATCAGCTCCGTCATCTGCTTGATCGACCGCGTGATGTTGATGCGCCGGTTGCCCAGCCCCTGCAGCTGCGCGTTGAGCATGGCGACCCGGTCCCGCGTCTCGCCCGCCGACGTCTCCGGCGGGGCCGGCGGGAGCGACTTGTTGATGCTCGAGGCGATGGACGAGGGCCGGTCGGCCGTCGTCCGGCGGGCGTTCTCGCGCATCATCGTGAGGGCCGGGTGCGTGAAGCCGCCCGTCGCGGCGGCCTTGCGCTGCTGCGCGGCTGCCGAGGGCGGATTCTGGAAGGGGGAGGACGTTGGGTTGTTGTCGCGGTGGTTCGTGGCGGAGCCGTGCTGGGGGGGAGCCGTCTCGCGGTACTGGAGAGGCGTCTCGGGAACTGGGGGCCGGTTGTGGTCGAAGTCGTCGAGGGACTCGCGGGGAGTGTTGGCTGTGCTGGTTGCGTAGGTGGTGATGCTGAAGCGTGATGCGGGCTGCATCCAGGGATCTCCAGGTGCGAGGGTATTCGGGTGAGCACTGTGTGTTGGGGGGGCCGGTGCGTTCGACACTTGCGAATAGACAGACGAGACAGATTCCTGATGAGCATGGGTAGGAGGCGGCTTCCTATGAATCGGCAATTCTTTTTGTTGTTGGGAGCCGTCGTTAGATGGGTTCGAGATATTTTCGCCGGCGATGGACGATTGCAACTGCTTGGCTGCAACCGATGGCGCGTCATTCTTGTCGAATGAATCTGAAAGTGGTGGACTAGGATAGCTTGGACCGCCCGACTGCTGTTTCGACTCGGCCGGGGTCGCAATCTGGGACGAGGGCACAACTTTCCTAATGGTTTCCCGAGGCCGGGACCCCGCTGCCGTTTCAGTCCCCGGAGGGCTGACAGGGGGTGTCTGCCCCCTCATCGACCTCTCTGTAGGTTGGCTATATCCCGGACCAGCGGCGGACGTTGGAGATACCATTCTTCGCGGATTCTTGGGAGTAATTTTCAGCGGCGCAACCTGAAGGTTGTCGCGGACAGGCTCGACAATGGCTGTCCGGCCGCTTGCGCCACGCCAACCGGGCCGTGACGAGGCAAATGCGTTGGCCGCAGGGTCTGTGTCGTTCTCCGGTGTTTCCGTCCTTCTGTCGCCCTTACTAGACTGGCGCATGCGTCGGACCCTGTCTCCAAAGGCAGTCATCATGGCACTGGGGCTCCTTTGTGGTGGACTTGATCCAGTGCTGATGCCCAGTCCCTGCGCATACTCGGCTGGCCTGACCTGGGGTGGCCTCCCCGCTGCGCTGGCTGTCGGCTCGCCAGTCATAGCATCCCACCGTACCTCTCCTCTCTGCTGGCCTGAGGCCGGGTTGGATGGCTGGCGCTCACGAGCCTGCGCCTCTCTGAGCGCAGCGTCGGACTGTTTCCTCCTCGCCCTGCGCATCATTGGAATATTGGTGCGAGACTGCTGGCTGTTCTGGATGTCCCCGCCTTGGCGTGAGCCGCTCCGGGTAGGCTGACCGCCATCCCTTCTGTCGTCATCAATAGGTGACACATCCCTATCCCTCAGCCCGCCTTGCCCTCTATATCACATGTTAGTGTTTGGTTCTTTACCACGAAATTCGTAAATGCGAATGGTCAACGGCATATACAGCAGTACTTGAATGCACATAGAACATTCCACGCAATTCGTCGTGCTGTGTTGGTTGCGACCCTCCTAACTCTAGGACGCATCCATCTTTACTCCGATGAGAGGGATGGCACTCACTGTCGTGCAGGTCTGCGACCATGGTCCGGCTCTGGTGAGCTTGGAGGCGATATTGTCTCCATCATGTCCTGCTGACGATGAAGAGCTCGAGAAGCCGTGTAGACGTTGCCTATAGTTCGAGGTTGCGCGTGTGCAGAGATAGCCGGCGCAGACTCTGGGTTGCGGACCAGATTGCGTTTCGGGTTGCGAGGTGGAGGTTCTTGCACAGGAGGTGCTGTCTCGCTGTGTGTGTCGTACAGTTAGCACACATTCGTCTGATGACTCTTAAAAACTGTGTGAACAGCTAGACTCTACAGGTCCTGTTTGCTCAGGGACAGAAGAGCCGCGCAAACAGGCCAGAGGCTTAGATCTCTGTCCTGGCTGCAGTGCCCGGCTTTCATATAAAGCCGTGGCCTTATCTGAATTAGGTAGCATGACCTTGGACCAGCAAGGGAGGGGCTGAGGCGTAGCTTTGCGTCAGGGAGCCTCCCCCGCCATTATGGCTTGCGCCAAAATGCCCGCTAAGGTTGGTTGTGGGTGGGACTTTGGGGTATTTAGACTTACAACTGCGCATCCGTAAAGTCGCGTGGAGGCCGTGAAGGCGCTGGACCTCCCTTGATGGAGTAGCTGTAGCCGGTCGCCATGTTTGTGATCGGCCGTGTGTTTCCTGCATTCCTGGATGCCGGTCTTGATCTGCTCATGTCCCACATTGCCGCGGGCATCGTGACTGGCACGGCGTATAAAAAGTTTTGGACAGTTCAAGTAGGGAAAGTAACTAAGGCAGAGATCCCCTTTCACTTTCTCCAAAACGCTGTAAAATGACGGAGGGGATGAGGGGCCAGCACTGCAGGGTCGCAGGGTGCCGTCAGATCGGTGCCAGGGGTCCGAAAAGCCAAAGGAGTTACGCGCATGAACCTGATATTTCGATGCTCGTAAAAGAGAAGATGGACCGGAAATAGTGGTGAGGTGGTTCTGAGGCGAGGACTCGTAGGGTATTGACTTTGATGATAACCCAAATCGAGAGGTTGTTGATTGTTGACAACTGGAAGGCGCGTCACTTTATGGCCACAGGCGACCACCGTGACTGTGCAGTCAACCCCAAATTCAGGCAAATGCGAAGGTGCTCATTATTCGGGACTTTGTGGCTGCCAATGTCGCGTTGTTGGGTGTCGCGGTCCAGGCCGCGTTAAGTGGCCGGACAACTCACACAACTAGCTTTTGGAGGTTGAGGCCTGCTCTTCCGGAATCAACAAACTGGAACTGTCAAGTCACGCTTCGCAAATTCACGTCAAAAGCGAGTCAAGTCGAGCGAGGATTTGGGGGCGAACAATGATTATTAACGATCTAGTGGGAGCGAACCGCCAACATGTTATATCAAACCAGGTTGCACGACCTCACAATATCTCCGGCCGCGATGACAGGGCCCGGGGTTCTGGATAATATTGCACAGGACGTGATCATCCATCCAACTCGCACCACATTGACAACTTGGAACACCAGCCTTGACCATCGGTACCTGCAGACAGAAGCGTCATACAGCTGCAAGGAACAAGTCACCAAACAAACAAACTAGAGCCGCACAGCATCACACTCAGCGGCCACTAGAAAGGAAAGAGATATCAATTCGTTGGGTGGCCATTAGGAATTGGCCCGCTCGAGTTGCTGCGACCTCAATTGAAGGCTTCTCTCCTGTTCTGGGCCTCGATCTCTTGTTACCATTGGATTGGCCCAGGATTGCTCGAACCCACCATTCAGCTTCGTCCGATGTTTCAAGCTAAGGGTTCCAATTAACAGCAGTTCGACAATTCCAGTTGCACAGCGAGGCATGGGCGGCTACGTTTCACCTCGCAGGGCTAAGCTGCGCTACTGCAGGTGGCCTGGACGCCCGTCAAGAAGGGTCCTACTGTGGTACCGTACTGTGTATGATTCCTTCCTCTTCGACCTCGGTCGATGCACGCTCTTTTGACCCCCATCATTCGGTCTGTCCGTCTTGGGAACATGGAAACGTCTCTCGACATTCCATGGATTCTACCGGCACAGGCAGACTTGAGGCTGTCCCAGTATGACATTTCTCTGGTGCTGTGTGCGCATCGCACAGATCACACACGTCTTGGATTCATGCTTTCTCGGCAGCCACAACGCCATAGTCCTGTCTTCTGCATTGTGTTCGGATCGTCAAAGCGTCGAGTGCCCAGTAGGCCGTGCACATATTCCTTATTATCCCCATCAGTCTGGCCCGCTTCCACTTAACGATACTTGCTCCTAAATTAGACACTGCAACGCACGATCGCCGCTCAACAGCTTGTCTAGTCTAACAGGGACGAATGACGGCCGGTGAGAAGCCACCAGTGCCTCTTACTGCGCGGCCATACGCCTTCACTACAGGAGCGCTCCTTGTCGCCTCCATGCCTCGGAGTTCGCAGTGGCAAGGGGGACGGGCGCATTCTGTCTTACTCGTCTGACCGGCGCGCCAGTCTCAAGGACGGAGAAGTACGTCGTCCATTACGGTGATTATACGTGAAGTACAGCTTGACCATGTGACGCCAGATATCACCCGTTATACTATACGCAGTGCTCGAAAATGAGTTAGCAATGTGTGGCCGGCCAGGAAAGACCGAGCACGATTTATGGGCATCTGTACTAGCAAGTGCCAAGTCACGACTGGCCCCTCAAGTGGCCTTCTGATTGTGTTCGCAACTACAAATCGACCCTGTAAATTAGGTCCCTAATACCGATGCATGGTACACGAGTAGCCCTAAGCCAGTAAGGACGCCAAACGCCAGAGCCTCACACATATCCCCGCAGCCAGGGAGGGATCTACTCGTCGTCTGCGAGTTCCTCTACTCTCGGAGCGATGTAAGTCCTTGGCTTCGCCGGGCCAGTGGCGACCTGGGTGTCAGTCGCGGTGGTAGTTGCGCTGGCGGGTGCCGGTTGGCCGGTAGTGGCGGAGAAGGTGGCTTGTGCACTGGCTGAGCCCTTTGTCGACTTCTTCTTCTTCTTCTGGGTCTGGTAGTTTGTTAGCAAGTGTTTCCCCATAGTTAGGTTTTGAGATACATACCTCGTGCCAAGCCCAGACAGGTTTGAAGCTGTCAAGGAACGAGACATCCTCCCAGAGGTTAGGGAACAACCACAGTCCGGGAGGGGTGACAAAGTATGTGACGCAGAAGAGGATGACGCGGAAGATGGCCATCAGGAAGAACAGGCCGAGCAAGATCAGGAAGCCCCAGCTCAAATAGTAGACGCCTTGGCGCATCTTGAGAGGCCACAGAGGGTAGAGGACAACGGCGAAGATCACCAGCAGGGCGAGGGCGGCGTAGACCTGACGCTTAATCTGACTGCCCTCCCAGAGCCACACGTAGTACATCTCTTCCTTGGCCTCTTGCTGCGGCTCGATGCGGACCGTCCATAGGCCCTTGACTCGCTTCGTCTTCTTCGGCGGCCCGTGATTGTGGCCCTCGTGGCCCTCATTGGGATCTATCTTGGCGACTCGCAGAGCCAGCATGGACATTGGGAGCAGCTTGAAGGTGTTCTCTAGCGACGCACGATCGGTGATCTCGGGAAGGGCCGGGTTCTTCTTGCGAGCCTTCTCGTAAGCGGGGGACTGTAGGGCTCGGAGAGCACGTTTGACTTTGGGCCTAAGTTAGCGACAGTGCACACCTTGTGTGGGTGAGGGGCAGTTGATGAAAGCTACCTTTGAACATGTCCTTACGGTCTCCATTCAGGATACAGGTCCGGGGCTTCAGGTCTTGGCTCCGGAGGAACTTGGCGAGAGCTATTGCGACGGGGTTCGGCGGACCTGGGACAATGGGCTGTGGCTGTCGTTGTTGTGGCGGTCCATGTTGATGCTGGTGTCCGTGTGGCGGTTGGCCGCCTTGTTGTTGCTGCATAGCCTGCATCCGGGCTTGCTGCTCTTGGGCTTGCTTCTTGAGGTGCTCGATGAACTGCGGGACGGTCATGCCAGCCTTCTCGGCGTCGCGAGCCAGCTGCTGCTGCATGGCCATGATCTGTTCCCGCGTGGGCATCTGCCCAGGAACGGGCATGCCAGGTGGTGGTTGTGCTTGCATCGTGAGCAATTTTGTATGTTTAGGAGGTAGAAGAAGGATACCGCCACAGAAGAATGACGGTGTTATCGTTTGCTATCTGTGTGCTGGGAGCTCAAGAGACAAGGGACAACTTTTTGGATGACAAGCTGTTCAATTGACGACAAGGGGACCGTTAGGCAATCGTGTCCCTTAAGCTCATTCGCCCAAAATAGACCCCAACTTCGAAGGCGGGTCTCCCCACTCTAGCATCGGAGCTGTGGTTTCTCCCGCCCCGCGCTAAGGTACGTACTACGTATTGCGAAGGGGTCATCTGAAGGTGAAACTCACCTAAGGTGAGCTCCAAACTGTGTGGTAAGCCCACCGATGCCGAATCCGCGGATCTGGACCCTAAGCAAGATCGGGAAAAGCCACCCAAGCCACCACTTTCTCCGTGCATCTCAATATTTGCTCCTTTCGTCATGTTGGCGCTTACTATGAATAGGACATCGCAAGCCGGTATTGAATCCAGGGAGGATTGAATGCCTGTTTTTGGCTGTATCATCGCCATTGCCATCCTCGCCGCCAAAGCAGACATTGATCTCCATCAATTCTAATGGTTCCATGATACGGAGCCGTTCTCGGAGAGGCTTTCTTCAACGATCCCCAAGATTAGGACGTGGCTGATTCGGAGAATGGCTTTCTCCAATCTGGTTGGGTCGCGCAGGCCCGATAGAGTTTTCGCTTTTACCGGTCACGCAGCTGGAAGAGGGGCAAGGATGCACTTCGCCTCCTCCGAACTGGACAGTGGGCTCTCGAACACATGGCACGTCTTACAGAAACCGTACCAAAACAAACAAACAAAGTAACGACATGGTAATGACGAACCGATATGCATCATCAAAGCACATCGCGGGAGGAGGCCCTACCCGTTTGTGCCACGCGTGCTCCGCCAAAATAGCCCGTCTCGGCTGAGCTGCAACATGTCACCATGCATTCACAGTCCAAGGGTATTGAGTAATATCATTTGACAGCAGTCTGAACCTCACCGAGCTCGAGTGCACTAGGGTCAGGTACCGTCAATGAGGCAGGCAAACCGGTCGCGACCCGAAAGGAGTTCGCGGCCAGTTATTGTTGCCACGCTGTGGCCGCCGCAGACACACCATGCTCGTGTCAGTTTCAGGAAATAATAGACAGTCTTCCACTTTCGTCTCCCCTTTCCCAGGCACCCAGTCACCGGGTACGCTGAAGGACGCGATGTTTGAGAAGCCAAAATAAGGGGAGGCAGCGACCCTCGGCCAGGATCCAATCTGGAGTGCCCACGAGACAGCCAAGTCGGAATCTTGTGGCAATGCGGTCCTCAAGATGGGCGTTGAGTGGGTTCCTTGACCAAGGAAAACTAAGACATCGACTCGCTGCGCGACACCGTTCATCTTACACAACTGGTGGGCCGGCAAATGTGGTGTGAAGCGCCAGCCATCCGAATCATCACCACACCCCGGCATGGTAAGCGCCGAGTGGCTCGCCGCCGATCCACGCCAGCCTATCAGATCGCCCGGACATACATCTTCACCAGCACCACGAACTCTGTTACAGTAAGGCCAGAACGGATCCGTACTCAGCTTTTGCTTGCCAATACACTAAGCCAGCGGCCTCTCTCTCAGCCGACCCATCATTACGATGGGATAAGGTAGCTCGTGGTCACCAAGTGGTGGGCATGGTCGGGCTAGAGCAGCGAGGCAATAAGATGCTGAATATTCCTCAGCCTTTCCTGCTATCTTTCTCTCTTTTCTGGTTTGCTCCCGCTTATGCCATGTTTCTTTGTTTCTGGCTCATGCTTCTCTTTTCCGTCCCTTCCGACACTGTCAGGTTTACCGCGTCGCTCGCTGCTAGTCGTTCGTTGCTCTTCTGCGCCTCTAGACGGCATGTGGTAGTCCCCTCTCATACAACATGAGGACTCTGGGCAGTATGTTCGCGGAGACGTACTACTCCTGGCTGCACTCGATCTCTCAATGTTGCTCCCCACTGTCACCGCGCCACGACGAGAAGCGTCGTCTAAGTGACACAGGATCATGGGATTATCCTCGGGATACAGTCCTTCTCCGGCTCTCTGGAGGGACGTGGAGACGGACCTTGACGGGTGCAGACGCGGAGACGTCGGATGAGATACACCGGGACCAACCGCCGCGCGAGCCTCCACCGTCAGCCGAGCAATTATGGCCAGCCGAGAGAGAACAGGGGAGTGCGCGGGCTCGCAAGAGGACTATGAGCGGGGGCAGTCGCTTCTCTGTGAGAAGGAGGTTCATGTCCAATGCATCGCGCAGGCCGCAAATATCAGCCCCAACCAACTTCCGTCATATATACTCCGAGTCATTTCAGTTTCCCTCACCCTCACCACAGCCACGGCAAAGGCCTGTCTCCTTTCGCCCCCTCGAACTTAGCATATATGCGCCTAATAATCAGTTGTCACCACTACTGCCGGATTTCGATATTGACGAGCATATACCCCCACCGCCTGCCGCGTATACTCGCCGGGATACTTCCTGGGACGACAGCAGCGTGACCTTGACCCACGAGAGGAGCACTTCTTCCATGTCATTCCACCTGCCAAGGAGGCAAGGGAACGAAGGCTCTTCGTTCTCGGAGAGCCTCGAGTCATCGCCGCCGAGAATCCCTCCGCGGTCCAGGGCCAGGGCTTACACGGCGCCCAGCGTCGAGAGGATCGTGGAGAGGATTGCCAGCGCCATGATCGAGAAGGAGCGGCTGCAGTGGGAGATCGACTCTATCATCGAACGCCAGAGCATATACACCAGCAGTCGACCCACGACGGCATACGGGATGCAAGACCTCGAGCCGATGCCATCCATACCGGCAGTGCCGGCAGTAGCGCCATCCTTCGCCGAGAGACTTAGCACAGAGGGGCGTCCCCAGACAGCCCCTGCTCAACCGATTCAGATCCCCAAGCGGCACACGCCATTTGCCGAGGCTTCAGCCAGATTCAACGACGGCTCGTCCAGACAGGAACGGGACGATCTGGATCGTCCGCTCGCGCCACCCCTCCCTCTCGTACTCCGCCCGCCACTTCGAAAGAAGAAGTCGTTCTCCAGAGTCTCCAACTGGCTGTTCCCCGGCGCCGAGCACCAGCGGGACATGAGCGTCGACTCGGTCACCAACCTGCCGAAACCGATCGGCGAGAACGACGGTTTCTACCAGACGGTGGCGCCGGCGCGCCGCGACAGCTTCGACACGGCGACGACCACGGTGTCGTCGTGGGAGACGGAGGAGGAAGGGGACGAGGGCCAGAGCCAGACGGTGCCCACGACGTGGTCGCCGGGCAGTAGCCCGATGGTGACGCAGGATCTGACGCCGGTCAAGACGCATGCGCCGCCTATGATGGCGCGTGCAGCACCGCAGGGGCGTGGTAACGCGGTCCATCGACCGCAGAGTGTGGGTGTTGCATTCTAGAAGTCTGTATTACCATCTAAGCGCTGTGTGCGACTTAAGACTTGGTTTGCATGACTGGTTGTATCTATCTTTATCTATCTTGGGCATGTTTGGGAGCCGATGAAGGCGGATAGAGGAGGAATTCGCTGTGCATAGGTTGCGGTTCTGGATGATACCAATTTTCCCCGGTGGCCTTCTGAGATAGCCCCCCCTGACTGTGGGCGTCAGTTTGTTTTAAAACTAGCATTTTTGGATGATAGGAATGAAGAAGAGAATATGTTGCCAATGTTAATTCCAAGGGAGGTAGTGAATCGAGAGTCTTAGACCTGTACAACTACCTTAGGCTCAATCCTATGGCGAGGCGTAGTGCATCCTACTATTGAGTCTCCCGTGTAAGTCTCTGGTAGGGCGGATTCGACCCTTGCTCACCCCCTTCAACATCGCTGATCCTCCCCACGTGGTGCACTAACGTCAAATGTCAGACTCCAAACTCAACTTTCCGGCGTTCGTTCAACTCTTTGAGCTTTAAGACTCGCAACTTCTGTGAGCAGAATTGTGTATTCCCTGTCAATCGCTCAATTTCTCTCTTTCTTTCTTTCCTGGCGATGCACCAAATCCACTCACTAGCTACCCGCCGTACAGCGTCTTGGTCTGTTGATGTGATATCGGTCTACATGTGATTTTGCCATGCACGTGGATGGCGACTCCCAGGCCTGCCATCTTTCAAAGTAGCAGTCGAAATGGGGCTCTCAGACGTGATGATGGCCCTGATATCTGGGCGCGACCATAAATACACTGCGTTGCCGGTGTCTGGTTCCGGTGCTGGTGCGCCAGGCTCGACTACAGCCGGCAATGAAGGCGGTAGTGAAAGAAGATACCCGATAGACATCAAGCGAGTGATTCTTAAGTTGATCACGGGAGCCATGACTGCCGTCCTGATAGGATATCTGGTCGTCTCTGCTTTCTGGTGAGGCTCTTGATCATACTACTCCCCGAATGTCCCGGTCGGTCTAACATGCCTTCAGCAAAATCGCCCTGGGCACATGCGTACCGCGGCCATGCGACACCCCCGAACGGGGCTACCAATGTCGGCCCAACATCACGCACTCATGGGGGCAATATAGCCCGTTCTTCTCCGTTCCGTCTGAAATCTCCCCCGCCGTGCCCGAGTCCTGCACCATCACCTTCGCGCAGATGCTCTCCCGCCACGGGGCCCGGGACCCGACGGCGGGCAAGACCAAGATTTACGACAACCTCATCTCGCGCATCCACTCGTCCGTGACGACATACGGTCCCGGGTTCGAGTTCATCAAGGACTACAGCTACACCCTGGGCGCGGACCAACTCACCGCCTTCGGCCGCAGGGAGATGGCCAACTCGGGCATCAAGTTCTACCGCCGGTACAGGCCACTCGCCAGGCAATCCGCGCTGCCGCCCTTCATCCGGGCCTCGGGCCAGGACCGCGTGGTCGAGTCGGCCGTGCGCTGGACCGAGGGTTACCACGCGCAGCGGTTGGCAGACAACTCCTCCGACGCCCTGCCGTACGCGGTGCTCAGCATCCCCGAGGCGGCGGGCGTGAACAACACGCTCAGCCACGGGCTGTGCACGGCGTTCGAGACGGGCCCCTACTCAACCGTCGGCGACGCCGCGAGCCAAAAGTTCCTGGCCGCCTTCGCGCCGCAAGTGGCGGCCAGGCTCAACGCCGGCCTGCCGGGGGCCAACGTCACGGACCAGGAGGTCGCGTACCTGATGGACGTGTGCGCCTTCGAGACCGTGAAGGGAGGAGAGGCGGCGAGGACGTCGCCCTTCTGCGGGCTGTTCGGGGCGTCCGAGTGGGCCGACTACGACTACTACCAGTCCGTGGGGAAGTGGTACGGCTACGGACCGGGTAACGCGCTGGGGGCCGCGCAGGGGGTGGGATGGGTCAACGAGTTGATTGCGCGGCTGACGTCGCGGCCCGTCGTGGACCGCACCACGACGAATTCCACGCTCGACGGCGACGAGGAGACGTTTCCGCTGGGACGGGCGCTGTACGCTGATTTTAGCCATGATAATACTATGATGGGGGTCTATGCCGCGCTGGGGCTGTATAATGGGACAGAAGGGCTGGACGTCACGCGGCGGCAGACCACGGGCGAGACCGGGGGGTATGCGGCGTCGTCAACGGTGCCGTTCGCGGCCAGGATGTATATCGAGAAGATGGTCTGCGGCGGGGAAGAAGAGCTGGTCAGGGTGCTCGTCAATGATCGGGTTATACCGCTGCAGAACTGCGGTGCAGATGAGCTCGGGAGGTGCGAGCTGGGGGCGTTTGTGGAGAGCCTCGGGTTTGCGAGGAGCGGTGGGAACTGGGATGCGTGCTTTTCCTGATGGCTCTCTGATGTTGAGGATACCCGAATATCTTTCCCTGGAGCTTTCACATTGGGACTGAAACGCGTTACGAAATGATAGATACCTTCTAGAGAGAGTATTGACTTGTCTTTGGCTACTTGTCATAACAGAGACATGATGCCGTCCCAATCACGTTGAATATCGCTGTCGTAAAAATAGATTCAACCCCCAGTTCTTCAGCTGAGACATCAGAGCGTGAAACCTGTGGGCTGTCGAGGTTAGGCCTGTTAGGGCATCCTGACATCCTGGTTACGGTGAGATGAGAGCTGAAAGACGAACACGAGATGGCCATATAGTTTGCGGCACCGGTAATAAGTACCAAACCAGAAGTTTGACAAGTCTGCTTCACGAAACAGAGTGACCTGGTTCTTCGATGTAGGACATTGGACATCCCAACTAATTCAATCTTTGCTTCCAACTTTTATAGAGTTGAATTAATCGATATGAGACGGAAGTCACGAAGAAGCACTTCGGCTACACCGAGAGGTTTCTCAGTGCTATGTATAGTACGTACCGAAAATTCCCAATTCCTCGTAAGGCAGGCGCTAACACAATCCCCCCTGTATGCCAAGCCTGCCCCTCCCGAATCCGCACCTAACGAACTGTGATACTGCAGCAACCTGGAACCTGCAAGTACTTCGTACTCCCGGCGTCATCATCATCAGCTGGCAGCAACTGCGCGTCCCGTTCCGGTGTCAGCAACCAAGTCTCCTCCTCGTCCCATTCATCGACCACGACTCGTTAATAACACCCATCCATCTTTTTTTTGCAGTTCATCCAGACAAAAACCCGCAAATGTCAGCACGTCGCTGAAGGGGTGAAACACCATTGACCCTTTCGGTCCGACAGAGAACCCTCCATCTCAACCTATCTCGCCCATCGCGCAACATCTCGGACAGCCACCACCCATTTCATCATGAAGACCGCCGGCACCATCGTGCTCGTCATCTTCCTGCTGCTCATCGCCGCGGGAGTTGGCTGGATCATCTACACACGTGTCCGCGCATCACAGCTAGGAGTATGTGCTCAACCCCCCCCTTGCATAGAATCATCTGATTTGCATCTTCCCGTCTCAGCTTACTGACTCGCTCACTCTCTCCAGCTCCCACCACCACCCCTACGATCCTACGTCCCCTTCCTCAAACCCTCCCCCTCGCCCTACGGCCCCCCGCAGCCCGCACCCGGCGGCATAGTCGGCTGGATCAACGACCGCATCCGCATCTTCAAGGCGGGCCGCAACTCGCGCACCGCGGCGGGCGCCTACGAGGGCGCGGCCGGCGCGTCCGCGCGCTCCGGCCGCCGCGGCTTCGGGCCCCTCGACCCGGACGACGCCTGGGACTCGCGCGTCGGCGCCGAGGCCGACACCTACGGGCCCGGGGGTTACTACGAGGAGCAGGAGCTGGGCCTGCACCACAACGACACCGAGTACGCCGGCGCCACAGCTGCGGGAGGTGGGAGCAGCTATCCCATGAACCTGGCGGCTACGCCGGGCGTGGGCCCCGCCGGCGGGTACGACCACGAGGAGAGGGGGCGGACTAAGAGCCGGTCGCCCGACCGTCTGGGTGGCGGTGCGGCTAGGGGGAATCCGTTCGATGACGATGCCGAGCCGAGCAATATTAGCTTGAGGGGCGTCAGTCCGCGGCCGATTGACACGGGAGCGGCGAATGCGGCTGCCAAGGGTGGGCAGAAGGATAAGGACAGTCCTACCGAGAGGAGGTCCGTGTTCAGGGAGGATATGTGAGAGGGTTTGGGAGAGAAGGGCAGCTGAGATGTCGACGTGCGGTTGGCCTATCAGGGCACAGCTGGTTTGCGACGGTCGAGACTTTCTTGCCCTGCACTTGTGTGTGTTCTCATCCTCTTCCTGCTGATGTTTGGTCTGGGGGCGAGAGCCTGTCTGTAAAAGCAATTTGATGTTACAGGCAAGGGAGTGTCTGGTCTGGGTATAGGGTTACTGGTTTGTCAAGAACGGACGGGCGTTTTACGGGTTGATGTCTGTATCATCGATGATACCACTGCAGCTTAAAGAAATGAACATATCAATGGGAACAATGCGCTGTTCTTATTCGCGAGAGCTCTTCGGATGTAGCTTCATCACTAGCACGAGTCCTGACGAGTAGGCACCTCTATGGACAATTGTCTTGGCTGCTGCTATAATTTTCACGGTACCTTGGTCATGCTTAGGGGATTAAGCTGCATTACAGTGCTTGTCGGTACTGATACGAGCTACCCCGCAGGGCAATGCATGGCGATGGGGGCTCTAAGCTTACCCCACCATCGTCATGCCTCCAACTTTGACATCCTCCTCAGGTGCTTCCCCAACATCTCCAGCACAAACTTGCCATAAAAAAAAGGCTACCTCTAGGCTACCTCTCGTCAGGAAACTTCACAGCCAAGAAGACACTTCCACAGGGGGGCAGACACAATGGCCGACATCAACCTCCAGGAGATCCACGACCTCCTGGTCTCCATCGCCTTCGAGGCCGGCAGGATGATCATGGCGGCCAACCCCAGCACCATCTCGACCGACACCAAGCTCAACTCGGCCGACATCGTGACCGAGACCGACCAGGCCGTCGAGCGCATGGTGGGCGCCCGCCTGCGCGACGCCTACCCGGCCTTCGCCTTCGTCGGCGAGGAGACGTACGTGCCCGGCCAGACGCGGGTGACCGCCGCGCCCACCTTCGTCGTCGACCCCATCGACGGCACCACCAACTTCGTGCACGGCTTCCCGGCAGCCTGCACGAGCCTCGGCTTCGCCGTCGGCCGCGAGGCCGTGGTGGGCGTCGTGTACAACCCCTTCCTGGACGTGCTGTACACGGGCATCAAGGGCCGGGGCAGCTACATGCACGTCCGGGCGAGCTTGAAGGAGGAGGCGGCGCAGAAGTTCAAGCTGCCGCTGGCCGGCAAGGGGGACGGGAGTAGAGCTCCGCCGCTCCGGGGCCTGCAGAGCTCGCTGCTCGCCGTGGAGTGGGGGTCGAACCGCGACGGGCCCAACTACGAGGCCAAGTGGGATACGTTCCGGAAGCTGGCCGGGGCCAAGGAGATCGGCGGGTCCATGGTGCACTCGCTGCGGTCTCTCGGGTCCGCGGCGCTGAACCTGTGCCACACGGCCGCCGGAGAGGTGGACATGTACTGGGAGGGCGGGTGTTATGCCTGGGACGTGTGCGCCGGGTGGTGCATCCTCTCCGAGGCCGGGGGGATGATGGTCAGCGGGAACCCGGGCGGCTGGGAGACGCAGTTGGACTCGAGGGTCTATCTCGCCGTGAGGGGGGCGCCGAGCGGGCAGAAGGAGATGGTGGAGGAGTTCTGGGCGGTTGTCGGGGACAGGAGGCTGGAGTATAAGCATTAGATGTCCTGGATGGCAAAGCCTGACTTGTGAACCATTCTAGGACTGGACATCACCAAACCGGTCCTATAGCTCAGTTGGTTAGAGCGTCGTACTAATAGTCACCCTCCTCTAGAGTATATATGATGACCATCAAGTAGATGCGAAGGTCCCCAATGGGACCAGTCCTTTACTTCTATACTACGACATCAGGCCGTGGTGGATTCAATTGACTCTGTTGCTCCTCTTGATTCCATGCGAGAAAATACTTGGGCGAGAGACGTCCTGGAAGAATGGTTTCCTAGCATCGCTTAGCATCTTAAGCCGCGAGACACCAATCGCTTCCATTCTATTTAAGAATGGTCATAAATTCGTGTAAGTTACCAGGCATAAGTGCTATAAATTCAACCCAGCTAGGGAATCACTCCATGGAGCTGAAATGAACACTGAATTATAGTATTCAAGAGAACAACGACATCACCATGCGAGGCACCTACAGGAGGCAACCATAAAGTATTTGAGTAAACAATAAATGGTGTTTCTCAGACGAGAAAATCGTGGAGAGAAATATATCAGATGAATGCCGTTTGTAGACTTAGCAGCTATGACGATGGAGGCCTGCCGGGTTATTTTAGAGAAACAAAGTTCCACCAGGCAGTTCAACATCCCACCAGCGATTCAATATACATACACACAACCTCTTACACATCTTACGCTTCTGCCTATGTAACACTTCTTTCCCGATCAACTGCCAAGGATCCGATTGGTACGATCTTGACTGGGTGATAGCTGTTGAGACCAGCAACTCCCGCACGCCCAGAATAAGGTATTCTTGCGTTGATTGTCAGGTTCATGAACGAGATACTAGACCATCAAGCTCACATCATCACATCCCTTTCAAGCACAGCATCATACAGTAGTGATTTCCGCGTCGTAAAAGGACGATGGGTCTGCTGGAATATCTACACCTGCGGCGCCGCTCACCCTGGGACCCTCCGACCCCGCTGGACATATTCCTCTCCTCACCGCTGCAATGGGTCATATATCGCATCTACCACCTCATCCTCCTCCTGCGCGGCCGTCCCTTCCGCCCCTCTAAAGACAGCCCCCCAATCCGCGTAGTCTGCCTGTCCGACACGCACGACTACATCCTCGCCAACGTCCCGGACGGCGACCTGCTCATCCACGCCGGCGACCTGACCACCGACGGCACCGCGGCCGACATCCAGCGCCAGATCGACTGGCTGGACTCGCTGCCCCACAGGCACAAGGTGGTCGTCGCCGGCAACCACGACAGCTGGTTCGACCCCTCGGCCAGAACAGCCGAGGACCGGGCGGGCGGGCGGACCGTCGACCTCAAGTCCTTGATCTATCTGCAGGACCGGCTGGTCACGCTGGAGTTTGACGGCGGCCGGAAGTTGAACGTCTACGGGGCCGCCGACATACCCAAGTGCGGAGGCTCCAGCTTCGCGTGAGTTTATCCCACCCTTCCCGTGCGACGCCACTATGCGTGGGACCTGAGACTCTGATGCTGACGAGGGGCGGAGAACAGGTTTCAATATCTTCGTCATGAACCTCCCTGGAAAGGGAGGATACCAATGGAGACGGACGTGCTTGTCACTCACGGTCCACCTGTAAGTCCTTCCCCGCAGCCTCTCTCCCGCACTCCGGCTACCATCCCTTCAACTCGCGGGTGTAATCCAGCCGCACAGTTTCCAGCATCGTTGACACTTCCCACCCGCAGCGGTACCACATGGACCTAACCCTCGGCTGCGCCGGCCTCCTGCAAGAGGTCTGGCGCGTCCGGCCGAAGCTGCACGTCTTCGGCCACGTCCACTGGGGCCACGGCCGGGAGTCCGTCTTCTACGACGAGTGCCAGAGGGCCTACGAGGCGCTCATGTCCCGGCCGAAGAAGGGGCCGCTGTACGACTGCTTGCCGAACCGGAACTGGAAGGAGGCTTACAGGGTCCTCTACCACGGCGCCGCCAGTCTCCTGTGGAAGTGGGTCATGGCCGGCCCCGGATCGAACAATGCTGGCCTGATGGTCAATGCTGCGCTCATGTACGGAAATACGGGGAAGCTGGGCAATAAGATCGAGGTTGTCGACTTGTAGAGGCAGGGACAGCGATGCAATAGACGGGGAAAAGAGTAGCATGAGTGTGGTGAATTCTGCTGAAAATGCTCTTGACCGTCAGTGAGCTCTGTTGCTACCTCTAAGGCCGCCTTCTATCCCATGTAGCCAGCTGTCATACGCCTTCCCCCTTCCCCCAAGTAACCATTAAACTCCCATCCATGATACGCTATGACCGGTTATACATTGAACAAAACCCACACTTCGAACACACCTCAACACCGCCAAGCCACCCGTCTAAGTCGACGTATCTCTCCGCCGCTCGACATTCCGCACCTTCCTCTTGCTCTTCTGCTGAACCTGCCTGTACTTGGCGTACAGCGTGAACGCGTCCTTCAAGACGACGTATATACACCCGCCAGCGAGGCTGCGGCCCCAACGCCGCTGCAGCAGGCCCGTAGCCCGCGGTCTGCTCCCCCACGTCGGCGCCGGCCGCGTCACCCACGAGCGCGGGAGGGTCAGGCGCAGCAGCTCACCCATGCCGAAGCAGATGCTCGGATACAGCAGCGACAGGACGATGCTGCTCATGATGTCCCCCAGAGTGCCGCCGACGCCGCGGTTATTGTCGCGTGCTGGAATGACGTCGTCTTCATCGTCGTTATCGTTCCGAGCTTGTTGTGCCGGTGGCGCTGGAGGCTGTTGCTCCTGTTGCTGCTGCTGCTGCTGTTGTTGCGGGGCCGGCTCGGCAATGTCCGCTGGAACTACTGGCGGCGCATCCTGCTCGGCGGCCTGTCGCTGCTGTTCCTGTCGGCCACCATCGACCTCGTTGAGGATCTCCCGAATCTCGTGCGCCATTGCCTGAGCGTCTTCCTCGTCAAACTGCTCTTCCCCAACCTCGATCTGGAGCTCGACATCGCCCTGTCCGTGCTGGTGCGGTACGACTTCAGCCTCCAAGACGATCTCCTGGTCGCGGAAGATGCCCACCACGGCCTGTCCCAGCCCCCACATAGCCGCCCAGACGCTCTGGTCCTGGTGCTCGTCGTCACCCTGCTGTTCCTCCCCCTCGCCCTGTTGGCCGGCGGCATCACCTCCTCGCCTCGGGACAGCCGCGCGCTCCTCTTCAGCCGGCCTCGCCCTCAGAGCTCTATCGAGACGCCTCTCAAAAGAACCGAAAAACTCATAGTAGATATTCGAATACGTCAGGCTGACAAATGGAAACAGCGTTGCAGCCCAGGCCGGCGAGGGCGGCCAGGTCGGCATGTTATCCCACGCAACGAGTGTGGCGGCAGCCTGAATCGCAGTGCAGCATGTCAGTATCGCAGATCACGCCGGGAAAAGAAAGCAGCAGGGCACCAAAGCATACCATAAGCGACGGAGGAACGAGCAATATATTCCGGACAGCCGGAATAGCCCTCCCGATCATCAGCGCCGGGCCGACCAGGCTAAGCGCCCAAATCTTGGTGGTAAACGCCCACATCGGCGCCCACCGCCAGACCGGCACGTTGGGCCGGCGGTTGACCATGGTCTGCAGGCCCAGCCACTGCGCCGTGGCGACGGGCCCGGCAAAGAGGTGCGCCGACATCAGTCCGTACCAGGCGCTCCCCACGGCGCCGCCCCCGACCACCAGGCTCAGGAGCACGTAGGGCGACACCCTCGCGAAGCTCCGCGAGATGCCGTCTCGCAGGGCGACGACGGCGTCGGGCGGCTCGTCGACGCGGATGCGGGCGTGGCAGGCGGGGCAGCGCAGGGGCTTGGAGGAGGCGGACTGGGTGCGGTTCGCCTCCGACTCGGCCACCCAGCGGAGCAGGCAGGATTCGTGGGCTTCGAGGGTGCAGGGGCAGGGGTAGACGAAGGGCTCGTCCGGGGCCTCGAGGTCGTTGAGGAGGCATATGAAGCACTGGTGCTTGTAGGCCTGGGCGTCGGTGTTGGCGGGGGTGGATGTGGCCGGTTGGGCGGGAGTGGAGGATGGTGATGAGGAAGCCATAGTTGCGGTTGGAGGACGGTGCAGTAGTAGAATCAAATAGGTTATGTACTGGTGGAAAGAAGCTGGAGCGAGTAGGAGCTACCAAGCTACCCAGGCACCCAGGCTGGATCAGGCTGTGGATGGAGCAGGTCAGCTTGGAGGTTTGATTATGTCGCAAGCTGACGCAGAAAAAGAATTCTGCTCTTACATGATAGCTGCACTATGAGACTGTCATCCCATGCGCTTGTTGATTGTCACCACAAGTGCTAGACTCGTTGCTGCTAGCTGCCTGGTGTTGTAGGTTGGTGGTCGTTTGAAGTCGGGAGTTGGGGAGTTTGAGATGTCACTCGGTATTGTTAGTGAGGTCAGTGCTGCCCCACACTCAAAAGGCCTAGGTAAGTCTTCTGTACACGCGTAAGATAGTACGTACATGGGAGGAGCTCGGGCCAACTTGAATCACTGGGGAGCCCCTCTATCAAAACCCCCCCAAATCGACGAGCTTCCATGTGAATCTGGCCCAACAAGAGAAAGAAAACGGCCAAACCTCCACGTATAGCTCTCCAAGACTGACAAGTTCTCTACCTTAACGAGTCCCGGTTACCCAAAATACGGTTGATATCTGAAAACGCTGCTAGAACATCCGAATAATATTAAAAATGGTAGTTATTCCCGATCCTTGCCCCCGAACTCCAAGGTTGTCTCGTTTGCTGACCGCATGCGAATTCGACAGGCCACGATGTCAAAGCAGCGCCTAGCGCTGGCTATCTGCGACTTCCTCAATACCTCTCTAACCGACGGCACCCTCCAAGCCGACGACAAGGACTCCATCGATGTGGCCATCAACTGCATCGGCGAGGCCTTCGGCGTCGACCCCTCCGACAAGGCCGCCGTGTCCGCTGCCATCGGCAGCCAAAACCTGCTACAGATCTACTCCGTCTACGAGAAGTCAAAGAACGCCGGCAAGCCTGCCGCCGCAGGATCAAGCAGTAGCGCAACTAACGCCTCGACGTCCGCGCCGGCACCGATCTCGGAGGAGCAGAAGAAGCAGGCCGAGGCCCTCAAGTCCAAGGGCAACGCCGCCATGGCGCAGAAGGACTACGCCGCCGCCATCGACCTCTACACGCAGGCCCTGGCCCTGCACCCGGGCAACGCCGTCTTCCTGTCCAACCGCGCCGCCGCCCACAGCGCCGCCCGCGACCACGAGTCCGCCAAGGCCGACGCCGAGGCCGCCGTCGCCCTCGACCCCAAGTACACCAAGGCCTGGAGCCGCCTGGGCCTGGCCCGCTTCGCGCTCGGCGACGCCAAGGGATCCATGGAGGCCTACCAGAAGGGCATCGAGTACGAGGGCAACGGCGGCAGCGAGGCCATGAAGAAGGGCTTCGAGACGGCCAAGAGGCGCGTTGAGGAGCTCGAGGCCGAGGAGCAGGACGCCAGGGGCGCGCTGGGTGGTGGCGCTGGTGCCGGCGCGACGCCCAGTCTGGCTGACTTGGCGGGTATGTTTGGCGGAGGTGGTGCCGGCGGCGGCGGCGGCGGCATGCCCGACCTGGGTGCCATCATGAACAACCCCATGTTCGCTTCCATGGCGCAGAACTTGATGAGCAACCCCGACATGATGCAAAACCTCATGAGCAACCCTAGGCTGCGCGAGATGGCGAACCAGTTCAGCAGTGGTGGCGGCATGCCTGATATCGGGTCGTTGATGTCGGATCCGAACATCGAGGAGATGTAAGTACCCCTTTGGACGCTACTTTGTTGGTGCCTGGCAAGCTGACATGTCGTTTGAAAGGGCGCGCAACATGCTTGGAGGCGGCGGTCGCGGAGGTGGAGGTGCTCCCGGTGGTGGAGCTGGCCGGTAGACGTTGACTTGTTGCCAAGTTGGCATGTGATGTTGCGGCTCCCGTGAAGCGGCTGAGGTGCAGTATGCCTTACGCAACGGCATCGCGGTGGTAGCCGTGGCACGCTTTTGGACAAGACGTCTACTGGCTGCCTTCGCAGTGAACGCCCGGAGGGGAAGGTAGGGAGCTTGTATAGGGGTAGTGACCTTCCTATTGGTCCCAACGATGATATACATGTTTTGGTGACACCTCCTAAAGACTATATAGCGTGCTATTTTGGGAAAGCACTCATCAAATACCCTTTGTCGAGCCAATTGCAGCAACACCCCTGTCGATCCAGACCACTTATAGCATCCGTCCAGGAACGCCATGATTGCGGCTCTTGGCTTCGCTTGAACTGTCGATACTGAATGCAACCAACTGCCTCCCTCGCTATACGCACACAAAGGCTCCCTTGGGATGGTTCCTGTGATGCTAATGCCATGACGACAACGTACTATGGTACTCGAGTTTCTTGGCCTTGCTGACTTAACGCTATCTTGCCGCGACAAGCTTGAGCAGACGTGAATACGAGGCAGTATGTGGCTGCCAGCATCGTAATTCGGCGTATCCAGTTGCAGGAATTCGACAATGAGATTTTGAGTCGGTGACCTTAACAATTTCTGAGACGAGGTGCCACAGACTTTAGCATTCATCTACCATCAAAGCGCCAGCAAAATGTGCCGCTAACCGAATTACGGTAAACTTTGCGTTTTGTCACAATATTCGACTTCTGCGCAATTCGCTCTGGCGTGGCTTGCCTTGGCGCCGATGGTCGGATGGCGCAGTGTCACTGATCGAGAGTTTGTCTTGGCCGACCTGCACCAGTCATCGACCTTCCCGAGGGACGTGGCTGCTCTGACGGACCGACCGTCCTTCGTTTCCTTTTTCCACTCAAAGGATGAAATGCGTCGCTGGTGAAAGATCGAACCATGTGATGTACGAGCTGAAGTTGAACTGATGACTAACCAGGCTCATTTCCTTGTTGGCAAGGCATTTCACTCTCAGCTATCGTCAGCTGGTTTTGTGAATGGCTTCATCCTCTATGCTCTCTCCAGAATGATTTGTTGCCGAGTTGTTCTGCGTTCGACGTCACGCTCATTCGTACACAGTATGCAGTCCTACGGCTGCTGCCGGTGCAGGGTAACGTTAACTGACCGTAGCAGATGGCCTTCTACAGTATGCTTGCCGGTACCCGATGGCTTTGGTTCACACGAGATATCCTTGTTGGTTCGATGTCAATAGTCGGTGACTCTGAATTGCATGCTCGAATCTCATTCGCACTGGAGCTCCGAATGGGGAAAAGCGTCCCTGGCCGGTCTCGCTTCGATCCAAAAGGTATGCCTTTCTGGTTACATGCCGCTGTGACTCGCCCTTGCGTCTTCTCGGCGAGATTAATGCAAAGTGCAGACGCCGAGCCGCTGGTGTCATATGATGTGGCTTTCTCCCACAATGCAATTTTAGCTTCTTCCAGAAGAATGCGTGGAAGCTCTCCAGCATGTCGTGTCAAGCCTCTTTGACTGTCGCCGGCGTCCATCGGCAGACACGAGTCCGAATAAGGAAAGCAAATGCGGCGATTGTCTAACGATGACTGGTCAACCTCGACGCTCGTGTCCCCACCCACCGCCTGGGGGTTAAGTTGAACGGTGCAGACGGTCAACCCCGGACAACTCAGAATTAACCTCATCATGCTAGATCTACTCGGGCATAGCGCATCTCTCTTCACACGGGATGTCCCACAATCAAGGCTGAGCCACGGTCCTCGTCTTTCAAGTGATTCTTCCAGTCCATCGGGTTCGCGATCCCAGCCGCACTGGGGAGTTGTCTTGGCTCCTGCTACGTGGATGATATATGAGCAAGATGATCGGCTTAGCGATTCCAGTCTCTCGGAGACATCGAGACGACCTAGCTACAGAACAAACAACTTTGAGACATCATATATATCTCAAGCGAGATCAAGCACAGTGCCCTAAATATCCCGTTGCATGACACCATCTACAGACTATACCTGTCAGACATACACTTCCTAAGAGACACAAAATGCCAGGCATTCCACTAAGTAATCGATGCACCTTCTGCAAGAGGCGGAAGATCAAGGTATGTTCGCCACTTCTGGTTCGCAGCGCACTCTCCCACTGACCACCAGCAGTGCGACGAGAACTGGCCGAGATGCGGCAACTGCAAGAGATCCAACCAAGAGTGCTCTGGACCCCCGACAGGCGTCAAGTTTGTCCAGAATAACTGCCACTCCGCAAGAGGCAACAGCAAGCTCTCCGACAGCCCAGTTCCCCGATGCCAGGCGCCGTCGCCCAGCGGAACCCTCGTAGATGTGAAGTTGCACTCAACCGCTGACGGCACCGGCACTTTCCATCAGATGAAGATCGTCCGTGATGTACCGGCACAATCCAGGGAAGTCACGCCATCCTCCGAAGGCAAGTTAGCAGCCAAGCTTGCGCAAGCTATGGCCGTGTCCGAATCCTCGGGTTACGGCAACGCTCTCCTCCTATCACACGAGGTTTTGGGCCTCATGGCTGCACGAATCTCGGAGAGCTCAGCCCTATCCGACGCATTGGGCTGCCTCCTTGCCACATTCGGCAATCTAAAGCGCTCCTTGCCGTTTCAGGACCTCATCGACCTGCAGACGTACGGGAGGGCGCTCAAGAGCCTGCAGAAGGCGCTAAAGGACCCCGAGCAGCAGTTCAGCACCGCCACACTTGCTGCCGCTACTGTACTCTATCAAATCGAGGTTGCTTACGACTCCAGCAAGGGACCCAATAAGGCCTTGCACTGCGGGTCCATATACACCATGATGTTCACCAGAGGTCCACCCTCCCTTGAGGACATGCTAGACGTGCACTTAGCCTTCGCGAACCAACAACCTATGCTTTCCTACTGCCTCCTATCTGGTGAGGAGAACTTCTATGCCTGCCCAGAATGGCTATGGACTCTCCAGGCCGCCCTCGACTCAGGCCTGGTGACTTCCCCAGTCCTGCCAAACCTCTACTCCCTTGACATGACCATCTCGACTTGGCCATACCTTGCCTCGCTCCTTCGTACCCTTCAGCACGACCCACTAAATCCCTACGCCGCCGAGGTAGCAATGGAACTCATGAACTCGGCCAACAGTCTGGCCTTATCTCTCCAGACGGTCAACGACACAACCATAGCCTCGCTGATAGCCACTGGCGACATCTACTACGTCCCGGCCCCTGACTCTGATGACCACATCGAGTCAACACTCGAATTTACCTCCTTCCCAGTAGCCCAGCTCTTCACCACGCACGCGATGGCCAGCATAGCAGCGAGCCAGATCCTCCGCAGCGCGATGGAGTTCTGCGGCCCCGTGGACGGGACGGCGTTCGACATGCAGAACCGCGAGTGGTCCGCCCGCCTCCTCCGCTGCGGCTCCTACGCCGCGAGGCAGAAGGACTCGTTCCTCGTGCCCGCACTGGTCATGGCGTACGGCGTCGCCGAGAGCGACGGCGAGAGGAAGACGGTCGTAAAGGCGCTCAGGGAGGTCGAGAAGTGGAGGTACCCGTGCGAGAAGGGGCTCAAGGGGCGGTGGTGCGACAAGAACGTCCTGGAGCTGGGCCTCGTCCTCAGCGGGCGGGGCATGTTCGGTGCCGGGCAGGGTGGGGCTGTCGAGTTCTGGAGCTGAGTTGATTATTAGATCTCTTAAAATAGGGGTTGAAAAGACGGAGTAGACAAAAGGGACGGCAAATATTGGAGGGTGAAATTGGCGTTACGGCAGTTCGGAACGCAAAATAGACGTACTGACGACACGATGTTTATGACTTTTCTGGGTCCAAAAGGCCAGAGGGCTGGATTTGGCGTTGATTCAACGGTTGATATATTCGGACTGGAAGACGCATGGGCACACGAACCTTGATTAGGAGCTTGCAGCGATTCACATTCTCTTAACTACCTTATATGATTGAGTCTCTTGTTAACCTGGAGCCCGGAGATGATCTCGAATGACATTCCGCCATAATTTGATCTCTGGAAAGCTGAACCCTTGCTTGAGGTTCACTGGAATTGTGTGTAAAGTGGCTCTTAGGTGGCTAAGCATTATTTGGGATCCAAATACTAGAAGCATGATGTGCGCTGACGCTACCTTGAACTATCATTCATGACCCCGTCCAGATTTCGAGCTCAAGGCCTTCTGCAAGAGGTATGATGCGAGCGTATGAGGCACTCATAGGTACAAGTTATTGCCTGCTTATACGCGGCGAAGGGAGAGAGATAGTAAGGTTCATCAATAGAACCTAATCATACAATGGAAACCCCAACGCACCCGTTAATCACCATATTGACTTGACATAAAGACTCCTGAAGGTTTAGCTACAAACCTTAGAGGACTGATTTGCGACGGAGTGCAACCCTCCCTCCAAGCATCATCTATAGGTATAAGTAGGGGACCACCAAGACCTCAAAGACAATTCCAAGACGCCATTCACCATCACTTCTAGTGACATTCACTACTGGCATCCAATAACACCAACCTCGGTCCAACAGCTGCTCACTTGAAAGGAGCTCTTCACCATCATCTCCACATCTTCACTGCCAAATACCTCATCAACTCCTATTATTCACCCACCACAATTGGAGACCATCGGCACTACACCTTATGACCTCGTCTCTTCGGAAAACGCCACACACAGACAACTTCACAAACTTCCCATTTACCCAGTACACAAGCCAACAATACCATTGACAAATCAATCATTGAAATAACGAGGCAGCAACTCGCAAGCATCACCATCCTTTATTTCTCGGCTACTCAATCACGCGGAGATTGAAAGAACTCCAATCTTCCCTGTTTCCTTGTCAAGTTGTCTCACCTTACTTGTCCCCCATGTCTTCATCGAACCAGACCGGACCCACCCGGGCCGCAAACCCTAACCCACGGCTCGACCATACCAAGATCCCGAAACAGGGGATCACCCCACCAGCATCGGCCAATCATGCAGCCGCTGAGTTGGTCTCCGGCCAACCCCCACGCCAGGGCACCACTACAGAGCCGACGACCAAGAGGAAGAGGTCCCTGACCTTGTCAGACCTATTCCGGGAGGCGCAAAAGAAAAGGCGACTCTCGGGAGGAGCCCCCCAGGTCACCAAGAAGCCGTCGTCGAACGAGCAGGCCAAGGCCACACCTGCCACCGACGTTGCCAAGGAGTCGGGGACGAGCAAGTCCTCTGGCACAAGCAATGGCCAGCCTAGTGGACCAGCTCCGTCCAACGCCACGACACCGCGAGCCACGAAAAGGCCGCTCACACTCAATGAACGAATGCTCAAAAGGGCCAGGGAGCAAGCCCTGGCTCGGAAAGCCAGCAAGTCTAGCATTGAGCCATCCAAGACGGGCACAAAGAAAGCTACGCCTGTCGCACCTGCAACCAGTCCGCCCAAGGAAAAGAGGGCATTGTCCACGACGGATGAGCAGCTCGAGCCCGCCTCGAAGAAAAGGCGTCTGACAACAGACAAGGCCGCTGCAGGTCGCAAAGCCTCCAACAGTGATCAAGTCAAAGAAAGACCGGCCGCTAAAGGTTCTGCGACCAAGACACCGCGCCGGACTGACGACCACAGCTCTGGGACTACCGCAGCTCTGGCAACATTCAACGCCGAAGAGCAACAACAGTTTGCAACGTCCAGGCAGCAGCGAAGGTTCATTCGGGAGCAAATATTCGCACTCGAGGCAATCAAGGCTAAGGCCCAGACTGGGCACGACGAACAGGTCAAGCCAGGTGCAAGAGTCAGCCCTGCCAGGAAAGAGGAGAAAACCACCACACCGGCAGGGGGTCGCGTCGAGAGAAACAAGCCGACAAAATTGAAGCAACAGCTCACCAGTGCAGACAAGACTTGCCGGAGAGTTGCTACTGAGGCTGGCAAAGTGGCTAAAACGCCTTCTGGAGGTGGTGCTCTCGCCAAAGTTAGACCTTCACCAGCTGCCGAGTCCAAAGCCAGGACGGATCCCGCCCCACACCTCAACACACGCACGGTCCACAATCCCGGAAAATCTCCGGCAATTGATTTTGATTCTGATTCTGAGGTCGAGGACGACCGGGAGTTGAGCCCGAGAGAAAAGAAACAACAGCTCTTAGCAGCACACAAGGAGAGACGGCGTGCCCTTCAAGCTGCCAAGGCCGCCAAGTCATCATCTCCTTCATCTGACTCTCCTCTTGCGTGTCCCTCACCCTCGCTTTCGTCCCAATCAGCCGAGTCAAGCCCGGCCAGCCCTATTTGCGAGAGCATCACCGTCTCTGCCTCACCACTTCCTGCTTCGACCGGAACGGTTTCTCGGCCCCGGTCCAGCTCAAAGGAGACAGATTGGTCCAGAAGTAACGATTCGAAAGACCGCTCTAACAGAGCTAAGTGCTCAAAGACGGCTATTCGAAGGTTTATCAAGGACTAAGAGATCGGTCTCTCACCATTCCACTATCGACATACATTCCCCCCTCTCTATCGAAGAGACCTATACCTCCTCTTGGTCCCGTTCTGCAATTTAAACAACCCGAGATGGCGTCGATATTCAGCCTACGGGCACCGCTGCAGCGGCTCATCCAAACCTCAACCTCCATCCGCTCCGCCTTTACCACCCCATCGCCATTCGCGCCTCTCACGATACCCCGGATAGCGGCAGCAACAGCAACAGCAGCCGCACCCTTCTCGACAACAACCCCCCTCCCCGCCCGCGCCGCCCCGACGAGGCGCGACGGCAAGAAGCACGCCAAGCAGCCGCAGCAGGACCCCAAGATCGTCAGCATGAAGAAGCACCTCTCCCTGCTCTCGCCGCGGCGCATCCCCCCGCCCCTCCGCATGGCCCGCAACCGCCACCTGCGCCACTGGACCGTCCACCGCGCCTGGCTGCTCTTCCGCCGCCGCCGCCGCGAGGCTTTCGAGCGCGAGCTCATGCGCATGCAGCAGGGCATGTCGCTCGCCTGCGAGGAGCTGAGGCGCACCGCCGGGCCAGGGACCAGGGAGGAGGGCTACCTGTACCGCGTCGCCATGGAGAAGAAGGGCGTCTACGGCCACCGCGGCGTGCCCATTGAGTACGCGCGCATGCAGACCGAGACGCCGGCTAGGGAGCCGTGGAACCATGGGTGGAAGAGGGCGTCTCCTCCTTGATTTGATTTTGTACTGTACTGCATGGAGTTGTGGAGGATGCTCGCACACCAGAAGAAGCTGTTATGCGAGAGGTTCATAAGATCCTCCCCGTGTAGTATGGTCATATGTGACCGGAGATTTGGAGAGTGCCTTGACACACCATGGAAGGTTGTCTTGATTAAGATTGAACTTGAGGAGAACCTATTTGTGGAGGCATGTGCCATGGACCTCCTTCTGCGACATGATTTTGTTGGAGAGAAGCTTGTTCTTTAAACGATGCATGGGCATAGAAGACATCAACCTGGACATCAGGCGACGTGTATTAAAGTGTACTTTATATTAGCATCGGCCGACATGCCGGTCTGTTCGTTGCAATTGAGACTATTCAATGCAGAGGAACCGAGTAGTATCAGTGCATTTGTCCCTTCTGATATGCTGCTCCAATAGTCAGTCTGATTCCACATAACTAGCTATGTCATTATCGCCCGTCCACGAGGCTGACTAGAAACTGGCCCAATCCATTAGGAGCCCTATTCCTTGCCCTCGTCGCTTGAGATTTTGTACCCCAAATTCCCTGAAGAGAAAGTCTATTTCGTTTCAAACTCCAAAAGTGCCGCTGTACCGACCGGGGGCCCGAAATCCAGCCTTTACACGGCCGGAGATGTGTCCATCTAGGACTTTCGGCAGTATCATCAACAGTCTGCACCCTCGCTCGAGATTCCACCAATTGAAGGACGGCGACAGGTATTGAACGCCGCAGCGATAGTATTGCGGGCAAATCCGGATTTTTCCAGCCGTGAGAGCCCGTCTGCTTTCTGACAGGCGTTGTTTTGCCTCCCAGGGGCGTGTGTGTTATGGGCAATGCTTCGCCTGGGTATCCAGCTTATCGATTTTAAAATACGTTCAACACACCCCTGATCCCGAGGTGCTCTCATAAGATGACGCAGCAGCCGCCGTGCTCGCCCTTCTCGAACGTCAATAGCGCAGCCCGCGTGGCCGCCTCGAACACGTCGTCGACGCCCTCGCCGCTGAGACTGGAGCACTCGAGGTACTTGCGCGCACCGATCTCGCGGGCGGCGGCCTCGCCGTCGTGTTCCGTGACGAAGCGGAGCGACTTCTTGCGCATCTCGTCGATGGCCACTGGGTCGCTGCGCAGGTCCTTCTTTAGGCCGACTAGGATGATGGGCACGCCGGGACACTTCTCTGTTGCTTCCTCGATCCACTGAGCGTCGCGAAAGGCGGGTCACGGTCAGTCCATGTTTCTTGAAGGGCAATGTGGACACTAGCTTTTGAGTGGATAGAATGCGAAGTGCGTAACATTGCGTGGTGTGACAGGTTCGCACAAGGCCAAGACTTTCGGCCGGGTGGAGGGAAGCCGGAGATGGCAGGATCCTGGAGAGAAAGAAACAACGAACCTTGTGCTTCACGTTATCCAATGAATCCGGCGTGTCGACCGAGAATCCTATTAATATGACATGCGCTTTTGAGTATGCTAGCGGCCGTAACCGCTCGTAATCTTCTTGCCCGGCTGTGTCCCATAGTGCAAGCTGTACTGACTTGCCGTCGACCCGACAATCTGTCACGTAGTTCTCGAAGACGGTCGGTATCTGTTTGAAGTAGAGGAGTTAGGGACAGGAGTGATTCGCTGGGAGAGAGTGTCATGGTCTGCTACTCGTCAATGTGTTCGACCTGGGGTGACAGTCCGTGGACTTACATAGTGCTGTTGAGGTCCGAGTTAGCGACATCAGTCTTGGGCAGATGGTAGGGATCAAGCTGAACTCACTGTGGGGAAGTAGCCAAGGGTGAAGACGCTCAGCAGACTGGTCTTTCCACAAGCACCATCTCCGATGATAACGAGTTTCCTGGGAGAAAGTGTCAGTGGGACGGGCGAATTAGGAGACTACGCGGAAAGCCGGTCCTGGCGGAGGCAGCTCTTACCTGCGAATGACATTCTCATTCTGTTGGTTGGATCGAGGAGCTTCCTCTGCCATGGCTCAGGGATGGCGGCCGGACGCCTGGGTGTGAGGTAGCCCTGTGTTTGGCAGTCTCTCTAGAGAAGAGTGTTTCCTGGCTGGTTGCGAGAGGGAAAAGGTAGGTAGGAGGAGCACGGTCGGCTAGCGTCCGTCTAGACTTTTGATTCTGTAGGGCAACAGCGTAGAAGAGATCGAGAGGGGAAAGGTAAAATGCCAATTCAAAGTCTCCAAGTGGGAAGGCACTCGTAGAGCATACACTGGGCAGAAAATCTGTGCCGCAGATTATATGGATGGGGAGAAAATGCAGGCAATACGTTTGGCGGACAGTTACGACGGAGCTGAGCGAGAAGGATGCTTGTACGAGGTACCTGATGGCTTGTGCTTGTGCAATGACGGTGGTAGCGCTTAGCCGCTTACCTAACGCGAGCCTGGAGAGCTTCCTGATGCCCAAACGCGGAACGACGCCCCACTGACTGGGGGGAGAGCAAGCTTGGAGCTGATGACAATGTCACTTTTTTTTCTCTGAGGATGAAAGGATATGCCTGTGGAAGGGGGGGAAAAGGAGGGTTTTTTTTGCTGTCGCTAAACGAGGCGTTGCTACTGTGGGATGATGACCCGAGGGAAATAATCGCTTCCATACTATCCGACGCCCTGCACGTCGTGTCGGTGTGTGACTGGGTATTGGTGGACCAGACATGTGAGGCTGTGCTCGGCCACAACTGCTTCGAATTCTTCAAGACACGGCCCAAGCGCACGAGAAATAGCAGGAGAGTTGCGGTCTCAGCAGAGGATGACTCGCCGTGGTGTTGTTGCTGCTGAGGAAGCGCAATCGATTACTTTAAAGGCCCAGCGCGATGGCCGATCCTGCATATAGAGAGGAGCCACGGCTCAGTTATGGACCCACGAGATGCAACTGGATGTACAGTACAGTTCGCCCGACGCTTCGAGGTGCTTCTTGCGACACTGGAAAGAGACTGCAGCTGTAAAACTGTAGCTTTGGTGGCTGCCACTTCATACCTACCAGTACCTTATTCTCCCCCCTAGGGAACCTGTGGTGAGTCCAGGTGATGTAAAACTGTTGGGACAAATCGTAGATAGATAAGGATTGTGGACATTGAGTTTCTAACGGCCCCCGCGTTGGTGGACGCTCGTGAATGTCTTGTACTAGATGAAATGTATCTTGGGCTTGGGCTTCAAGACAGGGATATAAGGTAGTAGAGGTAGGTAGTGACTTGCACATGAATCAGTAAAGAAGAGGCAGGTGCAGATCGAAGGAACATGTCTTTGGTCATTGAAACATGCAATGGAAAGTACTTTCAACCCGAGGTTTCAGCTGGATTTCATCTCATCCAAGTCGGTAGAGCCATCAGGTGAGGCTGAATCACGTGAATACCAGTGCTGGTCCGGGTTCCCGCGAGTGCGCCACTGCTCCTTCCCACCAATCGTGTTGCGCTATTGCCTGTCAGCCACAAGGCGGTACGAAATACATGGGCAAACGAACGAATCTTGCGCTTTCCCACCTGGCTCGGACATTGACTGGATTGGAGACACGCTCGAGGACTACCAAGTTACTTCTCGCTCCGAACCACCTTGATGGACTTTGCTATATCCCATTCTCAGCATTCGTTTTCTAAATTGGCGACCAACAGTGCTACCACCCATTCAAGGTCTGGACGACGCCACTGTCACAAGTTCCGGCCTCAATAATTCGCAAACCGATTTGATCCACGGCGGCTTCACCCCTCGTTTCGGCTCCTCGTACCTCCCATCCCAGTGAGTCCGGGCCCCTGATATTCAACACACCTTTCTGGTGCCTCGCTTTCAGACTGAAGAGTGCTCCCGCTAGAGCTTATCTTCTTTATTGTGCTTTGGCCGCCGTCTCCCTCTCCCCAAACGCCATTGATGCTTGAGCTTCACCTTGCCACCTCGTCATCCCTGCCCGTCACCTCGATGCTTCACTTTTGGTGGCCCCTTTGGCTCTCTCGGATCCTAACACCATTTCTATTTAGGTTGGGACGTGCTCCCTCGGCTTGAGAGTCAGGCCCACGTCATCCCTACATGAACTCGTACCAGCCATAACATTCAGGTCACAAATCACGAGAGATGGGCAACCACCGCCAGCAGCCGCTGGCAGGAGCAGCGCACCCACCTCCTCCATCTCCTACGGCCAAGGCGACGTCCAAGTACACCAACAAAGATGGGTCGAAGTTCATCACGGTACCCAAAGCCAACAGTTCGACCACAGACTCCGCCCAACCCTCACCCTCGCTGGATCCCTCCGACAGCAAGACTGCCGCTCAATCCGACCAGGCCGGTCCAGCTTCGCCTACTACAGTACAGCCGGTAAACCAGAAGAAGCAGAAGCGACGCGAAAAGGAGAGAGCCAGGGCATTAGCTAAGCAGGCTTTGAATAAGCCGGATCCTCCGAGCCCGACCAATTCCGCTGCTCCGAGTCATGACCGGCGGTCCCTGGATGTCGAGCACGACTTCAGCGAGCCGGAAGATGAGCACAGTCATCCCACGGGGCAAGAGAATGGGACGGGTGAGCCGGGAAAGTCCAAGAAATCCAAGAAGAACAAGAAGAAGAAGGCTGCTGGCGCCAACACCGGTAGTATTCAAAGCCATGATGATTATCACGACCACCATGACCATCATGAGGGCGTTCAACATCATGGACACAGCCATAACCACGCTTCACACCCTCCCCCGGCACAGCGCGGATCAGGCATATCGAAGGAGAAGATTTGGAACACGAGCTCTCAGGAGGAGCGGCAGCGCATCAAGGACTTTTGGCTTGGCCTCGGTGAAGACGAGCGGAAGTCTCTCGTTAAGGTCGAGAAGGACGCTGTTCTGAAGAAGATGAAGGAGCAACAAAAGCACACCTGCAGCTGCACTGTCTGTGGCAGGAAACGTACGGCCATCGAAGAGGAGCTAGAAGGTCTCTATGACGCCTACTACGAGGAGCTAGAGCAGTACGCTCACCATCCAAATCAAAACGGCGAAGGACCGCCAATGATGGGATCGCCAAAACGCTTCGGTAACAGGGTGGGGAGTTCGCGAGGGCCACCGTCCAATTACCCGCACCAGCCGTCGCATGGTCGAATAGTAGAACACGTCAGCGACGACGAAGATGACGAGGGCGAAGATTATGAGAGCGAAGAGGAGCCCGACGAGGACGACGGCTACGATGAAGACGAGCCTCCTGAGGTGAACGGCCGCAACGACTACGCCTCTGAATTCTTCGCCTTTGGCAACAGCCTGACCGTGCAGGGTAGGGATAGCCTTCCTATTCTTCCATCTTTTCTGCAGAGTTACCCTGCAAATGTTCATGGCTCATCGTCTTTAGGCGGAATCCTGACTGTTGCCGACGACCTGCTGAAGAACGACGGCAGAAAGTTCATCGATATGATGGAACAACTGGCCGAGCGACGTATGGCACGCGAAGAGGACGCCAAAGAGGCCTACTCACGCGGCTATGGGCACCCAAACGGTGGCGCCTACGGTCACAGCCATCCTCCACCTGAGGAGGAGGATTTTGAAGACGAGGAGGAAGAGTTCGATGAGGATGACGACGAGGAATATGACTCCCAGGAAGAAGAGGTACATGTTTTGCGTACACGCAACTTCTGTGGGCACTTCTCGGCTAACAATACTTGGCAGCAGGATGCTATGACTGAAGAGCAACGGATGGAAGAGGGTCGCCGGATGTTTCAAATATTCGCAGCTAGGATGTTCGAGCAAAGAGTTCTGACAGCGTACCGCGAAAAGGTGGCCAAGGAGCGTCAGCAAAAGTTGATCGAAGAGCTTGAAGTTGAAGAAAGGACTAAAGACCAACGTAAAGCCAAAAAAGCTAAAGAAGCGCAGAAACGCAAAGAGAAAGCCGCGAAGAAGAAGGAAGCACTCGCAGAGGAGAAGGCACGCAAGGAGGCTGAGAAAGCGGCGGAAGAAGCAGCCCGAGAGGCGGAGGAGGCGCGGAAAGCCGAAGAACAACGGCAGAAGGCCGAGGAAAAGCGGAAGAAGAAGGAGGCTCAGAGGAGGGCTGAGGAGGAAGAAAGGATGCGCAAGGAGGCGGAACGCCAAAGGCAAAGGGAGAAGCAAGCCGAGCAAGAACGCAAAGCCCGCGAGGCCAAGGAGAAGGAGAAGAAGGCTAAGGAAGAGGCCGCCCGGCAGAAAGAGAAGGAGGCCCGGGAGCGAAAAGAGCTTGAGGCCCGGCAGCGTAAGGAACAACAGGAGCGCGAAAAGAAGGAGCGGGAAGCCAAGAACAAAGCGGACCGCGACGCGAAGGAGATGTTGGTTCAGGCACAGCAGAAGGTGTTGCAAAATATCCCCAAGCAGGCTGACACTGCTGCTCACAAGCCGACTGCTGCTCCGCCGACAGCAACTCCGATCACTTTGGTAAAGCGTCCGGCCCAGCATGCGATACCTACCGCGGTACCAGTACTACCACAGCAACCGGTCACATCAACGACGGCGGTGGCATCCCCTCAGATTGCTATTGCGACTCCAGCTATACCCAAAGCGCCCCTAAATATGCGTAACCGGCAGCCATCACAGCAGGAGAGCACTTCCGGCAGCTCCCAGTCAACTTCGCAGACTGAGTCCAACCCCAGCCAAGCTCCTTCACCCCATCCCCTCACGCCATCGCATACAAGCCCGGGTCCTCCTGGTCCAATTGGCAAGATGGGAGGGCAGCAACCGCAGCAAGGGGCGTCGCCCATGAATATCCCATCGAAGACGACCGCGGCTCCGCAATTTGGCGGTTTCAACTCGTCGCCCATGATGTCGTTCGGCCAGGCACCTCCAGGGATGCATCCAGTACCGCCTCCTGGATTTGGCTCGCCCATGCACCAAAACCCGGCTTTCCCGCCTAGCCCGTTCGCGCCATTTGGTAGCCCAGGTATGGTAGGACTGCCTGGGAATATTAACCGCCCAGCCGTTGGACGACCCTTCGGACAGCCACCTCCGCCACCAGGCTTTCCCGCAGTACCCGACTCGCAGTTTCCCGGGATGGGTCAAGGTTTCCAAGCAGGGCCACCGAGAGATAACGTGCCATTACATAACCGGCAAGGGTCCATTGGAGTCGATCATCAAAGCCCGTCCGGCTCGTCGGCCCAACCTATCGGTAAACCCGTGCCGATAGGACGGCCTCCAAGCGTGGCTCCCGGTCAACGGCCGGCGGCCTCCCTGCCGAATGCTGGTTGGGCTGGCAGTCTTGCCGAGAGTCAGCACTTGGGAAGCAGCGCGCTCCTAGCTGACTCTGTGGAAGCTGCCGAGGAGATGCCCCCTTCTGCCCGCCGCAACACTTCGGTGCATGTTCCCGGCATGCCGTTCCCCAACATGTTCAACATGGACCCCCTGTTCAACAACCCTTGGGGCCCTCAGTCGGTGGGACAGCAAGGCTTCTACGGTAGCCCGCCTCCGCCAGGTTTTGCAGGTCAGCATCCGTCCGCCCCATGGGGCACACCAGGACAAGCGACGTCAGCTTTTGGCCCGCAGAACGGCATAGCCCGGCAGGGCCTGCCTCGGTCGGTCACGATCAGGCAGCTGCTTTGCAGAGCATGTAAAGAGCTGGTAGAGTCGCCAAACACGCCTCCCCAGGACCATCTGGACAACGGCTACGTCTCGCTGAAAGCACTCAAGGGCCGTGTGGACCAGCACGAACCGACGACGGATCAGGAGCTCTTGGAGATTTGTGATACTCTGGGCAACTCGGCCAACGGGGGCGGCAGCTTCGAGACTCGCACGGTTGCGGGTCAGATGTATGTCCGTTGGGTGCCGGAGCCGAGCGGAATGGACGGTCATCCGCTACAGCGGGCCATTGGTGCACCGGGAGAGATTCGCAGCCCTGCCATCGGGACTCGCGCCTTTCCCTCTGGCAACGGGGTGGGCCCCCACTAGAAGTGGTATTGGGGAGGACGCTGACAGTGGGGTAGTCGATTCTGCGCCAGCCATAGAATGGGTGCTCGTTTGGGGTGCATTGGGGTGTTAGCACGCTGTACTGTAGCATTAGTCGGAGAGCTGATATGAATCAGCGGCGAATTTTTGATCGCAATGAATGAATAAGCGACAACATTTCTACCGCAGAAGCTGCTATTAAACCTATGATTGGCTTAGTATACATCACCATGTCACCGTCACGCAAATTTGTGAATGGTAAGTTTGTGAATGGGAAACAGATGGATCAAAATCTGCCGAATCAAGTGTCTTATTGACCGTAGGAGGCACCGATGGAACAAAGTCACTCGTCCTAAGATATTGTAGATGAGAAGAAGGCCCAAAAATATGCCACATGGGCAGCCCCTTCCGTCGAACTCCTTGTACGCCGGCCTCTCAAATAAGCCACAGCATTAGCGATTCCTGCGCCGTTCAATTCCAAACATCCTCTCCTCATTACCAAGGCTCCTTTTCTCCCTTCCCCCTTTTTCAATGTGCCATGCCAATCACCTGACCTGGTGCTGATCGCCAAACGGACCAGCATCCTGCAAGCCGCCAGCATAGCCGCCACCGTAGGCCAGGTCCCGATCCATCAGCGGCTTCCGGTCCTCGCCCGGCACCTCGGTGACGGTGACGCCGACGCGGGCCTTGTCGGAGAGCAGGCGGGCCTCCCTGGCGATGGCGGCGGCCTCGGCGCGCTTCTGCTGCCTCTTCTCGCGGCAGCAGAGGGTGGCGACGAGGGCGACGGCGGCGGTGACGGAGACGGCGAAGAAGATGGCGATGATGACGCCGGCGGCGCCGAACTTGGTGTTGGCGTACATGCACGACGGGTTGCCGTTGCCGTCGAGGTCGCAGATGAGCCCCGCGGCGCAGACCGAGGTCGGCACCGTGGTCGGGTAGCAGGACATGGCGTGGCCCGACTTTGAGCCGGTGGACTGGATCGGGCACGAGTTCACGGACACGAGGGACGTGGTGAAGCACTGCGGGGGCCGGCCGCTGTGGGCAAGGCCGACCGCCGCGGCGGCGGCGGTGGTGGTCACAGGGGAGGACGTGTCTTGGGTTGTCGCTGCCGCCGTTGTTTCGGCCTCAGTGGCGGATGTGGTAGCTTCGGTTGTGGTGACGGCTGGCGCGGTGGTAGCCGCGGCGGGTTTCTCAGGGGTGGCGGCGGCTTTCTCGGTGGTCGGTTCGGGCTCGGTCGTCGCTGCGACTAGTGTCGTCTTTGGACCGGCTTTGACAGTTGTTGCGGGCTTGTTTGCGCCCTCAGTTTCGGTTTCGGTGTCCTTGGCGCCCTGGCGTTTGCGGAGGTCGACGCCATCTCCCTGGTTTGCAGGATCGCACTGCGTCAGCGTCCAGAGACGCTCGACCTCGGCTTCGGCTTCACTGCAGCCGGCATTCACGTAGCAGGTCTCGATTTGTTTGACGAGTGCATCCCAGGCGCTGGACTGCAGGTTGCCCAGACAGTAGGCGATCGAGCCCTTATCACCGCAGGCGGTCCGTTGGATGATTTGGTGGTTCTCGGTGCGAAGGCATTGGAGCCGATGGTCGAGCGTCCGCGACGACACGCCGAGGGTAAACGCGAGGAGGGCAATCAGTGAAGATGCCGTTGCCGACTTCATTGTGCTTAAACCCGTCTCGACGGTACTGAGCGTCTTTTGTGGTTGTCCGTTGTTCAAAAGTGTTGCCTTCCAAGGCTTGCGTAAAAAGCTCGTCGCGAAAATAGGGGTTCAAGCAAGGGGGTTAGAAGAGAGAGTCGCCAGGTTTCTTGGCGTCAGGCCGGGAGACAGCCTAAGCAAAAGCTTATTTCGATTAGAGTGAAGAAACGGTAATTACGAGAAGAGAAAAAGAAAGACCGGGCGTTGGCGCAAAAAGAAGGAGAGACAGAGAAAGAGAGGATGGAGGAGAAAGGGCTGAAGAAAAGACTGAAATGGCGTCCGGGGCAGACTCTAAGACTCTATGTTTCAAGGACCCTCATGCCGGCTGTTGCACAGACATCCACGACCAGGGGTTGGAGGAGCCAAGCCAAATTTCGGTAAGTGCGAATCCTTCAGCCTCTCGCGGCCATTTGGACGCACTCTAGCAGTCCAGTAGAAGGTGGGTTTGAGGCACAGCCGCCACCGAGCTAGCACTCTGCTAGCTGCCGATGCTGAAGGTCCAGACCTGCCCTGACCACCAAACCTGTCAAAGCCTCCACTGAAATGAAAGCTGTGCAGAGAGCTGCAAGGAAGCAGCGAATAAGAGGACAGCTGCTAAGAGGAATGCGACTCAAACGGCGCATGCAAAGACTCCAAAAGTGCACCACTCAATTTGGAGACGCCGTCTGACCGGCTGAATGCAGATCTGGACAAGGGGATTTTCTCTTGCTGTCTGACACCAGATACGAATGACAGTTGTTGGTCTTGAAGTGTGGATAGGAATGCTTCAGAGGATGTGAAAATGATGAAACAATTAGACTTAAGTCTAAATGAGAGTCCCACCTGTACAGTACCGCTGCGGTACATAAGGACCCCGCTGAACTTCATTACCGCGGTAGGTTCCTTCCACCTCCTCTGGTACAGATTGTCTGGTTTACTGTGGTACTCCTCCCGAATATCTGTGTCAAGATAACACACACTGATATTACCATAGGTAAACATGACATCGACAATACATTTTTTTTAAAGGAAACAGTTAACATGACTCCAACACAAGCCTGTTGTCTGCTGGATTTGCAACACTACTCTTACCGCCAACCTCACTTCTTAGTCGCACCTACCAGCAGGAACATGGGCCTGACGATCTCTGTCTCCCAATCTGGGTTCACCTTCAGCTCTTCAGCACTCGGATGCCATTCATCGAAGTTGCTCAGCTCGAAGCCCGTGTCAAGCAGCAAGTTAATATACGTCGCCGTCGTCCGATGCTGCTTCTCGACCCCGTCAATGAACCACGGCCGCCTCCTTAAGCCTTCCTTCTGGTAGTCCTCCAACTTCCAATACTTGCGTCCCGTTTCCGGATCGACCATCATCGCCGGTGCGGGCGGCGCCGTAAATATGGGATGCTCGACGTTGAACACCAGTTTGCCGCCAGGCTTCAGCACCCGGCCTATCAGCCGCACCAGCCGCGGCAGGTTCTCGAGGTAGTGGAAGACCAGCGAGCTGAAGACGACGTCGTAGCTAGCCGCGTTCGACTCGGGCAGCTCGAGCGAGTCCAGGTCGGCCCGCTCGTACGTGATGCCGGTGTACCTGCTGCCTCCTTCATTGGTCATGGCGTAGGCTCTCTCCAGCATGTTCTGCGAGAAATCCACTCCATGCACCGTGGCCGCGCCGTGGTCAACTGCCCAGCGGCAGAACCAGCCGAAGCCGCAGCCCAGATCCAGGATGTTGAGGCCTTTGAGGTCCGGTAGGAAAGACTGCAAGCGCGGCCACTCCGGTGCCCCGTCTAGCCCGTGCACCGAGCGTGGCAGGTTCGAGTAGTTCTCGAAGAAGGCCGCGTTGTCGTACACGTTTTGTGGCAGCATCTCTGATGTTCTGTCTTCCGGCCCTGGAACAAGTTACCTTAGATGAAGATGTCAAGGCATGTGTCGGTGCCTCTCTCTTTCTTTATACAAAATCCGCAGCCAAGCTGTGTTTCGGCGTGACTCAGTGCGGTCCGCATGTCGCCATTTTGCGGCCAATCGGCGGCAGACATTGTCTGCAGGAACAAGCCACAAGTTAACGATTCTACTTCGGCTCTCTCAGGGCATGATGATGCTCGTGGATGCTCTTGTTGTAGACGTGTATATCAGGAACAAAAGTTTGATCCGATCCATACGCTTCTCCATCGAGGAGCGTTATCATAGGGCAGACTGGACTTGATGTCACTATTCATGGCTGGCTTCGTACGGCCAATCTATTACGGTTACAATACACTACAATGGTCTGTTTACATCTCGTATTCTTACACTACCTCAAGTCGTGTCGAACATTCAAAGCTTGACTCTGGTCGTGTCGAGATACTTAGGCAGCTTATGCTCCTCCTTCTCACCCTCCTCCGACGCGAAACCCGGCGGGAAGTAATCGATAGGCTCCTGCAACCGCCTCAGCATCCTCTTCGTCGCCTTTCTCGGATTGATCCCATCAGCTGTTCACATGTCAGTCCCCAGACCATCACCAACATCTTCTCAATCAGACAGGAAGGGACTCACAGTAACCAATAAACGGAATCGCACTCCGATATCCCATCATGTCCGCAATCTCCTTCGGAATCTCGCCGTTCAATACCCTCCTCGGGTCGACCGACAGCATCAGGTTGTCCAAAGGCCGAATGTACGGCTGGCAGTACTGCACCGTCAGCGCGTACCGCGGCTTATCGCTTCTGTTCGCGCCTCCGGAATGCCATGTCGTCCCGAGAAAGTAGATGACACTGCCGCGCGGGCAGACGGCAGTTATGGCCTCCTCGTCCTCGCCCATCCTGTCGGAACCCCACAGGTGACTGCCGGGTATCAGCCTCGTCGCACCGTTGGTCTCGGTGTAGTCGTCGAGGCAGATCATGGTCGCGGCCGTGACCGCTGGGCGGGGCCGCGGCAGGCGCGTGGGCGAGTCGTCGTGGTGCAGGAACTGCGCCTTCTCGCCCGGCTGGATGACGATGGACTCCATGATGTAGATGAGGTACTCCTCGTCCAGGAAGAAGTCGTTCAGCGCCCGCACCGTCGGTATGAGGCAGAACTTGTCGAAGACGCGCGACTTGGCGATGAGCGAGAAGACCCTATTGGTCTTGTGTCCATCGAAGCTGTCGCGTCCTGTCTTGGGCGCCGGCCCGTGCAGTCGGTCGATCTCGGATTTTGCCTCTAGGGCGTCCGCTTCCGAGAAGGCGTTTGGGATGATTGCGAAGCCGTCGCGGAACACGGTTTCCACATAGTGGCGGAGGGTTGGGTCGGTCGGGAGAGGCTTCGCCTTCTGCTGGTAAATGGAGCGGATGACGTCCTTTGTGATATCTGTGGTGCCTACCATGTTTGCTTGTAGTGTTTTCTTTTTGCGTGAAGCCCTCGTGGATTAGTTGATCTTCTTGTCGGATTGGACCAAAACCACGCCCGGTTGCACTGCTGGGCTTTATATATCTTGATCACAAAAACTCAGGAGATAAAATCAAGCCGAGGCTTTGCAAGCTGACTGTCAGATATGCTCCATCTGGGGCCCTGAAGCTACGCTGACATGCTGACATGAGGGGCTCAAAGAAGCGCTTATGACAAGAAGCTTCAGCCAAGCCCGGAAAGAGACCAATGGGTATGTATGGTAGGAGAAATATTGTTACTTTCGGCCTAGATGGTATGTTGACCGTTCCACCGTCTCGGAACTAAGATAGGTCTCCAAGTGCATTGGTAATCATCTCGCCTAAGATCTGACGATCCGGCAACGACAAGTTCCCAAAGCTTCAATGATAGGGTTGACAGGTGACTCTTGACTGTTTACTGACGATCTCATAGATGATGAGTGACATTCACGATACGAGGTGTCCCTAACGACATCGTGAAGACTCTTGGGATTCCTGTCGAAACATATCGGAAGACACCGTCTGCTCATCACGAGGTAGCTTGTCTTAGACAATTATGAGCGACAGTATTGACGGCAGATGGTTGAACGGCCTCTGCACCCCTTCAATAACAACTCGACGCTGAGGAATAGGACATCGTCTCTCACGATCTCATAAACCGAGCTTCTTCAGTTGGGGCCGAATTGGGGTAGATTTTGCCGTTACGTGACAGGGCTGATGTCAGACACTTGGAACCTTGGTCCTGCATTTTCTGGAGGCCCAATAAGAACCTAGCGCCCCTATGTTTTGGGAAGGATTACGCAGTGTGGAAGCTCCAAGAAGATGGTTTAAGACTAGGGCTAGGCAATGGCTTGCTGTAGTCAGGTGTCCGTAGTTCATCAAGTCGCCATATGCTCATCTCTCCCGCTAGTTATCAAGCCGCGGATTCTCCAAACCTATCACCGCTAATCAACCTTATTGTCGGAGCTTGCTACTATATACAGCCCTCAGGCCGCAGGATCATGCTTGTTTCACTATGCTGCAGTCTTTATCACAAGATATTTGCCTTTGAATCTACTGGCGCAGTGACCAGCTTTGCCAACAAATTCGCGCTTTGGGACAGCGTGATACCTCTGGAATCCCGGGTATCGTCTCCGGGTCAATAGCGCAGCAATACATAGGCCGCGGTTTATATTCGAGGCATTGCTCGCAGTAGTCAACCGTCTCGAGCCCTACACAGGTGCAGGCGACGCTTCATTATGTCATTCGTTTGTTCGTGTGGAAAAGTTGCAACCTATCATTACATTCGACTTGTGGTCCAGAAAAATCCAGAGAGTCGCAGCAATACGCCCTCAGCCTCGCCCAGGGATACCTCGTCTTGCCTGGTTGTGTATAAGATACAATGGCTTTATGGTCGTCCAGTGGCGCGAAGAAGGGCATCTACGCCTGGCGGCGAAGGCGGCGATGAGAACTCGACCGCGCATTACGTATTACCCCTTGTAGCTCCTCTCTTTACCCAATCTGAGGGTCAACTGGGACCCTGAGTTGACCCTACAGGCGAGAGACACTGGAGTAAAGTAGGGCGCGTGAGGAGATCGATGAGAAAAGAAAGTAGCCGTGTGATAATCATGGATGCACTCCCTCAGCCCGAGACCTTCCTAGACCCCAGGTCAGAGTCCCGTGCAGCGGAGGGTCAGTAACCTCGGGGCTTGTCCATCAAGCGGACATCAGCCTCTTAAAGTAGCAAGCAGTATGTGTTGCTGGTGATGAGTGATCGACGAAATCACATCACATATTCATCAATCCCGTGGCAGCACTCGTTACGCGTTCTTTCGATGAGAAGAAACAATCGAAGTAAGATAGAGCAGTGTAAGTGACCTGCATAAGTTACCTAGCGAAAACCGTTAGGTAAGCTGCTCACGGCAGAGACCCCAGACAACCCCACTAACAATGGGAAGGAGCTTGGGCCAGGCCTGGGATGATGAAACGCGTGTGGGATCCCAGCAATGGTGACGTCGATCCATCCGATCTGGATCCCGACGCTTGGCACCAACTTTGTGAGCTTCCTTGGATCGCGGATCTATCGAGCGTCATTGTGGCTGCCAGCTGGAGGTAGAGTACTTATTCCCCTCCGTAGCTGAAATCTGTGATATTCTGTCAATTCCATGCCCTTGTTCTTATCTTCTTATTGATCGTCAGAATAGCTCGCTGCATCCCCTGAAGAGCGACAACATGGCAGGTCTGAAGGACATGTACGATAGCACAGATCCCAGGAAAGACCCGGGTCTGAGCTCTAATTTTGAGGTTGACTATGTGATTAACTACAAGGTCCCTGCAAATGGTCAGCTAGACAACGAGACCATATCGCTACGGTTTCTGGCAATATACTGACACTCCCAAAGAAAAGGCAGAAGCGGAAGCCGCCTTCCTGCAGCTAATCCAAGCTCTCGCCGACGTGGGCTTTGCTACCGAAGTTCGTAACGGCGACACCGACTCCCTTCTTGTCTTCACGAAGATCGTGTCGGAGAAGCTTCTCCACAAGCAAATCTACCGCTACAGGCTCCAGGACTGGCTGTACGGCGTCCGGACCTCCGCCCCGAACAAAGACATCGCAACGCATCTCGAGGAAGAGCCCGTCACGGAAGCCGAGCGGCTGAGGCTTGCATATCTCCTTATCACCAAGACGAAGAACGAGGGCGGAGCCGGCATCGCGGCCAAGACCGGCCAGTGGAAATATGTGGATTCCATCTTTCCCCTTCACGACCACGTCTTCAACAAGAATTGGATCAAGGAGTGGAGCACCAAGTATAAGCTGGAGGAAGCGGATCTTGACCAGATTCGCTACAAATTCGGCGAGCAAGTCGCCTTCTACTTCGCCTTCCTCCAGTCGTATTCGACTTTCCTCCTATTTCCGGCTGCATTCGGCTTTGGTGCATGGATCCTGCTAGGCCAGTTCTCCTGGTTCTATGCCATTGTGAATTCGCTGTGGTCTGTCGTCTTCTTTGAGTATTGGAAGGTGAAGGAGGTCGATCTGGCCATCCAGTGGGGGGTGAAGGGGGTGTCTAAGATCCAGCAGCCGCGAGCGCAGTTCCAGTTCGAGAGCGAGGCCCAAGACCCGGTCACAGGAGAGGTAGTCAAGATCTATTCTCCTTGGAAGCGGTTGCAGAACCAGCTGCTGCAGGTTCCTTTCGCACTCGCTTGCGTCGCTATTCTCGGAAGCTTGATTGCTGCATGCTTCGCTATTGAGATCTTCCTCACCGAGGTCTACAACGGGCCGTTCAAGCAGTATTTGGTATGGACGTCCGGCTCACGGCTTCGCAAGTCTCTGAAGCTGACAGGGGATTATAGACTTTCGTTCCTACGATTATACTGACCGCTCTCATTCCTACGCTTTCTACCATCCTCACCGGCTTTGCGGAGAAACTAACTCATCTCGAAAACTACGAGACTGAAGATGGTACGTGTCGGTCGTCATGCCAATTTACGTTACGACTGCTAACGGAGTTAAAGCCCACAAAGCTGCCTTTGTACAAAAGATATTCGTCCTCAACTTCATAACTTCCTACCTCGGCATTTTCCTCACGGCATTTGTGTATGTCCCCTTCGGCAGGGTCCTCGCCCCGTACCTGGACATCTTCCAAGTCACCGCACAGCGGTTCACCACCGCCGGAAAGCCGCTCCCGACGAAGAAGTTTGATATCAACCCCGACCGCCTGACGAAGCAGGTAATTTACTTCACGGTCACGGCCCAGATTGTTAACCTCGCTCTGGAGGTCGTGGTGCCGTATGTGAAGCGGAAGGTTTCCGAGACTGTCAAGGACGTCCACACGGACCTCACCTCCAACAAGAAGCACGAGTCCCGATATAAGGATCCGGAAGAGGAGAAGGAGTTCCTGGCTCGTGTTAGGACTGAGGCTACGCTCGAAGAGTATGACGTTACTATCGACTACAGGGAGATGATTGTCCAGTTTGGTGAGTGAGACATGGCGCTCCAGGTAGGAACGAGGCAACTGACTGTAGACAGGCTACCTATCCCTCTTTTCTGTCGTGTGGCCCCTCACCGGATGCTCTTTCCTCGCCAACAACTGGGTCGAAGTCCGCTCGGACGCACTGAAGATTGCGGTCGGCAGCCGCCGCCCCATTCCCTGGAGAGCCGACAGCATCGGACCTTGGCTCAACTCGCTCGCCTTCTTGTCGTGGCTCGGCAGTCTGACCAGCTCCGCGCTGGTGTATCTCTTCCACAACGGCAGAGTGGGCCCTGACGGATCGCCATCGGGTATCAAGGCCTGGGCTCTTTTGCTGTCGGTGCTTCTCGGCGAGCATATCTACCTGGTGGTCCAGCGTGTTGTTCGCCACGTGATCGGCAAGATGGACCGTCCGGGCCTGCAGAAGGAGCGCGCCGAACGCTTTGCGATGAGGAAGAACCTGTTGCAGGAGACGCTGGGACAGGACCTGACTGAGGAAGCGTCCGGGCCCGGGTTTAGTGGCGGAGAGAAGATCACTCGGCAGGCCCTTGAGGAAGATGCGAGACGTGAGTCACTTCACGGGCATGGGACGAGGGAAGATGCGTAAGTGAGCCCTTGACATAAGTGATTTGGGGTAGATGAGGCTGACCGAGACAGATTCTGGCAAAGACAGCGTGGGGCTGCGGAGAGTATTCAGATTGGGAGGAGTATCATTGCCGATGTCAGTTCTAGCTGAATTCCCCTGTTATAGCGAACTGTGACGACTGATGTGTTCAACAGGTTGGAGCCAACCGCACGAAGACCACGAAGAAATGATGTCGGCATCGATATCCGGACGGTGTGTGAGGGATGGGCTTACCGTAGTGGAGCACGCTGCCGAAAAAGGGTTGAATTGCCATACTGTGGTAGTGTACTACTTTAAATGACGGCAGTGTACCTCGTAATGAGCGGCGCGTCTTTCTTTGCAAATGGTGGTGCAGAAGAGACCTGAGAGACCAGGTGTGCGGGGGCTAGCACATGCGATCTTGCCTCCTAGCTGCTTTAGCAGGGGTCCCCGGGCACTGGATGCTACCCTGTTCAGAGAGAAACCTTCTAGAAGGGAGAGTGGCGTCCTCAACTTGCGGAATTTGCCTAACTGTGATAAGAAGCTGGTCTCGGTGACGCTTCTAGGAAAGGATAATATAGGAATAAGACTGCACATTTGAGAACCAGTTTTCGTTGCTCTCCAGCGCGAAAGGGTGGCCTCCGGTGACGGAATTCGATTCATCTTCAAATAAGAATTCATTAAGAACCAACCAGCAGCTCTTTTACTGCTTTGAGAGTGCGCTACGCCAAGGCACACAGGGCAGTCTGGGGTAGGCATTGTCAGGCGGCGGATGCAACCTTCTCTGCTTCTGAATGTTACTGCGCATGTCTCGAACCTGATCCTCAAGATGCACATGCATGTCTTACACAGGGGGGCAAAATCGACAGTGAGAAATTGAGAAATTCCACAGGAGTTTTCTCTAACCGAATCTTGAATTTCTTATTTGCTGCAGAAAAAGAATGGACGGCCCTGTTCTCGACCTTTCGGTTCTTTCCACAAGGCTGCTTCTAAAGGAGCGAATGCCCCGGGAACAGTACAATGTGCACTGCGCACTGCGCACTGCGCGTTGTTATCTCAAGCCACATGGACCTTCCAGTAGGTTGCTTGCGCTCCTGTGGCGGGCGTAACTGAATAGCTCCCCACATCATGAGGTGCTTTGCTTCGTAGCTTACCTAGGCAGGGAGGACCCTGGCTGGCTGAATCACAGGCTCCTTCTTCATCTTACCGAGGACGTGCAAAATAGAGCATAGGCCATCTTGCATTCAATAGAGCCGTGACCCGAGAAAGAAAACTAAGGTACCACGTGTGTCACTCAAGCTCATCTTCTGGATTAATTTGGCAGATGCCCTGGACTGTGTATGTTCTGCACAGCCTCCAGGTTCCCCGCCAGGCTACCCTCCATGTTCCCCTCCAGGTTTCCCGTCTGAAGCGGCGCAGACCTCTTCCTAGAGTCTAGCTAGGTACTGTGTCGCTACTTTGATGCCCGCTTGCTGCGACGGGGTCACCCTGACCTGATTTGCCCTCCCGTGCTGCTAAGCTTCAGCCTCATGCAGGATAGAGAACCCCCCCTCGCACCCTCTTCCCAACATGGCTAGAGATATGCAATCTGGCACTTCCACTTTCCTCTACAGGAGCTCAGTCCACCAGAGTCGCCGTCCTTGAGCTTTTTTCCCCTTGCCCTCGACCTATCTCAGCAGAGAAGTGATGTTCGTGTATTGTTTTGCGCCAGATTGAAGCTTCCAATAGCTTACACCAGAAGCTCAGCGGAAGAGCTCTACCTTTATCGCACAAAGCACGCTCTTAAACGTTACACATAATCTAACAGCCTGGTTTGCTACCTTGGCAGATCTGCCGGGGGACCAACAGGCTGCGACCTTGAAGGCGCGCGACCTTCTCACTCTTTTCTTGTACTTCCATCCCGAGACGTGCCCATCATGGACGACGACGTCCAAAACCTCGTGCTCGCTCCCTTTCACGAGGTAGTCGAAAAGGGGGCAGCAGCGCTCCAAAATGCGACAGACGCCGGTCTGACAAAGTCGGACGATATGTTCAAGGCAGCGCAGAGTCTAGTCAGGGACGGAGAACGTGCTCTGAAGAAGTTGGAGCCCCTCTGCAAGAAGCAATGGGAAGAATATAGCTCTAACTTTGTCGTTGCGCTCAAGGAAAATGGTACTTTACTTCGCTTGCTGTCCGCCACGTCTCGAGGATTCGTCAGATCAGCTAACACCCAAGTAGATGAGATAGCCGACTTCAGGACCGAGCTGAACGACCTGCTTTGGGACTTCGACTCTTTCGTTGAGGTCGACGACTTCGAGCCTGGCGAGTACTCCAAACTACAGTCGGCCTCATCCAAGGCTGCCAAGAGAATATATGAGATTTTGATGCGGTTGAAGCTCGAACCTCCAGCAATCTCATTCAACAGCTTCGATTCTGCGGGAATCTCCAGGACGACTTCCCTTGCTGGTCGCAGCGTTGTCTCGGATTCACCATTGCCGTCCGCAGAAGCGCCACAGACGATCGAGGAAGAAACGCTGGATGCGCCGATAGCGCAAGGGTCGGCCGCTCCCACTGCAGCGTCTCTGATGGCCGCACAAGCAGGACCGGATCTGGGCTACGAAGTATCGAATCCAGAGCAGACACGCGACAAGCAAACAACTTCTCCCCGGCACCTCGACAGTCGTCACGATCAGGGCCGTCCTCCAGAGGCCGAATCACCCGTAATACCGTACCGACTATATGCTGACGCCGTACGTGTCGAGGACATCCCGCCTGAGCCTCTTGTTAATCCTTGGCAACCGACCGCCCAGCCTACTGTCACCGTCGATACGAATTCAACGGATCCGACACCTCCTCCAGACCGCAGAAGCAGAGTCTCCTCTGACGACTCGGAACGGCCTTACACGCCGCCCTTCGTCGTTTCCAATGCTTTTGGTGAGCCAACCGGGCCGCAGTCAAGGCCACGCAGGCTCGACGATGGTGTAGCAGCTCTAATGGCGGAAGAGATGTCGAGGGTTTCACACACGGCTGAGCGCAACACGGCTGATTCCGGAACGGAACATGTCAGTCATGGCGACCAAAGAGCTACCCAGCGGGACATCTCGCCGTTGCCCAGCCAAGTACGAATAGTCGCCACACCTTCTATTACATCACCAATGCCATCGGAGGAAGTGAGAGCGCCTTCATCTTCAAAAACAGCCACAGAGACAGGATCCCCCACAATAGCCGCAGAAAATCCAATTCGGCGTGTGCTTTCGTCCCAGAGACACTCCCAAGCCAGCTCGACAAACTCGGGACGATCTTCCGTGTTCGATCCCGCGCCAAGAGATAGCATGGTCAGCCCGGTAACAGACCATCGCGTGTCTACACAAGACGAACGTAATTTTAGTCCTGTCCGCACGGATTCATGCGCCTCCATTCCGGAAGATCGGCCAGTCATGAGCGCCGGATGGTCGCCGACCACGAGGAAACTTGTTGCTATACGGCCAGGACCGTCGCCGCAACCGTCACAAGCAGATATCCATCCGCTTCTAAGAGCACAAGCAGACGTTTATCCATCTCCAAGAGAGCATTCTGCAGATCAGCCCGGCCTTATAGTCGCTCCAAACGCCGAAGAGCAACCCGGTCTGGAGCCCGTCCTGAGCGGTGACGGCTCGGCACCTGGATCGGGTGGCGTGCCTTCGTCCATAGTTCTCCGAGAGCCGAATTGTAATATCACCCTGGATAGCTCTTTCTACCAGCTGAAAGGCTTCTGTGACGGGGCAAAGGACATCATCCGCGGCGGTGTGGGAGTCAAGAAGGTCAGGAAAGGGGTATGTCTTAAAACCATGGTGTCACTCTCGAGGCCTGGAGCTAATTCTTCGAACAGGGCATCGGGGCTGCCAATACCTTGGTGGCCAAGTGCACGAACAAGTCCTGCATGTTTGAGCTAGAATGGAGGTCTGTTGAGGCTGATGTAAACAAGACGGGTATATATCACCCCTTTTCCCTGATCAACTATTCTTGCGTTTCGCCCCCCTCGTCCTAACTCCTACCAGAGCAAGCGAATTATACCACCGCCGGCATCGGATTTCGACTCCGTTTCATATCCAAATCCCACCTCACAGCGGGTAACATAGACGACCACAAGTACGGGTGCCTCTTCTGCATACAGCTCGGCCGGACAATGGAAGAGTCCGACGCGACAGTCTTCCCTAACCAAAAAGCGCTCTTCTCGCATATCGCGCGTCATCCGCGCCCCTTACCACCGGTTGCAGGCCTCACAGTTATCCAAACTGCGGAAATACCGCAACAGTTTCGTAACAACTACGACCTCCACATCCCGAATCCCACCCCGGCCAAGAGCCTGATGACCGGTCTCGCCCGGGAACTGTCCAGCATGCCCACCGCCGTCGCCACCGACACGTACCGGCGCACGCAGCTCAGCACTCTGCGGGCGCCGCCGGACGCGTTCGCAGGCACGCTGCAATTCTTTGCCGGGCAGCGGATCGTAGGCATCGAGTTCCCGGCCAGGTTCAACGGGGAGTGGGCGCTCGGGTGGGCGGACAACATGCGCGGCGCCTTCCCGGCCGATTGCGTGAGGCTCGAGCCCCCTCCCGAGCGGGAGGTGCGCAAGACGGCCGGGTCGGGGCTCAGGGCTGTCGCGCGGTGGAAGAGACACCCGAAGGACAAGGAGGTCAAGGAGGGTGGGTGGCTGAGGTTTGAGAAGGGCGAGGTTATCACGAATATCAGCTGTGAGTTACTAACCGATATCTTATTTAAGGAGTAGCCTTGATGACGGAAAGTGCTGACGGATGACAGTCCCTTACGCAGAGCATTGGTGCTGGTATGGATCCAACTCGAGGGGGAGATACGGCATTTTCCCGCAGTCGTTCATGGAGCCCAACACGCTGTCGGAGACGCCTGGGGCGGACAGGGCGAGTGTGGTCAGCCACGAGAACAAATCCGGGGCTTCTAGGGTGCTGGCCCAGCTCTCGTCTATACGGCGGAGGGACACGAGACCGCTTAGCTCGGCGGGATCGCACAGCAGTGGCGATACTGCTACCCAGATCTCGCCCCGGCCAACAGTGTACAGTTAGGAGAGCAGTGACGGGTGCGACAGAGCTTTGGATTGAGTGAGGAGTTTTTTCTCCTTTCTTTGATTTTGTTTGTGGTACCACTAATGGAAGGTCTTGAGGTCCGGATAGGTGTTTTGGGTATACCGTATAGGGGTTAGGGTTTAGATTGGGACTGGTTGATGATACCTTTGGATAGACGGTCTGGGCGATCAGGGTAGCGACGTTTTGGGTTTCGTAGTGCTTCCTTGAAAGCCTGCCGGTTATCACCAGCACTAGTGATTCTATCTCAGTGTTCACTACACTCCATGTGGGCTTTGTAGCCCGTAAGCCTCAGATAGGTGGTAAGTTGCGATAAGGTCGTGGAAAAGATATCCGGATTTAGGGTCCCAGCCACTGAAATGCTCGCTGAATTCAATGACGAACTCTCCACAGAACCCCGCACCAAGCTCTCCCGAGTGCCGATCTAGTGTGGGGACCTCGGGGGCAACGCTGTTCTCGCCGTCGGCAACTATTCTGGCCTACGATGCCGGTTACCGTCTGAGTTGAGTGCTTTCTTTTTTTCTTTCTCTCCTGTCGTCCGGCTTAGTCCTGCAGATCATCTCTCTCTCGTTCCTCCGTCTTCTCTTCCTCTCCAATTGCTCTGGTCACTTGTAATAGTCTTGTACACTCTTGTGCTAGTTAAATTGATCATCAAGCTTCTCTCGGGCGGACAAGCTCCAGCAGACAAGATGGCCATCGACAAGACCCAGTTGACGGGCGTAGAGGTAGCCAAGCACAACTCCTCCTCGGACTGCTGGGTCATCGTGCATGGGCGCGCCTACGACGTGACCGATTTCCTGCCCGAGCACCCGGGAGGCCAGAAGATCATCCTCAAGTATGCGGGCAAGGACGCGACCGAGGAGTTCGACCCCATCCACCCGCCAGACACGCTCGAGAAGTACCTTGACAAGTCCAAGCACCTCGGGCCCGTGGACATGACGACCGTCATCAAGGAGGCGACGGAGGACGACCCCGAGGAGGTGGAGCGGCAGAAGCGCATCGCCGAGATGCCGCTGCTGGAGCAGTGCTACAACCTCATGGACTTCGAGGCTGTTGCCAGGAGGGTGATGAAGAAGACGGCTTGGGGGTACTACTCCAGCGCGGCTGACGACGAGATTGTGAGTCCCTCTCCTCATTCTTTTCTGCTCTCACTCTGGCGTAGTCTTTTCTGTAATGTCACATGGATGTACTGACTGCATATGCCCCAAAAAACAGACGATGCGCGAGAACCACTCCGCCTTCCACCGCATCTGGTTCCGGCCGCAGATTCTCGTCGACGTCGAGAAGGTGGACCTGAGCACCACCATGCTAGGCACCAAGGTCGACATACCCTTCTACGTCACGGCCACGGCGTTGGGGAAGCTGGGACACGTCGAGGGCGAGGTGGTGCTCACACGGGCGGCACACAAGCATAACGTGGTGCAGATGATACCGACGCTGGCGTCGTGCGCTTTCGACGAGATCGTCGACGCGGCGCAGGACGGGCAGGTGCAGTGGCTGCAACTGTACGTGAACAAGGACCGTGCGATCACGAAGCGGATCGTGGAGCATGCCGAGAGGAGGGGCTGCAAGGGCCTGTTTATCACGGTCGACGCGCCGCAGCTGGGCCGGCGGGAGAAGGACATGCGCAGCAAGTTTACGGATCCCGGGTCCAATGTTCAGAGCGGGCAGGCGGTGGACACCAACCAGGGGGCGGCGAGGGCCATCAGCAGTTTTATCGACCCAGGGCTCAGCTGGAAGGATATCCCGTGGTTCAAGAGCATCACAAAGATGCCCATCCTGCTGAAGGGAGTGCAGAGAGTGGAGGACGTGGTCAAGGCCATCGAGGCGGGTGTGCAAGGTGTCGTTCTGAGCAACCACGGCGGGCGGCAGCTGGACTTTTCGAGGTCGGGCATCGAGATCCTGGCGGAGACGATGCCGGTGCTCAAACAGCTGGGACTGGAGAACAGGATCGAGATCTACATCGATGGCGGCATCAGGAGGGCGACGGATATTATCAAGGCGCTGTGCCTGGGTGCCAAGGGTGTGGGCATCGGTCGGCCGTTCCTGTATGCCATGTCGGCGTACGGGTTCAACGGCGTGGATCGGGCGATGCAGCTGCTCAAGGACGAGATGGAGATGAACATGCGGCTGATCGGCGCCCAGAACGTAGAGCAGCTCAACCCGTCGATGGTGGATGTCAAGAGCCTCTTCAACCACGGGTACGGGCCGGCCGACAACCTGGCGCTGGCTGTGTACGATCCATTGGTAAATCCGCCGCCTAGACCAAAGTCCAAGCTGTGAGTCCGCGACCGAGTTGTGTGGATGTGAGGATTTACAATTGGGACATTTTCGGGCTATTCAAAGGCGTATTATAGGGATACCTACAAGCATACGATGCGTTTGATATAAGGGGTATAATACTGAATTTGGATACCTTTTTCATACCTAAACATAGGGCATGTTTCCGTCTCACATCGCTACTGACGAGTCTGGAGTCTTGCAGTACCCTAAATGAGGTGGTGCCCAGCTTAGGTCTAGTCAAGGTATGCTCTGCCAGATTTAGCCAGTGGCAACCTGTATAATCTAGTGTACTACTAGACCTGTATGTAGGTAAGGCAGTACAGAGTGAGGCCCAAGTCCACTGTGGCAGTGGCTGACGGTCATCCTGCATAATGCATCCATTTGGAGAATCTGATACATCATCAAGGATCATCCAGGATCATCCTCTTCAACAAGACTTCCACACCACGACACCTTCGGAGCAACGTCAGAGGAAGGAATGACCCGCCTGGTGTTGCGCCCGCACGTGGGCTATCAACTTGCGGGCAGTGAGACAGGACTGACAGGATGATCGGTCACGCCTTCGATTATCATCTGGTACGTGATACGGTGATGGAGAGCAGGGTTTGTAGCAATGACTACGCAGATCTAAATATGAATTAGTCCCGCTTCCCCGCAAAATGGCTAAACGGTACAAGGAAGAATACCTAAGGTACGTATACAGTACACCTAGCAGGCGATAAGATAAAGACTTGACTCGGCGCGGCTCAGACACAAACAGCTTCGAGGCACGTAATACCACAAAACACAGAGACTGTGACTCGTGTTCCCCTTCCCCTTCGCAAACCTGGAATTGTTTCCTACACTACATACCTACTATCTGCAATCTATCGACTTTGGATACACGCGTCTATAACCCTACCTATTGTCCTTTGATCGAGACTTCACCAACCGCAGCCAAGTCTCACCGAGCTCGAAATAGAAATGAGCATGTAACGCCGACCTGAACTAGAGCAGGACGCTTCCTCCTTTCTCTCTACCCTAACGTCTACCTTTTCTACCATACAATGTCGTCTCTCGAGGCCAAAATAGTCGTGCTGGGCTCCCAGGGCGTTGGCAAGACGTCGCTGGTGCAGCGTTACTGCAATGGATCTTTCAACCCGTCGCAGATCACGTCGACTGTCGGCGCCAGCTTCATGGCCAAGCGCGTCATCGACACCGACACAGACACCGTCGTTCGCCTCCAAATATGGGACACAGGCACGCTATCCCCATCTACAGTCTTTCCCACCTCATCACCGAACTGGTTATACTAACCTCACGTGTTTCCAAAAGCACAGCCGGCCAAGAACGCTTCCGCTCGATATCGCGCCTCTACTACCGCGGTGCCAATGCCTGCATCCTCTGCTACAGCATAACTGACGCCCAGTCATTCGCCGAAATGGGCATGTGGCTAACAGAGCTCCGCCGCAACCTCCCCTCCGACATCGTCCTGCACGTGGTCGGCACCAAGGCCGACATTGTCGCGCGCGATCCCTCTAAGCGCGAGGTACCCTTCGAACGCTGCATCGCCTACGTCGCCGAGAACCTGGCCCCCGGCATGGGATCAACCCCGCCGCCCACGGCGACGCCCTTGGGCATGCCGGGCTACCACGGCGGCGATCCGCACCATCACCACCACCATCATAACCACTATGTCCGAGGCGGCGCCGGGATGAGCGGCGGGTCCGCCGGGTCGACGGGCGTGGAGCCCCAGAGCACCGAGCCGAGAAGTCCCAGCAGCAAGCGCAGCTCGGGCTTCTGGGGCCAGGAGGCCGGCTGGGACGCGTGCCACGAGATATCGGCCGAGAGCGGGGAGGGCGTCGAGGAGGTGTTTCGGGTGGTGGCCAGAAAGCTGGTCGAGCAGAACCGGAAGATGCAGCAGGCCCTGCTGGCCGCCACCGCCACGCCGGGCGTGACGCCGTTTCCGCATTCGGAATTGGGCGGAGGGTTAGGCACGCCGGCCGGCGGCGCTGGTGGTGAGACTCAGGGGTACTTCGACGGGGTGCACTATCGCCCCGGCGGGAGTTTTAGGGTCGGCCGAGATAGGAGGAGCTGGCTGTTCTCGCCGGGGTTCAACATCCCGACGCCTGGAAACCCGGGTGTCGCGGTTGATGCACCTGGGGGTGAGCGGGTGGACGAAGGGGGAGGGGTAGCGAGAGAGAGAAGGAGATGTTGCTAAACTTCTGGGTTCCAGGAGAGATGATACCCGCGTGTCTGTTCAGATGGGTTTTTCCCCTATATCTCTACTTCGTTTCTTTCGGTGGCTACGGCACTCGCATACATTAGGGCATCTCGGGTACGGCATGGCTTGCATTGGAAATGGCATTGTGTTCGGCATATGGTTGTCTTCGGTATACAACGCGAGCTCGTGGATTCGCTTCTTTGCATTTGGCGTCTCTGGGGCTTTTCGTCTGGCCCTCAAGCATGTGTCGAGCTGCGATGGGTAATAAGACTCTCTCACGAGATAGGTATAGCATGGCAAGGTTGGTTAGTGCCACTAATAATGGGGGTTAATGAAGATGCGCAGTTCCTACTGACTATTTTATTTATTTTACCTCGGTGCAAAGGCCAGAGTCCTATACGTAGTGAGGAGGCTTCTACCCTAACCCAGGCAGTACATGAAGACCTAACGAGGTCCCGTCATCTCTGAACTTTCCTACAGTGCAGAGAGCTCTTATCATTTAAATACGTAATATACATTGCTCTCCCGTCGCGTTGAAAGATGGGATGAAACCCTGGATATCCAGGTATCCACTCTTCACGTCAACTGATGGAAGTCTGGGAATGAAAAACGCTAGCCCAATAGGGTAATGCCGTGGTCTCCACCCCCTCCTCGCATGTACAGGTATTTTTACCGCAGTACGGATACATTTTCTCTGACGAAAGGGCAATTCCAAGCTTGAAACACGCAGCTCCGCTTTAAAGGTGGGGTTGAAGTTGGCTCGTGCACGACAAAGCAAGCAGGGAAAAGTCCCTCCCCCCGATTTTCTGGACTTCTCACGTCAACTGATCGATCTGCTCTGCCTGTAAAGAAAAAGCCCAGCGCGACAAAAAGTGCGAGTGAGAGAAAGCCGAAAGCTCATCCATTCGGCCACACCCCCCCAATCCATTTCGGACCCTCCACTCTGGCCAGCCTTACCTTATTATTTCTGTGTCTCGTCCTTCTCGGGTCCCTGGTTTGGGTCGGTGCTACATGCCGGCAGTCGCCTAGTTGCCGTCCAGACCTTTCCCTCTTTTCCATCCAGCCTGCCTGATACTCGTCACATTCCGCTTTCCCTGCGGTTCTGTCGGATCTGCCATACACAGACCCGTCACCCGCGCCCTTGTGTGCCACCGGTCTGTGCCAAGATCCAGTCCATATCCATCCCACCCTCTACAGATAGCAGAAGAACCGGAACGAGACGCCCTTCCGCTATAGCGTCCGTCCCACTCTTCCTTTTGAACCTGCCCTAGGGTCAGGGGGAAAGAGTCTGATTACGGGGGCCAGAAGCAGAGAGCGCACACACACGCCCTCCTGCCTAAGATAGCTTGGCCGGCTTAGGTTTCTGGCATCTGCTGCCGTCCAGATCCGTCAAAGAGACCCTCTCCGGCGGGTCGCATACTGTCGCTCTTCCTTGCTGTCGGTCGACGCAAGACAAGCGCATATTAGACGAGAAAAACAGAGTTTATCACACGCAGATTGGCTCATCGCCCGCCGCCCCCTGGACAGTTTGTACATCGTCACCCACGCGAAGGGTTCTTGTTGGATACACACAGCGACACACGTCGTATCCCGGTCCATTCATCCCCGGCTTTCGATAGGGCAAAAGTTTGAACGCTCTCGCACATCCCGATCCTTATTTGCTTCCTCCATTTAGTGGGAATACCCCCTTCCCCACTTCGGCAAGCCCCATCGTCCTGCACACAAGGTCCCTTGTCTGTATCGACGACCACTTGTCTGGCGGACTGCGTCACTGCTGCCGCTCCCGTCGTGCTCATCCCTTCCCGTGGTTCAGGTTTCTTTGCCATCCAACCCTAATCCGGGCTCGACAGCCCTGGAACGCCAGCCATGTACTCGGCCCCTTATGGCTTCCCTAATGCCGTTCCTGGAAGCGCAGGCGCTGGTCCAGCAGCTTTCAACGCCGGTGCCCCGCCGCCGCAGAACCCTCACATGCAGCCGGGTCCATCCCCAAACCAGCCTCAGATGATGTATAGCAACCAGCAGTTCCCCATGACCGCCCAAGGTCACTTTTCCGGCGCCAACCCAGCCGCCATGATGGCTGCTGCTGGCCCTGCAGCCATGATGCAAAGTCCCGGCATGCCACACATGTCACCTAATGGCCAGAGTAAGCTACCTCCTGTCTTACCCTACCACTTTGCTCTCTTCCCATTCCTACCTACCTATCCCTCTCCAATATTCTCTCTTTTGCCTTTGTTTGTGCTTTGCTGTACCTGCCGTGTCTCAGGTGTCGTTACGCCCGGATCGGCTTGATAGAGAGTACTCGACTTCCGGTTGTTCTGAGACGACCGCACAAGGCGCTACTGACTCCATAGTCTTTTGGACTTCTGTTGAAGCGCGTCTTTTTGCGTCTTACCAAAGGCTTTTTAAGGTTAGAAGCTAATCTGAGTATCGTACAGTGGCATATCAAACGCCTTTCACAAGTTCACCCTATGGAGGCGGTGTGCCAGCTACTGCAGCTCCCCAGCCGCACTTTCCTCCAAACTACACGATGGCCGGCACCATGCCTCAGCAATTCCAAGCGAATGCTGCCGGGATGCCCCAGCAGCAGATGCAGCAGCAGATGATGCAACGCATGTATCCGTCACAGCAGAACGGACCAGGCATGGGCGTGTCCACTCCACAGCGTCAATTTAACCCTCGACAGGGCACTCCGGGGCAATCTACCCCTTCTCAACAGGGCCAGTTCGTAGCACCGCCTAGTCAACAAGGCACGCCGCAAGCTCAAGTTATGAACGGTGTCCAGCAACCGCCCATGTCTGTCACAACCCCGCAGACGCCCACATTTCCGTCCAACGGCCAAGGACCCAACACGAATGGGAGCGTAAAAGAGTCGACGCCCCTCAGCCCGGGTACCGACTCTCGCGAGAGAGAGACATTCTCTCTTTTGCTCAGCATCAACCAGGAACTTCTGTATGAGTCGATACAACTTCAAAATACCAGGGCCGAGCTGAAGAAGGAACTCAAGAGAGAAGCGCCTACGTCTGGGGAGGGCGGTGGAAGCACGAACGGAGATGGCTCTGATTTGTTCAAACAAGAAAAGCTCATACAGCTGGACTACGCACAGTAAGTGTACAATACGCCCCTGCTACACAAAACTACCCGCTAACGACCTCGTTCAGTTGCATGCGGAGGCTTCAAGGCAACCTCACATACCTTGCCGCATTAGCGGACAGGAAAGTTGGCCAAGTCCCCCCATGTCCTGCTCACCTCATGCCGCCTCCACTCAACCTGAGTATCAAGATGAGGTCACCGACGGCGCCGGGAACCGAGTCTAATGAGAACCCGCCCCAACAAGATCCCGAACGAGAAGAGAAGGATAGGCTTTTGACTGCCGATAGAGAAGAGAGGGATAAGCTCCTCAAAGAATTGTACAAGAAACTCCAAGCGCAGTTTCCGGGAATCGACCCCAGGAGAGAGCCGGCATTTGCAATGCCCAACGCTGGGGCACAGCAGCAACATAATGGCCAACGGCCAGGCGGTCCCGTTGGAGGGCCATCACCGAATCAAGGAAGCCCTGCATCGAATCCACAAGCCCAGAGATCGGGGCAAGCGCCGGCGCAAGCCGCCCCAATGCAGCAGGCTGTGGGAGGTTCATAAGTCGGCTTCAAGAGACCTCATTGGTGTCAAAATCGGGTATCAGGAGATGTTGTCTCATGGTTTTCCTTACATATATACCCCTCTCTATGTGCATCGAGCACTGTTTCGGGAAGCTCATTTTAAACGGCTGGGAGTTTGTTTACTTTGTCAGCGCCTATGCAAGTAGCGCTCGGGAACTGTACCGGTGTTTGGGGACGTGAAATATCCCTTGGGCGTTTTGACATGAGGCTCCTCCAGCAGATGTCGTGAAGAGGTGCTTTGTTACGCATTGGGGTTGTGAAGTGTAGGTAACTGAAGGCAGTCCCGATGGATTCTGCAATGAAAGGAATGCCTAGAGTATGGCCCATGGGACGACTTCTCCTTTCAACAGTGACCTTGAATCTTGACGTCTCAAGGATAGAAATACAGGTCATGAGAGCATAATATAGCACCAGAGATGGCATCGCCAAGATAAGTCCAGCTGCCGGGCATGGACCCACATCTCCACATTCGGCCGTCGGGCGGGAAGAAGCTTGAAGGTGGAAGCTTCCGTCCTCGGCAAATAAATAGCTTCCATAATGCCTTTGTTTTGTCCTTATATAAAGCTGATGCAATCTTTATGCGGCAGCGTCGTTGACAATAATATTATTAGTGGGAGGCTCCTCACAAGATGGCAGCTTTGCCAAGTCTGCTTGGTTTCCCTTACTCAAGTCACAGCCGACTCTTGATTTGGTACGGCTTTCTATTTCGAGGGGTTGAAGGCGCGGTGTTTGGAACGCGTTCCTTACGCAGTTTAGGGCATAGTACTGTAAGGTAGAGTACCTCACTGTTGTACTGTACCACAATGGTCACCAACCAGAGCAGCCCGTCATCTGGACTCCAGCCAGTTGGGAGGGTGCCTGCAGGATGCAGCTCACCACTAGCGCGCCCAGCTTTATTTTCGCTGGTTAGGGACCCCTGTCTTCGTCATCCCCTTCATTAACGGCTTTGCGACTTCATTTTGAAGACCGCGTGAGAGGAGGAGGAAGGGGTATAGCTTCTTTCTCTTATGACAGCTAGCGGACAACAAGATCCGACAGTGGCGATTCTCTCCTAATGGCTTCTTTGCTTGAATCACTCCATTGTGGATTCATCTTGTGTCTGTGATACCCGAACGAAGTGACAAGTGATTGATTCCATGTCTAGCGCCTACCGCCAGGTTGCCATCAAGTGTGCGCCGGAAGTTCAGACCCTGTACTTCTAGAAGAGTCTGCCCCCAGTGCAGATATCCGTCTGTCAAGAAGTTACATCTTGTCAAAGACTACCAGTTGTCTTTTCTTGCCTGAACGGCTCGCTGAACACTTGTTGATTGTACGGTTTCAGTCTTCTCGGCCCCTCGGTGAAACAACACAGAGGAAGCCGCTAAGAGGGGCCAATTCCAAGCAAACCCTCGAATCATCCCTTGTCGCCGACTTATCCCTCCCCCCTGCCGTACCCTTTCCCAGCTTCCGCAAAGTTGCAACTTCTTCACCTCACGGGCGGGGTTCCTTCTCTCCTGGGACTGTTGTCGGCCTCTTTTCGTCCCCGCTCCTCTTGGTGCCAACACGTTAGCTGTTGGGAGGTATCGCGAGTCTCGGATCTTTGTCGCGACACCAGAGCCGGAACCTCAATACAGGCCTTCCACCTTCGCTTTCTGAGGCCCTGAGCTTCACAAATGGAGCTCGACCACAACGGAGCAGATAGTACTCGACATGCATCGCAGCCATTGCCAGCATCCGCAACCATGGACGAGAGTCTTCAACAGAGCTCTCGGGCCCGATCGGACACCGCCCCGGCAGTCGACGAGCACAGTCAACGTGTAGTAGACCACGATTCCCTCGTTACAGTTCGATTGTCCGAACCTCCGTATCTTCACATCAATACGAACATCACACCGAGCGGTCTGCCTTCGAGAAAGAGCTTCCAAGGGAAGGATGATATCCCAAGCGACCCGATAGCAGGGGCTATAAATAAGGAGCAGAACGGAGTCGGAATTTGGGACGAGCAAGGAGAAATAGAAGTCGTTCCCCAGTCACCTGCAACGATCGTCTCGGACCGTTCGCGCACCTTGCAAGACGAGCTTGGCGAAGGCGTCGACTCTCCGGATGATACAGACAGTATACAAAGCACCATGGACGACACGGACATTACACAACATGATTCGAACCATGCGTCAGTAATAAGCCACCCTCGGAGTTCGGAAGAAACAAACTGGGACCAACTTCAAGAGATCGAGGATCAGGAATCAAAGGACCAGGTTTCGGAGAACGTGAGTTCGTTTCTGGATGTCTGGGTTGGAAAGCTGTGAATTGTGCCAGAGTAGTGACTGACCCGTGACAAACAGTCGACGTCTGCGCTGCTTGCCAGATTGGATCAGGAAAACAATCTACTAGCAACTAACCCAAAAACTGTAAAGGTGCACGTTGTAGAAGCCCAAGACTCGTCTCGACAGAAAACACGACCACCGTCGATGGCACAGATTCGACAGATGGTCAATGGTCCGCAACCTCCAGCTCTTCGCTACTCGGTACTACCACCACCGCCCATGACGGACCTTCAATTCTACGCGGCTCTCGTCAAGGATTACCGCCAGACGGCAGCTCGGCTACCCACGTTGCTCACCAACAAGATCCGCAAGGGCGTCCCTCCACCACTTCGAGGCATTGTATGGCAGAGCATGACACTCGCCCAGGACAGGAGTCTCCATGAAGTCTACGAGAGACTGTCAGGTGAATCTAGCCCATATGAGGGTATCATCGGCAAGGATCTTGGAAGGAGCTTCCCGGGCGTTGATATGTTCAGGGATCCCGAAGGCGAGGGCCAACGGAACCTGGGTCGCGTTCTGAAATGCTTCAGTCTCTACGATCAGAAGATCGGTTACTGCCAGGGCCTTGCCTTCCTGGTTGGACCTCTCCTGATGCACATGAGCGACAAGGAAGCCTTCTGTGTCCTGGTCAGGTAAGAAATGGGAATTGAATCTCCGCGACCATCGCAAGCCCAATCCAAGGGCGGCGGTGGATGCCCATTTATTTGGTGTTTTGCTAATGTCTGTGTCCGAATGGTAGACTCATGGAAAACTACGATTTAAGAGACTGCTTCTTGCCAGACCTCGCAGGTTTGCATGTCCGGATCTACCAGTTTCGAGAACTTCTACGGCAGCATTTGCCCATCTTGTCGGCCCACCTGGAAGATTTGCAGGTCGATCCCGCGTACGTTTCACAATGGTTCCTGTCTTTCTTCGCCGTAACGTGCCCCCTACCCATGCTGTTTCGCATCTACGATGTCATCTTTGCCGAAGGAGCTTCGGAGACTATTATGCGGGTGGCCCTGTCACTCATGCATAAGAACCAAGACCGGATTCTGGCATGCACAGAGCTCGAGAATGTAGTACAGCTTCTCCTTTCTCGAAGTTTATGGGGTTGCTACAATTACAACGCAGACGAGCTCGTCGAGCATTTTGTCAGTCTTTCCGACGTTATCACTCGAGAACGATTGGCAGCGCTTGAGCAGGGGTACCGCGAATCTCAATTATCCAATAGCGCCGCCAATATTGCCGGGCCTGGCGCCAATCTCAAAGGAGCTGATGCACGGCGTGCTCTCGACATTACCACCGCCGCATCCCGATTTCTGGGCCGAATCTGGGCTTCGACTTCTTCATCCCCCAAATTAGGCTCCCCGGCGTCAGGGGCCGTGTCACCCTCCGCCACGAGCAGCAGCACACTCACTCCAGGCCTAACCGCCCCGTCTTCACGTCCTCTGAGCATGCTCAGGCGGACTGTCTCCAAACAGAGTCTGGCTTCGACACTCAATTCTATGGAGGCGAGCTCCACCCCGACATCGTCGTCAGCCGCTAGCATCTTGAGTTCAGCATCTACTGAATTGACCTCAATATCGCGAGACAGTTCTGGCGTTGACGACATCTCCAGCCGCCAAGCGGCCCCCTCGGTCAACGGACCCGGAACCAAGCCCACGACCGGTCGCACCAATGCGAATAAAGAAGACGAAAGAAACCTACATAGCCAGATCGAAGACCTGCTTACTGCACTTAGCGAGCTGCAGCGAAACCACGCTCTTCTAGCAGATCAACTGCAGAAAGAGAGAGAGGAACGAAGTGAGGATAAAAAGGCTGTTCGGTCGCTTTTAGACGGCCTCAGAAACAAATCAGCACCCAAGACACCGGCCTCGTCGGACGTCGAGGCCAGCAATGGCGACACGATCACCCTAGTCGACAGCCGACGTGCTAAGGAGCAGCCTTCCGATGAGCAATTGTCGAATTTGCTGGAAGTGGTCGACCAAAGGTTCGGCGATGACCACGACAACCGGAGATCTTCTATAACACAGACGAAATACCAACTGCGAGACGAGCTTGCACGGGCGAAAGAGCAGCTCTCAAACGAGCTCTCAAAGTCGCAGCAATACAATCAAAGAATATACCAATTAGAACAAGAGGTTTCCAGCGTCTCAGATCAGCTGAGAGAAAGCCGGAATCATGTACGCAGTTTGCACCAGGAGAAGCAAAGGCTCGAGAAGCAGATTCACGGCATGCGGGTGCGGGCTTCTGATAGTACTCCAACAACGGGCATCGAGAACGCCGGTTGGTTCACCCAGGCAACGGGCATTGGCGGAACCGGTGCAGCTCCTGCAGCTCCGGGAGGAGGACTACGAGAACTGAAGCTGGGCCGCAGCAAGTCTACACCTTCACAATCCACGTCGCCACCGAGCAAACGATCATCGTCCCTGATGCTCCACAAACCTGCCAATGGCAGTCGTGAATCCCTCGTGCCAGCACCACTGACTGCGCCGGTCAGCGAACACGACGCACTCCTCCTCGAACTCGTTCAAGCCAAGACGTCCGAAGCGATAGCACGGCAGGAAGCCGAGGAGAGCAAGCAGAAGCTCGAGAGCCTGCGAAAGGCCTTTGGACTCGCCCCCGGCGAGGTTTCGTCCTTCATCGCGCACAATAAGAACAACTCGGTCTCGTCGACAACGGCGGCAGGTCAAGCCACGGCGGCGGCGTCCGCTGCTATTGGCGGCATGTTTGGCCGTCTCACCGGATCTGGCACTGCCGATGCCCGTGCTGCTGCTAATGCTTCAACTGCTACGTCGAATAGGCCGGCCTTGGTTTCGGCTGCCACGACACCGGCTCCTGCCGCCACTGGGGGATTTTGGGGTTGGAAACGATGAGTTTCAGAACCTTTGCTGTCTGGCTGCATCCTGTACATTCGGAAGAAAGGAATCATCTGCTACCGGTGGTATCATCGCCAGCCCTGTGCGGTAACCTTGGCTACCTCGCTAGGCAATTTTGGTACACTTTCGCGGGTGGAAATATTTTTCTTCTTCTTTTCACCGCTACTAGATTGGTGCCTTGTCTGTTCGGGCAGACGAGAGAGTCTATTACTTCTTAGAAAGTGCTTCGACGGGAGCAATAGGCGGGGAAATCATATGAGTGCAAAACACAAGGTTACAAGGTACAAGCCGTTCAGAAATGAACGGTTGATGTTGAGGATAGGTAGATTCACTGAGGTATCTAGTAATCAACGGCCTTAATTGCTACCCAGTCATCCGGGCTGGCCCAGCTCGAACTGCACGTGTAGTACCTTATAGCGTGATGCTATCGTCAATTCGTCATTGGCGAAAATCAGGGTCTAGGCAGGACAATGTAGTGCATTACGTGCACCTTTGTGGATGTTCCAGGCAAGGCAGACCCAAATACCTAGTCGCGAAAGATATGGCGGGATATTTGCGTGCTGCGAAACTAGCGCTCAATCACATGCAGATAGTTCTGGAATTGCTAAGTGTCGTCCCAGCTTGAAAAGTCCCCCGCAGGGACGAGATGACTCTTGGCCAATGTTCGTCCCTAGAATCCGCGTTGATTAGGTACTTTTTTCAAACGACCACAGGTACCTTTGAATTTGAAGTGATGATTCATAAGTATAGGAGATACTCGTGTCAACGTTGGAAAACATGTTGTTTTCTCCTCGATTTTTGCCAGCCCACAAGTAGAAAGTGGAAAGTAGGAAGACACGCATTACTGTGAATGCCGTGCCAGGCCAAATTGGTGTCGATGATGCAGTTTGTGGCTGTTCAAGGCTCCAGCCGCCATGGCATGATGAGATCATTCGTGTGGACACTTGGGGGAAGGAGCGTTTCAGCAGTCACTGGCTAGTGGCCAGAGACTGCCTGCCTTGGTGGGAGCCACAGTAACCAGCAGCTAGAAGCACTGACCATGGGCGGGGCGCCACAAGTTGGTTCCGTCATTTACGTAGCTCCTGCTTCACTCCTTTCCACCACCAAAATAATTATCAAAGCACCACATTCTTCACTCGTCCCCATTTCCTGCAATTCTCCCAAAACCATCCCACCTCCTCGTTGCCTGAGCTGTCTTCTCCATTACCTTGCACTTTTTGCCTGCAATCACAACTGCACTGCCTACCTAGTCAAGCTATCATCATCGCCCAAGGTTGGTATCCGCGTACAAATCATCTCGGAGCTCAGCTCCAAAAGCAACTAGCTTCTGACAGTGACATCAGCAGCTACCCAAGAAATTCATCTCCTAAATCCACCCGCATCTCCCGCAACCAGTACAAATCTCACTCTACAACATCATCACAATGTCGGACGGCGCGGCTTCTGTCCCTAACGGGAGCAGCAACAACATCGATGTTCTCAAGAACAGTAAGGTTAGTTTTCCTCATGGTGTGACGTGGCCTCGTTCCGTCATTAAGTAGACCGTAAGATCACACGACAGCCGGCTGACCTGGAATAGTGTTTCAAAACTCCACAACAGCCGAAAAGCTATCGACCAAGATGATATTGACAGTTATCTGTAGATGCTGCCAACGCGGCCAACCAAGCCTACAATACTGTGGCCAACGGTATGTGAAAATCCTTGATTACAACCACTCGCTGAATAGTGTACTGACGGCTCGTGTGACCTCAGGCCCGGTAGCTGAAAACATCAAGGACCAGCATGCAAAGACCTCTGCCGAGTTTTCCAACCTCGCAGCCGCTCGCCAGACGCCTTCAACTCCCGCTGCCACCGGCCAGCCGCTGACACATTATCACTCCTTCTTCTCGGAGCTCCTGTCGTGGAACAACCCTCGTACGTACGCCCCTGTGGCAGCGTCACATGCCCTTAGTCGACTATGTACTGATAAGGTCGTTAGGTGCTTCTGCCATTGCTTATGCCACCATCGTCACTCTTATCTTCTCGATTAGGTATCTGGATATATTCCGATGGGCTTTCAAGATTACCTGGATGGTTCTCGGCATCACTGTTGCCGCCGAGGTTGCTGGCAAGACCATCTTGAACAGCGGCTTGGCTTCCCAGATCCGCCCGCGCAAGTACTACACCATCCCCCGGGAGACCCTTGAGGCCATGATTGGTGATGTCAACGAACTCGTCAACTTCTTCGTTATTGAAGCTCAGCGGATCCTTTTTGCTGAGAATGTGTACGCCTCGGCTGCCGTAAGTTTCTCGTCCTTGAAGGTTGGATTTTCCTCTTCTGAAATGTACTAATCCCCCACAGGCGGCCCTCACTGCCTTCATCTCCTACTACCTTGTCAGGATCGTTCCGTACTGGGGACTCTCTTTGATTGCCACCACTGTCCTCTTCTTTGCCCCACTCGTCTACAAGTCCAACCAGGAGTTTATCGACGAGCATCTCCGCCAGGCCACCGAGGTTGTCAGCACTCAGACCGCTCAGCTTCGTGAGGCTACGCAGAAGACCACAGCTCAGTACACTGAGGTCACTAAGCAATACATGGGAGACTACACGGCCAAGGCCCAGGAGCTCATCCGTGGCCGGTCGACCTCGCCCGAGGCTCACTCTAAGCCCGCTCCTAGCGCTGTCAAGAAGGAGTATAAGGACGCTGACTTCCCGGCCGCTCCTCAGGAGTCGTTCAAGCCGGCCAAGGTCCCTGATGTCCACACCGAGGACCCGGTTGTCAAGCCCAACGACCCTGCCTTCAAGACGGCTGACCCTCTCCTGTCCTAGATGGGAGGTCAAGACACGTCAACGACCATCTCTCCTGTCGTTGACATCTCACACCCGGATGTTGACTGGCCTTCACCATCTCGGAAGTGAGTTGTCATCGCAGCAGTTCGTGACTGAAAGATGGTTATGATTGGACTAGATGAACGAAGTGTACGAAACGAACATTACATACAAACACATGATCTCTCAGAACGTCACGCTGGTTGCATTTGACGACTATGGCTGGCACAGGACAAAGATTGACAACCGACCGGCAACAGGGCCTGTTTCTTTTTATGATCAAGGTCTGGTTCGTTGAGTGCTGAGGGCAGGTGTGAACAGCGGAAGGAAGTGCGAAGAACTAACATGGTTAGTGCTAACGTTGTATGAGTGGAACATGCGCGTGTTAGAGAAGGGGGATTTCTTAACTGGTTTTTGACGTACAACCAAAGGAGTCATAGTCGGTACTGCGTTTCCTCTTTTCTAGGCAAGGGGAATGCCCGGTTCTTAAGGTGTAATGCACATTACGTTAATCAATTCTAACCTCTCTTTTCTTGTTCCCTTGATTACCGTGGTAATGTACCATCGACGATCTCCCTTCCTCTTCTTCCTCTTTCCTTTCCCTTATCCAAGCTCCGTGTGGTGAGCCAGCCGGTCGAAAAGCTCGAATTCCATCCGCTCAGCGGGTTCGGGACTGGCCAGGATGTCTCCCATCGTATTAGACCCTGGCAAGAGATCCTGTTCAAAAGCCGGTTCCCCTATCCCTCTCATGTCTGTCAGGATCACCTGGCGAATATTCTAGCGGAAAAGCGAGTCCGGTGGACAGAGGGGTACGTTGAACAGGTCACTGTCGAGGCTTTGCCCGGCCAACTTGTCGATATCAGGAACGAAGAACACGACCTTATATCCGTTCTAAATAAAATGAAAATGCCACTATAACCTTTGGTAAGAATTCGTTTTGTGAATGATGTAGAAATGGACATCATGGTTGATTGAAAACGCATAATGATCAAACATTATGTGTAGATGGGAACGAGGAACGATGCCATTCCGTCCAGAGTTGTTGATTTTGCCCCGTGAGGCGGATCGTGCCGTGGTCATTCTCGAGCCATTGTTGGAAACGCAGTGACCGTCGCGAGCTTGATCTTGTTCTTTCAACTGTTCACTCGGTATGAAGAAGACCTGAAAGGTTACAAGAGGCCAAAAAAAAAACCCCCAAAAAAAATTCCTGCCCGAGATGGGAGCCATGCCACGGCTTCGAACACCGCACCTCGGTGACTCAATCTGACAGACGACCATCCCTCAGTCAAGGACATGTAGTAACCGTTAGGCCACCATGCCCCCGAGCGAGCATTAATGGGAAGACACTTAATCAAACCTATATGCCTGACAGCCTGGAGGTGTGTACCAGTAGCGCTTCACTTACCGAAGTTCACAAGACACGCATTCCAACCTAAGAACCACAGACTAAGCAATGGTGGAAATAACTTGAACAATGTCACTCGAATACCGGTTGTGATAGAACGTGCTCGCATGCATGTGACCTCGTGTTTGACCTCAATAGCATCGGCATTCACGGTATAGCTTCCTGGGAAAAGAGACTGACTACCCCGTAGGACTTCGTCTCCCTCCTCGTTTGGGACGACGTGATCGACCGAGACAATGAGAAGGACGTGGAGCATCTAACGGAAATCCATATTTGTGATGCCGGCACAAAGTCTTAGCATGCTTAATGGAACGTTCCTCATTGTCATACAAATCCAAATGATCACACCGCGGAAACGAGCTCGATTCGACATTTCGATGTAAGGGTTCGCGAGGTGGGCGAACGACATCGATGGGTTGGTCAGATGGGGACGGCAGTGACGGATGCAGAGAGATGCTGGAGTGTAAATGGGTGGCTCAGGGTTGCTAAGATTTCGCTGAAGTCGTTGATTCCAGAGAGGTGCTGTCATTCGAGCTGGATTATTCGTGACAACTGGATACGGCTGTGGTTGACAACAGATACTCCCAGCCCTCAACAACGCACTCCAACTGTTTCGATGAATGAGGCGATACCTCGCCAACTGTATTTTATGCCCCAGGCGTGCTCAAACGTAGAGTATAAATATAAGCTCCCCCTGATAGCAAAGTTGTCCCTGGCTTCTCCATAGTTCTCATCACCCACACATATCCCCTAACCCCAGTCGAGAATTAAGATTGTATCTTCATTATGTCGTCTTCGGTACACGAAGGATCGACTCGTCCGGTCGCTGAAGAAACAGGTCCCAGCGACAGCGGCAGCTGTTGGACGCGAAAGCCCATGGAGCAGATCTGGAAGCCAGATTCCAACGAGCCTCTTTCGGACGCAGACGTAATGGCCGAGCTTGCGAATCTGCAAGCCGACACCGGTCGTTGCGAGTCTGCCCTCATCCCCATTTGCATTATGGGCCACTTCTGGAACGTATCCCAAACCCTGCCACTGCAGGCGGTACGCCCGTCGGCGCAGACTATAGAGGAATGGGACGAAACTCTGAAGTTCCTGAGCAGCCGTCGCCTACTCGGTGTGTACCGAGACGAAGAAGACCACCTCTTCGTGTCATTCACCCAGCCCTTTAACCCGGCGGATCTACCCATGTCCGAAGACATGGAGTCGCCCCTGCGGGACGCAATCGTGTCGTGGACTTTCGAAGCCGAGTTGTCTAACGACATCATCAGACGCGCCGTCGACGTGCTGTATTCCTGGGGATATGTTGTCAATCCGTTCGAGAAATACATGTCCCTCCGTCATGGCCTGAGGAAAGCGTACAAGGACTTGATAGGTCGCAGAGCCCGGGACGGAACGCCGTACATTTTCGCACCAGGCGCCAGCCTCGCGGTGGGGAAGCTGTTTCTGCACATGGCGCGGTAAGTACTCCCAGCGATATGCTTAACCTCTTACATGCCAGCCGATCCGTGCTGCGATCGGTCGCCTAACAAGTCATAACCATAGTGAGAAGAAGTGTCGCTACTTCGGGGGTATGTTCTGCCAGTGGGTAACGCAGGATGTTCTGGTCAACTTGAGAGAGGCGGAGAAGCAGGCTCCTGGAGACGAGCGGGAACGTCTGAAATCAGGACGACTTGAGCTAGAGGCTGAGTGCCACGAAATCACAAGGCTTATCGTCGACAAGCACCCCTCTTTTAGCTAGCTAGAGATGCTGTTATCAGCCAAGCAAGGCACTTACGTAGTCATCCAGGGGCTCGAGTAATGGGGAAGATGTCAGTCACCAGGTGACCATAAAACGAATTATCAGACCGCTCAAACATATATCTTTTGAATTACTACCGCTTCCTGATCCCCAGATATGCGAGTTTTTCGGACCTGACCCCAATATGAAACCCAATGAGAGAGATTGTGTAATATGACAACAGTAAACCGAAAGAACAAGAGAAGCATCAACGCCACAAACAGAGTCTTTTGTAAATGACGGAACAAGACGGCCCTGTCATCACACATGAACCCTCCAGTGTGTGTCCTACACGACCAGAGTTATTAAGTATATATTCAAGAACCACTCCCTCTGCTCCCAATCCGTCTCGTTCTACCCTCTCACGATCGACAGCTCACATATGCGCCAGCTCATTGTCGATCTGCCGATCCATGAACGTCCTCCTCTCCCCGACAAGCTCGGTCTGCAACCTCTGTTCTACCAGAGCGCGAACCTGCTTCTTCGTCACGGTGTCGAGGTCTACCTCCCGCAGCACAGACTGTATCGCCTCCGTGATGACCAGGTCGTCGGGCCCGGCATTGCCGCGCTGGAAATCAAACGACACGGTTGACATGTGGCCACTCTCGGTGTGCAACCCCAGCGGCGGCCTGTTGCCGCCCGCATATCCGAACACGGTCGATGCCCTAGGTGTAGCCGCTCCCAGAGCCGCGCCGGGGGACTGGTTCATCGACATTCGGAGGTTAGTCGCGCTCCGCCCCGCAGGCACGTCCTGATAGGGCGACTGCATGCGTTGCACGTCGTTGCCGTACGCGGCGGCCCCCATGGACGCCATGGATTGCCGGTGGGCGAGGCCATGAGCGTCGTTAAAGGGAGAACCGAGAGTGTAGGTCGAGTTGCGGGTCAGGGCGCCTCCGGCCGGGAAGGGAGCCGGTGACTGCGGTGGCATGAAGGCGCTGGCGCCGCGACCAGGAAGTCCGGTAAGGATAGATGGCTGGCGGACGGAGGAGTAGACGGACTTCATATCGTCGAGCTCATAGGTTTCTTCATATACGCCGTTGTCAACCTTTTCGTTGGTAGTGCCACGGCGGCCAGGAAGGTTGTTGATAAGAGCATAGTCATCCCACCGCTGTAAGGGGATGCTGCGCGGATCAAAGCCCTCGTCGTCGACAGCGAGATATTGCTTCTTGCCTGTCTCTCCGACGACGATGCGCGTGTTACCCCAAGCGAAGTTGTCCTGGTTCCAGAAAGAGTAGATGGGTAGAATGAACGAGTAAACCGGGAAAGCGATGATGTAGATGATCATCCAGCCGATGTGCTGCCACTGTCGCTTGAGGATGAAGATCAGAGCCTGGAGACCGTACACCGCAGCCAGGAGGATGATTGAGATGAGCGGGAATTGTCCCTGATGCGTCGCAGCAACATAAATGAGGTATCCGAGGTACACGCATGTAGCGGGGAGAATGAGGGTGCCGAGAAGATCTAGGAAAACGATGAAGCGCATCGAGAAGAAGCAGAAGCCGCACATGTCCTTCAGGAACATCAACTCGGCCAGGTTGTGAATTGTGGAGTTGATCCAGCGCCGGCGCTGAGACAATAGAACGCTCCAAGTCTCAGGCGCAGCAGTCTGGCAGTAAGCGTCCGGAATGAACTTGTACGACATGTAAGGGAAGTATTTCGTCATGAGGGTGGTGAGGAAACGATCCTCGCCTAGAGACAGGAGGTTCTTCTTGTGCAGCGTATCCACGTGGCAATCGCTGTACTCCCTAATAATGTCATCGGAGATAATCAACGGCTTGCCCTTGTCAACGGTCCTCAGGCGATACATGGAGAAACTAGAGGCGGATTAGCATGAGCCGTAGGGGTAGAAATCTAACGCAGGAAACTTACCAGCCAGGCAAACATGTGACACTGCCAAAGAGCGACTCGAAAGCCTTGGCCAGGTGATGCGAGATGTAGTATTCGTAGACCTGGATCATTGTCCACCACGAGCGCTCTTCGTTCTGCAAACTCGTTTCGCCACAAATGCCAGCAATCTTCGCATCATTGGCACATGCTGCGACCAGTCGGTTGAGAGAGTCCTCTCTAACGCAGGTGTCGGCATCCACCATGAGGAGGTATTCGTACAGCTCGGGATCCACGCCGATGATGTTGTTGATCTGGTGGAACATCTCGAGCTCGAGCGGGTTCATCGGAGCGCGGTGGTGGACACGGTTGAGGAAGCTCATGAGCAGAATCTGAGAATCCCGCTTGCCACGGTTACCGGGCTTGCTCTTCTTCTGCTCCGTCTCTTTGCCAACCTTGACCACGACGAGGTAGGGAACAACGTTGCCTTCATACTCGTAGAGACCCGAATAGACCTTGCCGTAGTTGAGCTGATCGCTGCCCTCGCCGACGGACTTGAAGGGCAGTGCCGGAGGGTCAACTTTGGGATCCACGCCAAGGATATCAAGAACAATCTTGGGTGTCGGGCGATCGTTACCGGCGCCGATGGCCACACCGTCACAAATCACACAGATGAGCTTCCTCTTGTTATCATATTGGAGCGCAGTAAGCGAGTCCAGAGCCTTCCTCAACGAGTCTTCACCCTCGGTATATGCGGGCACCTGGCAGATAACGAACTTGTCCTGAGGAGCGGGTCTCCGCTTGGAGCCAAATTGCAGGGCGGACACGAATTTGAGCAGGATCGCTGCACCCAGGACAACGGTAAACGCCAGGAGGATATAGTTATTGGCCTGGCAGCGGGGTGTTTGTCTGAAATCCGGGATACCAATATAGAACGTGTTCTTGATGCAGTTGATGCTGTTCAACACATTGGCCCTCGTCGTGTCGTTGCCGTTGGCGTTACTGAGGATCGCATGCCATGCATCCGTGATGTCTTGACCAGGGTTGGCCTGGATGGCGTCCGTCAGGTCCGTGTTCAGGAATTGGTACGATTTCAAGTTGTTCATGATATCTAGCGTGTGGAAGTAATCCGTCAGGTCGTAGATCTTATCCTCGTATAAAAACCATTCGTGATTGTTGTCCTTTCCATCCGCGGCGACATGCTTCGTATCCCACACCAAGTCGCCATGGTAATACTCCTTGATGCGGGGTAGGAAGTGATCCGAGTACCAGGTGTCCGACCGCAAGGCGCTCGTCGTGTCGCCCTGGAAGTATCCAGAAGTATGCAGGGCTTCAGGGTGCTCGACTGAGGTATTGGCTGTCAACTGAATTGACTCTGCAATACCAAGTCCGGGGCAGACCAGTGGAAGAGGGGGCATAAAGTATTCGTCCATATTCAAACCGGCCAAGGGCATCATGACATCCGATGTAGTCTGAATGTTGCTGTCGCTGTGTTGCAGTCTCCAGAACTTGGTAAGATCGTAGACGCCTCCACGGATACTGACCCAGTAATCATCTTGCCCTTGATGAGTGTTGACCTCTTCTACTGTCCAGGCCTTGTCGAAATTGGGACACAAGAGGCGACCGAACTCGATGATCCAGAAGACCATAGCTCCGTTCATTATGAGAATCAACAAGCAAAGCACAACCTTCTCGCGCCAAGCAAATCGCACATCAGGCCGTTTCATGCGGCCTGCATAGCGCAGCAGCGGCGAGGGAATCCAGAATGTGATGGCCCACACGAAGAATACCCAAATTCGCCGCTTCGCACTGATGGGCCGCTCCTCCAAGGATTTCTGGTTTGCGAGCTCCGGATCGAGATTACCAACGAATTCTCCTTCGCTGTTGTAGTAGGTCTCGCCCTTGTAATTATCGCCCTTGGTGCCAAGACCGTAGTCGCCCGTCCGAACGTTCCGCATAGCCGTAGGCGCGATAGAAGGAGCTGTCATGGCACCGTGACCCAACGTCGGTTGGCTCATGTTCCTCTGATGCATACCCTGAGAGAAAAGCGCCTCGTTGCTGCCAGTGGGCGTAACATCTGCCATGGGAGTGTTGAAGTAGCCGCTGCCATTCGCAGAATAGCCCGACTCGAGGCCTCCTGTGGCCATATAGTTGCCCATAGGCATATTGGTTTCCATGCCTGGCATGTTGCCGCCCATAGGCTTGATGTCAAGCATACTCTCAGCCTCCCACCAGGCACTCTCACGCATCCAGACACGATCATTACCCACAACCACTTCGCCATTGCTCCAGCCACGCTCCAGTATCCAACTCTCAATGCCGTCCCGGCCATCTTTGCAGCCCAGTGATTGGTATCGCTGAACAAACTCATCGTGGTCAAAGTCGGCCGTGAAATCCAGATGCTTGTTCCGCCTGTTAGCCCACTCAGGAAGTCTCCAAGCACGAAGCTGGCGCGAGACTGTCCCAGCGGACCAAGCAGAAGTGACCGACGGCAGAGCCGCCAGACTGGCTGGTGACTCGTCGGTGGGGTGAATAGACAAATGGTACCAGACCCTGCTGCTGCTCAGAAGAGCAGGAAGGTCAAACCTGGCGTTACGGCCGAGATTGATCCCCTGGCCAAAGATGGGAAAGAGCAGCTTCTTCAAGAAACCATCATCGTCTGCTGCGTACCCGATCTTTTCGAGGATCTCCTCCCTCTTCTCAAGGATACGCTGGCGGTCTCTTCCCGCGGGACCGGTCATGATACCAAGGTCTGGTCCGCACTCTGCCACGGCGGTCTGCATCTCCCGCAGAACGGAGCTTCCGGCAGCAGTGACTTCAACTCCGTCTTGCTTCATTTCCGCATTGATGCCCATGCTGTCGTCGAAGATGCCACGCATAGCGACAGCCTTGCCAAGTGTGGGATCTGGAATCTCGACCACCGTGATACAGACCGTATCTCCCGTGTCTTCGTTCGACTTTGGGGTTCTATCGCCTCTTGAGCCATCTGGGGATTCGTCTCCGTCCCGGATCCGGGTCATCTGAGCAGAAATGGCTTCATTGGCCTTTGTGATGACCCAGTCGACCAAAGCCTCATATAGACCGCCGATAAAAGTGGCACGGTCTTCCGTAGAACATTGTCTAGCCAGGACCTCGGGTTCCATCCCGAGCAAACCGCTCACATCTTCAAAGATCTCGTCTAGGGCGTCCTCGTCCACTGTATAGTCTAACGTGTTACCGAGCTTCAGAAGGCCGGCTAGAATAGAGATGAAGTTCCGATGAGCAGAGCCCTTGATTCCAATCTCCTTCAGGGCTGAGCGGAAATCGTCGGCGGCAGCGGCATCGTCTGCGGTAGGGAGGTAGGACGGCGGATCATATGTGCCCGACTTCGAAAGGAGAGTATAGTTGGAGGCAGCTTTAAGGCCAAGAAACTCCCGTTCTGCGGGGGTAGAAGCAGAGGTCAAAAGGTAATAGAAGACATCGAAGGCTCGGTAGCCGGCCTCAGCAGGGACGTTGAGGAGACCCCGTGTGGTGTCGATGCCGCCGGATGATAGAGCGAGTGTCGCCGCTGTGAGGTTTCCGGCAAGATTCAGTGTCAGAGTGACACCCAGAGCTGCGTGCCTGGGAGTCGAGGGGTTGTAGGGCGTGACACAATTCAGCATCGGCGCCAGAGCCTCGAGACCCCTGAAAAGGGACGTGGGTATGGAGAGAGGTAGCGATGATAAGAAAGGAGTCAGTAGTGAGGGTGTCGAGGTATGGAGCGAGCTACATGACAGTTAGCAATCATCTCGTACGAGGATGAGCCAGTGGATTGTTTCTCTTACCCGAGGATAATACAGCCATCCTCAGCACGGCGGCGAGCATGCTCCCATGCCCTGGCAGCCAATGCGGCGTCAACAGTGCCTCCAACACGCCCATCCGGGCCAACCTGCGTAGCAGTCAACCAGGTGTTGACTACGACGCTCGAACCAGCATCCAATCGGTAGGGCTGAGAAGAGAGATATATGTTATGGATGGCGTTCAACAAGGTGGTCGTTGAAACCTGGGAAGCCTGGTGGCCGGCAGCACGAGGTGCACCGAGGCCTTCCGAAGCCACGGAATACATGGACATCCGTGGATTCGTCATTGTGGCCTTCGGACAGGTGTGTCCAAACACCTCCGCACGGTATGAGCGTGGAGTTCAGGACGCAGTCTCTGGGCGGAATCGAGAGGCGACGATGATGTAGGAAACCGAACCAGGCAAGGTCCTAGGAGCTTCTCCCAGGGAGTCCGGCGTATGGAACAAAAGACCGGTTCGAGGTTAACCTTCGTGTATGTATTAGGGGCCAAGCGAGCGTAGAGGTTGATCAAAAATGCACGACGGATGCAGCGTGTTTCCTACGGTCGGTCGCTGAGCAACGCGTTGGAGGTGTGGCTGACCTCCTTATCCTAAACGCACATGAAAAGTCGCTGTCTTCCCCTGAAACGAAGCAGAATAAACGACTGAATGAAATGAAAAATCAAACGACAACCAAAGCGAGTGAGGTTGGTTTGAAAGCAGATCTCAAGAAGCAGAGGATAGTCAAAATCGAAGGTCAAGGACGAGACATCGCTCCGCAAAATGGAATTGACAAGAAACGAACGACCACTTCCAAGGACAAGGGGGCTTGGTCGCGGCGGATCTACCAGTATTGACAGTTGACAAGACTTTACAAAGTACGGTGGGCGAGAACGGCTCTTGATGCAAGATCGGGCATTGGAGATGGGGTTGCATGACAATACGGTCTAGTGCGTCAGAATTATCAGGTACTTCCCGGTTCTACGGACGATCTTTCTGTACGTCCAACATTCCCCGGACGAGATCCCCCTGCACTACGATATTCCCGTCTCTTCACAGAACAGTGAACCGTGAGCTGTTGGCGACCTCAAGGCATGCATTCCTGTTGTTTTGCTCAGTCTGATATTCGCATGACCGGCAAGCCGCTGTACATTAAGCTTTTCCATCTACCAGACGGAATACAATTGGATGACCTGGCGATTGGAAGTGGCGGCCCCTCAGGTGATCGAAATGGATACGAGAAACACTTTGTTCGAGAATGCAGTAGCAACAACGACTGATGATGTAGCCCCATCTCGGTACCTTTGCGGCAATGCACTCTCCGCATAAAGCACTATGATACACAGTGTACTAAGTCTATCTGGCATCTCGTGAAGACGGGTTATTGCCGGGAGACCGACTGAGACGACTTGACGTGTTTACCATACGCTCAGTTCAGCACTGCCTGCTGCGGTCCGATACGAACAGCTTTGCAAATCAGGCCACCGATTCTTCCATACCTTACTGTGTATGTTGTTGTCAAGCCTGTGGATAAGCCAGTACGGCATGTGAAGCCCTGCAAAGAGACAGTGGCACTGTTACGCAGCGAAAAATGAACGACGAACCACTTTCTTAATATAGCCCACCACTCCACACTCCCTCACAGTTTCTTTGGCACTAGGCTAGTGCCCCTTTTCCTAGTGTCTTTCTATGGCTCTGATGATCTTGAATCGATCGACCATACAGTAACAACTGGTCACAAAAATATGCTGCTGCAGCCCGAAGCCTGCTGAGTTTTTCAGCAGGTTTCAGGGGCTGCAAAACCTGTTGGTCTGAGCAGCCACAGACTATCACAGTATGCATTTCGCCTGTTTTGCATCCCACAAATACCACAGTTCGATCAGTTGAGTTGACGTGCTGTTACGCTCGGCGTGGTCGTAATCATTGAATCTGCGCTAACAACTGCGCCATCCGGGTCCCACATCATCTCCTTCTCATGATGTGCACAGCTCGATGCTCGCCTGCTTCTCAGAGTGCTTACTGAAACTCGGCCCAGCAGAAATGTTGGAAACGCCGTGATCTTAAACGGGAGGAATGTAATCGCCGCCGTGCAGAGTACCTAGGGTAAGTTTGTTGTTCTGAGGTGAGAACAGGGCTAGTTGGACGCGTTACACGGTCTTCCTGTCGAACCATCTACTGTATAAGGTACGTATTTGTAAATTCTTAATGGCCGACAATGCTTTGACATGCCATTTCCCATATTCAGCGTTTGATGTTGTCATCGCACCTAACCAACATATTTTTTGACAGGGGCACGGACGCGCCTCTTGTAGCAGAAATGAGAAACCTCCGATCCACGCGCAGGGCATCATTATAGAATTTCAGCACGACTGTTTAGTGACCTTAGCTCTCCGTGGCAAGAGACCGGAGAAGAGGTCAAACCAGAGACGAAGAAACTACACAAGCCGCACGGTACTGTGTAGGTAAGGTAGTTCCATTGCCCGTTCTGAGAAACGTGGCGAACTTGATGTCCGTTCTCCATGACGGACCGGTTCGTTACCCTAGTAAGTAAGGTACAGTACGTTGTGGGCTTAGGCGCTAGGAGCATGGAAAATGCGCCAGTGAGGTACCTCGTAATGCGGACTGTGCGGGTGAGAAATGCATGATTGTCTCGTGTCGCTCTCCGTAGAAAAAGTCACGGACGCGCCAAAGGAAAACAGTGCCTGGTCTCGATTGCACTGGGCCGCTGTAGTAGTGGCCGCCGTGACACCGGCCAACCTCGACCCCAGTCCACTTTCTTTTCGTGGCGCCTGCCGTTGTTGCCCTCGCTTGTGCAATTGGAAAGCAAAAGAGGAAGAAGATAGCATCCGTTACTTTCTTTCTCTTGGCCATTGCTCATTCTGGCCAACATTCGTTAGTTGCTTTTGTGATAGTTTCATTCCCATACTCGTTATTCTCGACATTCGTTACGGGTCCTTTGCTTCTTGGATTGGAGTGTGCTGGACGACGAGCATTTCTTCGAAACCACATAGGGGCTGCTTAGACGAGACCGATCTTACCGACAACCTGACCACTCGAATCTCGAAAAAGGACTGCTTCACGACACCGAAAGCTGTTGCCAGCTCCTGGCTAAGCTTTGATCCAACATGGCTCTTAGCCTGCCGCCCATGGGTGGAAGTGGAGGAGCCCATACTCAACCTTCGCTGCCCTCCCTCCCAGCGCATCTTCAGTCCGACACCCACCTGACAGCACACCTTGCAAGCCGCTTCCACGTCTCTCTACCGACCGCAAGACTGTCCTCCCATGCGTTAATATGCTTGAACACATATACCTCGTCGACGAAGGGCATCGATGGCGGAAAAGAGGGCAGCGCCATGGCCGGCGCTGAGGACATGGCCGATCGTGCCTATACTCGGCTTGGCCACCGCTCAGAAAACCAGGCGATTCTCTTCTTGTATGTTTATAGGCTACGGCCAGAGACTTTCTCTTTCATGTGTGTCATGGGCGAATCGCTAACTACATCTATCTAGGGGTGAATCTGGATCTGGCAAGACCACCGTTCGTTCCCACCTCCTGACGGCCCTTCTCAACAAGTCGTCCACCCCGCTATCCACCAAAGCCTCTCTCGCGGCGTACGTCTTCGACACACTCACTACAACGAAGACGGCTACCACCCCTACTGCTTCGAAAGCTGGTCTATTCTACGAGCTTCAGTTCGATACAGCTTCCAGCACGAGCCCGCTCCTCATTGGCGGTAAACTGCTGGACCATCGGTTAGAACGCAGTCGGATCACAGATGTCCCCACTGGAGAGCGCAACTTTCACGTTCTTTATTACCTCCTTGCTGGCACGAGTGCGGCAGAGAAGTCTCACCTTGGCTTTGACGATCCGCATGGCTCATCCCAGAGACGGTGGAGATACCTGGGACACCCGACTCAGCTCAAGGTTGGCATCAACGATGCTGAAGGCTTTCAGCTCTTCAAGACAGCTTTGCGGAAACTTGAGTTTCCAAGGAGCGAAATTGCCGAGATTTGTCAGGTCCTAGCCTGTATCCTACATATTGGCCAGCTGGAGTTTGAGACATCATCGAGCACGACCGTGACCGGCGATGACAGCGGCGGTTTCTCCCATGAGGGCAGCCAAACCGTTACCGCTGTCAAAAACAAGGAGGTTCTAGCTGTGATCGCTGCTTTCCTTGGAGTCAGCGCAGCGGACCTACAGACGACTCTTGGTTATAAAACGAGGATGATCCATAAGGAGCGGGTCACGGTCATGCTCGACCCTGCCGGTGCCCGAGCAAATGCTAACGAGCTGGCAAGGACTCTATACTCTCTACTTGTGGCCTATGTGATTGAGACCATCAACCAGAAAATCTGCGCCCCTGAAGAGACCATCGCTAACACAATCTCCATCATCGACTTCCCGGGCTTTTCTCAGGTCTCCTCGACACACTCAGCCTTGGACCAGCTTCTCAACAACGCCGCTTGCGAGTCTCTGTACAACTTGACGCTACAAAACTTCTTCGACCGCAAAGCAGACATGCTCGAAAGTGAAGAAGTCAGCGTTGCCGCTACCAGCTATTTCGATAACTCGGATGCAGTAAGGGGTCTTCTCAAACCTGGAAATGGCTTGCTCAGCATCCTTGACGACCAAACGAGGCGTAACCGCACCGATATGCAGCTTCTCGAGAGCCTACGGAAGCGCTTCGAGGGTAAGAATCCCGCGATCCATGTGGGCGCAGCCACCGCCAAGCTGCCTGGCAGCAACTTCCTCTCGGAGAATACTGCGGCGACCTTCACGGTCAAGCACTACGCAGGTGAGGTCGACTACCCAGTCAAGGGTCTTGTGGAGGAGAACGGCGAGGTCATTTCCGGCGATCTCTTAAACTTGATCAATTCTACCAAGAGTGATTTCGTCGCCCGTCTCTTTGGCCAGGAAGCCTTGCAGACAGTTGTCCACCCTCAAGAGCGGACTACCGTGATGCAAGCATCCGTTGCATCGAAGCCCTTGCGACAACCCAGCGTCATGTCCCGGAAGCCTGGGCGGCCAATGACCGCACGTACGACGCGGAATATGCCGTCGCAGCCCGAGCGTGAGATGTCCCTCGACAATGCCAGCGAGGCTGGAGATCTGAGGCGAGGCTCGCGGCCCAGTGAGCAGGGCGCGTCGGGACAGTTCTTGGCGTCCATTGACAATGTTACCAAGTCTCTTACCGCTCCGAACACGAACTGCTACTTCGTCTTCTGTTTGAAACCCAACGACCGGCGCATCGCCAATCAGTTCGACAGCAAATGTGTCCGGACCCAAGTCCAAACCTTTGGCATAGCAGAGATTAGCCAGCGCCTAAGGTCTGCTGATTTTAGTGTATTTTTGCCGTTCAGCGAGTTTTTGGGTCTGGCAGATTCTGAAACCATGCTGGTGGGCAGTGAGCGGGAGAAGGTTGAGCTTCTCGTCGAGGAGAAGAGATGGCCTGTCAACGAGGTTCAGATCGGTTCAACAGGAGTTTTCCTAAGCGAGAGATGCTGGCTGGAGGTGGCGCAATTAGGCGATATGGGCTCGGTTTCCGGCAGATTTGGGATGCCATCCGAGACTGATGGTATGACTCCTCCTGATCCTTTTGGTGCTTCGAAGGAGCGCCTTCTTTCAAACAACAACACGCCAGGTGCCTATAACGACAAGAAAGCCGGTTACTTCGGAAGTCACGATGTCGACGCTCGCTCAGAAGCAGGAGTATCTGCCTTCGGCGGCGGCGACATGTTCAAAAATCTCGATACGCGAGAGCAAATGGCTGAAAGGGGTAATGAGAAGAAGATGGTCGAAGTCGAAGAATACAAGGACAGCCCGAGCCGGAAGCGGTGGGTGGTTGTCACCTACCTGCTCACCTGGTTCATTCCCGACTTTCTCATCAGATGGATCGGACGCATGCCCCGCAAGGATATTCGGATGGCATGGAGGGAAAAGCTGGCTATCAACATGATCATCTGGTTCTCCTGTCTCGTCGCCGCGTTTTTCATCGTCGTCTTCCCGATGCTCATCTGCCCTAGGCAGTATGTGTTCAGTGCATCCGAATTGGCAGCGTATGACGGAAAATCTGGGAGCAAAGGGGCTTATGCGGCAATCCGTGGACAAGTCTTTGATATCGGTGCATACGCCCCTCAACATTATCCCAACTTCATAGGGACGAAACCGCTCACCAACTATGGTGGCATGGATATCACCAACCTCTTCCCGGTCCAGGTCTCCGCGCTCTGTGTGGGTAAGGACGGGCCAATCGATCCTTCAGTCACCCTCGACTACAAGTCTACCAACACTACCGGCTCCGCAAACGTGGTCAACAGCCTCGATCTGAATGCGAAATATCATGACTTCCGGTATTACACGGATGACTTCCGCCCAGATTGGTTCCAAGAGCAGATGATCATGCTGAAGTCAAGCTACAAAAAGGGCAATGTCGGCTACTCGGCCCAGTACGTCGGAACGCTGGCGCAGAAGCAAAACTCCATCGCCATACTCTATGGCCGTGTTTATGACCTGACGAAGTACATTACCGGCGGTCGACGGCAAGTTGTCCCTGAAGGCGACCCACCACCGACAAACCCGGACGCGGTCAACTTTATGGAGCCTCTCGTCGTGGATCTGTTCCAGCAGAAGTCCGGCCAGGATGTCACCAAATATTGGGAATCACTTGCGCTTAACGCTGAACAGAAAGCCAACATGAAGACTTGCCTAGACAACCTATTCTACGTTGCCGACGTGGACACAAGAAACTCGGTCAAGTGCCAGTTTGCCGATTATCTCATCTTGGCCATCTCCATTCTGCTCACCTCCGTCATTGGCTTCAAGTTCTTTGCTGCCCTACAATTCGGCTCCAAGAACATGCCGGAAAACCTGGACAAATTCGTCATGTGCCAGATTCCCGCATACACGGAAGACGAAGAGTCGCTGCGTCGTGCCATCGACTCTGCTGCCCGCATGCGGTACGACGACAAGCGTAAACTGCTCGTCATCGTATGTGACGGTATGATTATCGGCCAGGGCAACGACAGGCCAACGCCCCGGATCGTCCTCGACATTCTTGGCGTCTCCGAAACAGTCGATCCTGAACCATTGAGCTTCGAATCGCTGGGTGAGGGTCTCAAACAGCACAACATGGGTAAGGTCTACTCGGGTCTCTACGAAGTTCAGGGCCACATCGTCCCATTCTTGGTTATCGTCAAAGTCGGCAAGCCATCCGAGGTCTCTCGTCCCGGCAATCGTGGCAAGCGAGACTCGCAGATGATCGTCATGCGCTTCCTCAACCGCGTGCACTACAACCTCGCCATGAGCCCTCTAGAGCTGGAAATGTACCATCAAATCCGGAATATCATCGGTGTCAACCCAACGTTTTATGAGTTCATGCTGCAGATCGATGCGGACACGGTTGTCGCCCCTGACTCCGCCACACGTATGGTCTCCGCCTTCCTGGACGACACCCGTCTCATCGCTGTGTGCGGTGAGACGGCCCTCACTAACGCCAAGGCGTCGTTCGTTACTATGATTCAGGTCTACGAGTACTATATCTCTCACAACCTGTCCAAGGCTTTCGAAAGCTTGTTCGGCTCCGTTACTTGTCTTCCCGGTTGTTTCTCCATGTACCGCATTCGCGCGGCCGAGACGGGCAAACCCCTGTTCGTAAGTCGCGAGGTCGTAGACTCGTACTCGACGATCCGCGTCGACACATTGCATATGAAAAACCTGCTGCACCTGGGCGAGGATCGTTACCTGACCACGCTTCTCCTCAAATACCACAACAAATACAAGACCAAGTATATCTTCGACGCGCACGCGTGGACCATCGCTCCAGACAGCTGGGCCGTCTTCCTCTCCCAACGTCGCCGCTGGATCAACTCGACCGTGCACAACCTCATGGAGCTCATTCCTCTCAACCAGCTCTGCGGATTCTGCTGCTTCAGTATGCGCTTCATCGTCTTCATCGACCTCATGTCCACGGTCGTCCAACCCGTCACAATCGCCTATATCATCTACCTCATCGTCTTGGTCGTCACGAAGTCCACCGTCGTGCCAATCACGGCCTTCATTATGCTGGGCGCCATCTACGGTCTACAGGCTATCATCTTCATTCTCCGCCGCAAGTGGGAGATGATTGGCTGGATGATCCTCTACGTCCTAGCTGTCCCCGTATTCTCCTTCGCGCTTCCGCTCTACGCCTTCTGGCACATGGACGACTTCAACTGGGGTAACACGCGTGTCGTGGCCGGCGAATCAGGCAAGAAGATCGTCATCTCGGACGAAGGCAAGTTCGACCCGGCCTCGATCCCGCGCAAGAAGTGGGAGGAGTACCAAGCCGAGCTGTGGGATGCCCAGACCTCGCGCGGGGCGGACGACGCCCGCTCCGAGATCTCGGGCTTCAGCTACGCCACCAAAGCCCCGGTGGCGGTGTCCGAGTACGGCTATCCGAGCCGGCCGGGCTCGATGGTTGGCGGATATCCCCTGGGAGGCGTGTACACGGACAAGATGGCGGCGGTCAGCCACGTCAGCCAAGTACCGCCGATGCCGAACAACTTGAGCCGCATGTCGTTCGCCCCTACGGAGCTCGGCGGGAACCGCATGTCGCAGTTCGGCGGCAGCCAGTTCTTCCAGAACGGGTCGCAGCAGGAGCTCGAGATGGCGAACCTGGCGAGCACGCCGAGCGACGACGCGCTCTTGGCGGAGATTCGCGAGATCTTGCGGACGGCGGACCTCATGACTGTTACCAAGAAGGGCATCAAGCAGGAGCTCGAGCGGAGGTTTGGTGTTAGCCTCGACTCGAGGAGGCCTTATATTAACAATGGTATGTCGCCTCTCATCTCCCTCTGACCGATATGGATGTGTGTGCTAACTCTGTTCGCAACAGCCACGGAAGCATTGCTGTCTGGTCAGCTCTAAGCATGCGTTTTCGGTGTTCTCGGGATCACTGCGGCCTTTCCATCTAATCTAATTTAATGCATATATGGGGAGGGAACTCCAAAATCTTGTTGGTTGGAGAGGTTTCGCAGGTGTGGATGGCGAATTGTGTATACTGTCTATCTTCTGGGTTTCCTTCTGGGCTGTTGGTTCTATACGGATGTGAATAGCATGTAAAAGCGTTTTAAAATGGAATAGCCGCTCCTTACAACATGACAAGCATGTCGGAATTCTTATGGCGAGATTACAGCGACAAATCAGCGCACATATAATCACTCAGGTATGCAGGCACATGAATCAGAGCATGTACGGACTTTTCCTGGATGTACGACTAACAAACATCATTTACAATTTTGAAGTTCAGACAGGGGTTTCCTTGCAAATCAAATTCGCTATCCTTAACTGAATACTCATTTATCTGGCAACACTATTTCAAGCCTTGAAGGCCTTAACGGCAGCCACTTCCTCCCCTAGCGGGAGAATGTCGGGCAGGGGCCCGACGGGCGTGATGGCAAACTGGTTGATCTGCCCGTGGCTCTTGGTGTAGTGGTTCTTGATGTGCAGGAAGTTGGTCGTGTCGCGGAAGGCGGGCACGTTCCAGTACAAGTTCCTGAGCCACTTGTGCGTGGCGGGATAGCCGGAGCGGATGTCGCGGATGTTGCACTTGAAGTGCTGCACGTACACGGGGTCGAAGCGGATGATGGTCGGGTACAGGCGGACGTCGACCTCGGAGATGTCGCCGCCGAACCAGTAGGGGCCGGGCTTGGTGGAGAGGTGCTCCTCGACCCTGTCGAGGGCCTCGAAGAGGGCGCGCACGTTGCGCTCGTAGGCCTCCTGCGTGGTGGCGAAGCCGGACTTGTAGACGCCGTTGTTGATCAAGTCGTACTGCCATTCGTGGGTGGCGTCGATCTCCTCCCGCAGGGCGGCCGGGTAGAGGTCGACGGAGCGGTACTTCTCGTCGACCAGGTCATCAAACTCGGTCTCGAACATGCGCAGGATCTCGCTGCTCTCGTTGTTGACGATCTTTTGCTGAATTTTGTCGTACAGCACCGGCACGGTGAAGCGGCCGCTGTAGTTGGGGTCGTTCTGGAAGTAGATGTTGCGCAGATGCGTGAAGGATTCGTGACCTTGGACCGGGTCGGGGATGACATTCTCGCCTTCGGCGTCTGTGTCTTCTTTGGTTGGGAAACACCAGCCTGGAACCAAGTGTTAGTGCTAGCTCGTGGGCTCATACGAGTCTTGACGTACCCTTGTCGCCCATGTGCCAGTGCACCGAGGAAAATGTGATTATGTCCTCCAGTCCCTTCAGCTTGCGGGCGATGATAGTCCGAGTGGCCTACAGTCAGATATTTAGCGGTGATGCTCAGTCTCGTTGGATTCTCAGTGTCAGACTCACCCAAGGACATGCATAGCTGATGTACAAGTGGTATCTGCCCTTCTCAGCCGGGAACTCAGCCCCCGGCTTCTTGGAGACAAAGTTCCGGAACGAGCTCTGCTGGCGCTTGAACTCGCCACTCTTGTCGCCCGGCTTCACCCAGTCGGTGATCTTGTTGGCAACCGACGTCTGAAACCATGATTATCAGTGATTATGAACAATGTCAAGAAAAATTGGGCTGCCCTACCATTGTTGAGTACGATACTTTGGTGACTGTACTTGATGTTTGAGTATTATGGTTATGCCGCGCAGTACAAGCGAACGATGACGAGTAGAGCCCTGCGGAGGTGGCTTGCGATGAGATATATCTAGCGCTACGAAGTGCTTGGTATGGTGATGAGATGCGTCTGGAAACCGGAATGGCAGTGCAGAGCGACTTTAGGCTCGTGGATGGCATTTAGATGCAGAGCCAAGATGCTAGGTAGCAGGTATAGCTCCTTTATATGCGCCAGGCAAGTGCGTGCATCATCCATATATGTACGCAGTACAACCTGCATACGGGAGCTCACGCTAGTTTTCGACCTAGTAAGCCTACTGTGTACATAAGGCTTTGCTAAGAGTCGCTGTCACTTGACAAATCAGTAGGTCTAGTTTGTTGACGTAAGGGGTACTGGGATTGCTATTAACTATTTGCTGTCGTGGTATTTAAACGTACTGTACATACTGTAGTAGAGATCTGGTGCCTTACGCCGCCCTTACCCAATGATTACCTACTCATCTTCCTATCTTGTTACGCCCTTGAAGCCTCAGATGTGGTTTCTAGCCGTGTCAGCAAGCTGGGACGACCATGTCCTTTCCTCTTTGTCTGTTGCCGTCTTGTGTTGCGGGGGTGTGCGACGCTTATTAAGCAGATGTTCCCTAAAGCGGTTCTACGCCTCGAGTACCGTACGCAAGGCAGGGACTTACTCATCTCAATTGTACAGTACAGCGGGTATATGTACTGTAGCGTGTATATACTTCACATGACGTGGTCAACGTACTAGACAAAGCTGGCTGTGTAAGGCCAGTCAGGTGAACAATGAGACGGAACTTGGCAAGTGTGCATCAACATAATACTCTATCTCTGACCCGATCTAAATATGCTGGAAGCACTGAGAGTAGACAAGACTCACTTAGAGGAGAAAAGAAGAACTGTGAGGATACAAGACACACAAGAATAAGGAGAAGACAACTTATATTAATCTTAACGAATTCACTCTACAATAACAGCAGACTTCTACTCCTATTCGCTGTGTGTCTTGACTCCTCTCATTTCGGTTTGTATCCTCTCAGTGCGCCTTGTCTCCTCTCAGTGCGTCTTGTCTCCTCTCAGTGCGTCTTGTCTCCTCTCAGTACGTCTTGTCTCCTCTCAGTGCGTCCAGCCTCTTTCGATCGGGTCAGAGATCGAGTATGATGTGGCCGCACACTTGCCAAGTGCCGTCTCATTGTTCACCTGACTGGCCTTACACAGCCAGCTTTGTCTAGTACGTTGACCACGTCATGTGAAGTATATACACGCTACAGTACATATACCCGCTGTACTGTACAATTGAGA
>SMOB01000335.1:0-10935 GCA_007388105.1 Coniochaeta prunicola
AAAAAAAAAAAAAAAACAGCGCGAATAACTCCGACGTAAATGCATGGCCCGCTCATGACCGAGGTGGCGGCTAGACAAATGAAAGCATGCGCAAACAGCATGAGTAAGGCAGAACCCGCTGGATTGATCGGCTTAAGCTCGTCTGGAAACAAGGAAGCCTGGACTACTGACTTTGAGTCCGGTGATGCTACCTGGGAAGGGTGTTGAAGTCCATCTCCGATCCCATATTATTGATGCCCAGCGGACTTATGACATTCATATCTGAATTGGCACGCTGGAGGGCGTGAAAGTCGCCAATAGTCCTTATCTGCGGCGTGGCCGTCATGTTGAAGCTGTTGGCCCGTTGGGGGGCTGGTCGTCCCATCATGTTGGCGGTAGTCATGCCAGGACCCAGTGGGCTCTGTAAACCATTGTTCATGTTGTTATTGATCCCAGGATTCATTCCGTTGCCCGTATTAGGAAGCTGTTGACCCATTCCGATTGCCTGAGATGGAATACTGATGTTCTGACTCTGGTGTAGGTTGAGCTGCGGATTGAGGTTCTGGAATCCCGATACGGACTGATGTTGTTGATGTTGCTGCGAATGTTGCTGCTGTGGTTGGTGCTGCATGTGCTGCAGATGCTGTGTGGGTTGACCGTTGAACGACCCAGACGTATGCTGCGAGCCTGCACTCCCACCCATCGGACTCATAACCATCTCCGGGATTGAGTTGAACTCTGGGAGGCCGTGCGGCATGTCGCCGCCGGGTGACATCATCGCCGGGGAACTGACAAAGGGCGAGTTCATGTCGTTCTTGGAGCCGCCGCTGGGACTGCCCGAGTTATTGCTAAGCTCTTCAATCCGCGGAATTGCGAACTTGTTATCGTAGTCCTCGGTCTGGAACATAGTTGGCTGAGCCATACCGGCGTTGCCAAAGCCGTCGAAGATATCCATGTTGCATGCATTGTTCGCGTTCTCAGGAGCATTCTGGAGCATCGGGTTTGCCAGACGCGGCAGGATCTGGTTGACCTTGGTGAAGAGCAAGGGCAAAAACCGGTGGTCCCCAGTGCGCAGCACCGAGATTACATTTAACAGGGGGTGGAGATATTCCCGCGGTCCCGGGCTGAACGGGTTGCGGGAGGCTGGTTGCATTGCCAGGAATTCAGTCAGGCCAGAAGTAAGATCGCACATTTTCTCGATCTGGAATATGTCAGTAAAAGGAAGTCTATACAGGATGGCGAAGGGTTTTTAAGTCTTACCAAGCCCAAGCCAAGCAGACCGAGGCTGCCGGGAAAGTGAGAGACCATTGGAAGCAGGTCGCGTCCGATGTCGATGGAGTAGAGCTCGCCGGCGTTGCCGCCAGCCAAGCTCATCTGCCACTGCATGTTCTTCAACCACTGCTGGTTCATCTGCAACTCGGCGAGTTGAGATTCTTGAGAGTTGAGATAGGCTGGCAGAACTCCCTGCAGCTGTTTTTGAATGTTCGTGACATAGGATTCGGTGCACTCTCCCATGGCTCTATTCCACAATGCAACGAAAGCATCGTCGAACGGACGGAACAAGTTCACCAGGAGCAGAAAACCGCTAAGCTGGGGAGCTAACTGATCCGTGGGGTCGTCCGTAGCGGTCGGAAGGTTGATAGAAGCTTGCAGTGTCAGAGGTCGCTGCCTCTGCAGGGCATACGCTCGTTCGGTGACAAATAGAAGCCAATACAGGCGCCTCCGTCTTGGACCCTCGAGACCATCATAATTCATATACGTCTCCTCCTTGCTCATTCCAATCATGTGAGCGATGGTTGTTGCTTCTCGCAGGTAGAACCAGGCTTTGTCGTGGAGTTCCATTCCGTAATAGTAGGCAAAAAGGAAGTAGCTCGTACACAACGTGTTAAGCGAGGGCGACTCGAGCAAGTCGTAACCCTTCCTCACCCGAAGCGTCTCCTCCAACAACAGGGTGGCCGTCACGATGTTGCTACCTGGCATCATGTTTTCGTAGCTGTAGGGGTCATTTGACATGGACGGTATTTGCATTCCGGGCTGCAGCATCATGAACGCGCACAGCGAAGTCAGGAGACAATACGTGTCGACACTTTGATCCACGTAAAGAGCTTGCTGCTCAAGTCGTTGCCGGTGTAATATCGGCATTGTTGAATACATGTTGGCGAAGAAAAAGTCGACGCTTTCCCTGATTAACTCCGGGGTCAGGAGTCCTGGGGTCGGGGCGAGACTGGGAGCAGGTGGCGGGCTATTCAGACCAGTGATCCTATTCTGCACCTTGGTTGTGAGGCTGGTTTGATGTTGTTTTTCGCGGAGCTCACTGATGACCTTGGCCCTGGAACCCTTCGGTCCCTTCTTCTGGGGAATGGCATTGTAGGTGCACGATAACTGCGACGCAGAGCAGTTACGGCACGGATTGATACCGTCACACTTGACTTTGCGGCGGTGACAGGCGTCACACGCCCGCTTGACGGCGGTAGTCATTGCTGTGGAGCGTGACTGAATGTTGTCGCGGTCGCGAGAAGACCGTAGATTCCCTTCAGCCACTATTTGAGAGTCGATGACTGGGAACGCAGGCTGTAATCAATAGCCGCGCATCGAAGAGACTATGCAAGCGAAGTTCCGGGGTTCCTCTCAAAGTCTGGAGAAGCCTGCGTTGGCAATCGTGGAGTCTCCAGAAAATCGTATGCAGTCTGGGGAGTTAATCGGCCCGTCACTATCACAAATCACTGCGCTCTTCCTTTCCTGGAAATCCCGGGGGTCTCTCCCAAAAGACCCAGGTCTGTTGACCGTTATATCGTGTTTTTAGCTTGCAGCCCTTTGGTAATGGACCAGATCGTGTTAGAAGCCCAGCTTTCGATTCAGATGGCGTGTTTCTTAAGAATTCACGAGATGGGGAGTTTGGAGGATGAGCGACGCAGGGGAGTTCCAGAGGGAAAAAGGGAAAAGATGGGGAAGAGAGAATAGGAAGGGAAGGGGAAATGAGATGGGTCAGGCTGGCAGGCTGAGCGAATGAGAGAAACCGCAGGGGGGAACCGCTGGAAAGGGAAGGAGAGGGGGATCAATTGCCAAGGAGCTGGAGACGGGAAACTGGGCTAATTCGGCGGAGAGCAAGAATGGACTGCGCTTTTCCGTATGTGGCTAGAAGCATAACAATGATTCCCCAAAGGTACTGTACCATCTATGTAACCCCAAATGCCTCTAGGTGCAAGAGATGCATCCCAACTCTGTTTCGCATGAGGGTTAATTTTTCGATAATTTGGCTGCCTTAGATTTCTGCAACGTAGTACATGTGGAGGGGGGACTTTGTGCCCAGGGGTTGCGAATGCCAGATCGAAAGTAGGCTGAGTCCTCGTGTTCTCGATAAGCTGGGCTTGGGCCTGTGTAGGTACTTCCAAAATCTTCTCGCTGCGTAAGCACAAGTGACAATACTCGGCTACTGTGCTAGTACCTGCCATCTATGTACGTTACCCAGCACTTTATAATGTCGTTAATGAGTACTTTTCTACTAGCTTCGCGTAGCATCCACATTTTAGCCCTCTTTACGGCATCACAATTCGAGGAACAAAGAATCGAACGTTCAGGATGTGCTGACCAAACATTAGCATCAATAACTTTTCTCCTATGATTTCATCATAGATGTATCGCCATTACTACAGCACGATCACGGGATTTCTTGATGGCAAACTTCCACCATTGGCAGCCCCTTGCTGGTCGCGGAGTGGCCTTGATACGCACTATTTTCTCGTGACATGGAATAGAACGTACATCGTGGCCTGACAGCTAGGAAGGTATGCAGTCATCTCATCGACCTCCGCATGGCTCGGCTTCTCATGATCAAGAACAGTAGTAAATGAATAATGTGAAAAATCGCGGCCTCAATGTCGAGTTCATCGCTGCCAACTCCCAAGATCATGAGTGACCAGACGCTGAGTACCTTCGTACTTTTGCCTGAAATTTCAATTTTCTGAAGCCTCCACTACTAGTAGCGGCCGCAAATACTGGGTCGTTGTTGGCTTGGTTTCTCTGGATTAACGTGATTGGGTTAAACAACCTGGGGAAGTACAGAATCTGGCCAATGGGCGTCAACGAGCCTGATCGACCATTATCCTCAACCGGCTCAGTCGAAAACTTTAAAATCATTCGATGCTCAGGGCTCGAATGCCGATTCACGTCATCTAAGCCAAGGCATCATCGTCGGCATGAGGTACATAACTCATCTGGTGCTCATCTCGATGAGTAACGCGTCTCTTCGGGGCTGAACAAGTCTTTTGGAAGGGCGGGATGGAAGTCGGCGGCTGATGTCAGCACACAAGGGCGCTGCCGCAACTGAGCCACACCAGCAAAAAGCTGCGCAGCACGAGGAGATCGCTCTAACACAGTACTGGTATCGATGACGAGGTACCCAGGTTCGCGCAGGGAAAGAGATACCTGGTGGTATTGACCCCTGTGGGTGTGTTGAGCAGTTGTACCGTGGTATTGTTGTTCGATATCGCGTCCCATTGCGAGGTCTTGACATCGCCAAATCCGAGTTTCAGAGCTGAACCCCAGGAATGTGCTCTTTGCCCATCTCCCGGCACTCCGGCCAACAATGCGGAGATTCTCCATGTCCAGGGACAGGAACCCGTATGGAGTCAAGCATGCGAACGCCATGCGTCTCATGTCGCCCGCCAACCCCACCATCGGACCGAAAAGGCTGCCTGTCCATTGCGCCTGTTTCCAAACAGAAGCCAACCCTTCAGCGATGTGTGGCATGATTTGGAGTTGTCAATTTCTAACCACGCCTGTATCATGTTCAATCCCTCCAGCAGGTAACCGTTTACGCCGACTGCGCACTGTCAAAGGACTGATGTTGGTGCTGGAAACACGAGGCTGTGAGGCTCGACAGCCCCACCATATAACACGGCTCAGATCCGGTCAGCCTTGCGTCCATCAAATGTGCGCCGGGCATGTTAACTTCCGTCTGGGCATCGTGACAAGTGTCATGGATGCAAAACGATGCTGGAACTGTCTCCAGATCATGAATATCAGAAGGGACAATCCGAACATACTTGTCAGCCACTTTTGGTCTAGGCTGGTCTCTATGTGGCTGAAACCACATTCTGCTAGTTGGCCTGCCACACCGCTGAGATAGCAAGTGGATGCACTGGACAAGGTTATCATTCCCCTGTGGTTGTGTCTGTGTCCATCGGGCTGCCGTTGACTGCTCCACTGGCGATGGCGCGGGGAAGCCCAGATGACTTGGTAATCACGAGTGTCTTCTCCGCAATTGCATTCATTGAGCATTCTGCATTTTGATCTGGACCATTCTTCCATAAGCGCCGAGGTGCATGACATCGCGCTTTCTTCTCCGCATACTATGTACTGAGATGTAGTGCAGTGGAGCTGGGTCGGACCGATGGTTTCAACCACTGTAGGGCTCTGCACCCGGGGAACTTCGACAGAGTCTGATGGCTGGACTCAGCACCTATCTCACACATTTATCATCGCGTCGGTAGGTCTTTATGGGGGCTTTGACAATAACGAAGCGGTCCTGACAGATATCACAGGAGCGTTCCTCATGCGACAGACGATCTGGCGGCGGACGCTGTTCCTGATCGATGCGGTGCCCCGGGTACTACCCCTGATGCAGGAACCAGTCGGTCCTTTGTGGCTTTTAGCCTCGTGCTAGAGCTGTCGCCTCACCGCGTGCGCGTGCAATCACGGATCTCACCAATGACCAGCCACGCTCCTATGCAGAATCCGAATCGACTGTATGCCTAGCAGTGGCAAAACGACCTCGGTCGGAGCACTCTGCGAGCCCGACGATTGTCGGATCGTGGCACGGGCGAGTAGCCTTAGACCAAGGTGCTGACCCACAGACGAACGATGCAGACCGGATGCAGACCTAGTTGCAGCATTCGTCTCGAAGACTGTGGTACAGTGGGAATCCAGGGTCTCTGTCGGTAGTTGACCAGGGTCTGGACGATCGCCGAGATGCTGCAGGACGTGCGGCTTTTGTCCTGTTGGTTAAAGGGGGCCACTTGTCCAATGTGAACCTCGAGCGAAGTCCGGAAAGTGGAATCGAGCAAGGCCAGGCAGGCCATAGCTGGTTCAAGATCGGCAATCGGTCGTACAAGTTGGGGATAGTTTTGCTCCCAACCTCTTTACTCATCTACTGCATAGTATATGGCGAAAGCATGTACACCAATTCATGAGCAGGATGGTTCGTTGGAGTCACTGGGATCACGGCACAATCCTGGCTCGAGACGCTCAGCGATCGCCTCCCAAGCTAAGGTTTCTTTCACGACGGGCATGGGTCCTGCGGTGGTCTAGATTGCTTCGAGCTGGTTGTCTAGTCAGGTCCCCGTGACCGATGGACGTTCCGTGGCATCAGACTACACATGAAGTTGTGGCATCAAAAAGCAGGCGGAATGACCTCCACTCGGCATCGGCCCGTTCTCTGAACCACGTTGGCGGTGATGTAGCGGTGATGTAGTCTAATGTATTGCCCTATCATATAAGACCTCTGGATTCCTGTAGGCTGACCAGGATGCCGGAAGGGTTCTGGCTCGGTAGCTGGGTCCCACCACATGCGTCCAAGGCACAAGCGACATGCGCGAATATGATGGCCGGCCCAGCTCATATGCTAAGGCAAAGTACGCACGTAACCCATAGAAGCTAAGAGCTCAGGGGTGCTCTGCTGAGAGGCAATCTCAAGCACCCCAACAAACCATAACCGGAACGCCATGCTTTCAGAAATGTAGGACCGAAGAGCAAAGAAAATAACGCGGACATCCAACTCCACAGCCCTCAACCAACCATCACCATTGGCCAACTGGTAGAGAGCAAGCAAGCTCGCACTCTTTGCTGCTCAGAGCTCATCCGCGGCGCCCCTCCTCCCCGGCCGCTTGGGCAGGTACCTCACCCAAGGCTTGCAGTTGCCCGCGCCTCCCTCGCGGCCGAGCGCCTTGGCAGGCACGAACTCGCCGGCCTGCAGGCTGCCCCGCACGAAGTAGACGTACCAGGCCTCGTGCAGGACGTCGCCGCGGCCGCCGCACCGCAGCACGACCCTCCCGCCGCTGTACTCCTCGAGGGCGGCGCGCACGTCGGCGAGCGGGTACCGGGTGTCGCGGCTGGGCCGGATGCCGGCGCGCTCCAGGGCGTGGTAGGTGTCGAGCGTCTTGAAGAGGGCGACGGCGCGGGCGAAGTAGTCGACCACCTCGGCGCCGGGGGTGTAGCCTTCGCCGTAACAGCTCGGGGAGAGGGTGTTGACGCAGGTACCGTGCTTGTTGTACTCGTGCGCCCACAGGTGGGCGGCGCTGCCCCAGGCGGCGGTCCAGTAGCGGGTCATGAAGGAGAGGAGGTCGGTTTGGTTGTGTTGGAGAAGGGTGGCGGTTATGTTGGGGTAGGAGGGGGTCATGGAGCAGAAGGCGTCGTAGGACCCGTCGCAGAGGTCGGGCCTTTCAGGGGAGAGCGAGATTGGTTGTTAGCGAGGCATGTAAAGGGGGTTGGGGAGGAGTGGGGAGAGAGGGTTTGAGTACCAGAGGCCGTGGATAGTCCAGTCCATGTCTGAGCCGCCGGCGTGGATTTCTGCGTCCCAGAACTGGGTCAGCAGCATCCGTCCGCCTGGGTAGACGAAGCAACAGTTATCGCCTGCTGTTGGTGTGTTGTTGTGGCAGCTGAGTGGTCCGTCTATGGGACATTGTACGGAGCCGGAGAGGGGGCGATAGAGAGGTGGTATGTCTAGGGGTGCTGGTGCGTCGAGGCGTGATTGAGAGCTATCGCCCTGCACGAGAGCTAGCTGCAGGAACAACGCGCCGACATTAGCCAGCAGTGGGCGTGATGATGGTGCCATAATAGCACTCGTTGCACCTAGGTGTCCTTTGAAGCCGGAAGTATGCAAGGGAGCATGGAGCTAGGTACTATGCTGTGTAGACGGTAAGGTAGGTAAGAAGACGATAAGCCAATCTGATGAAGTTGGGGCAGTGCCAAGAACCGGTTACGTAGGGCTGGAGCTTTTAAGGTTTCGAAGCTACAGTGGGTCCTTCTGATACCGTAGTGGTGGAGCCTTGAGGCCCCATGCCCCTTACCTTTGGCTTCAACCTCTATCGCGTCAAAGTTCAACGTCGACAACCGTGCCCTAGTGAGCTCAACAGCACCAAACTTTTGTATTTCCTTTAGTATCATGAGTATTTTCCTTTTCCAAACCAGTGATCTGCGCATCTAGACAGTGAGCTCAACAGTACCAGCAGCCTTGATGTAGTCCTTGTACGGCGCAAGTTTCTCCTGAACTGGGCCACCTTCTCCGCAGTACTTCTGGACCATCTCGCCCGACCTGCCCGTATAGAGCTTGGGATCCAACATGCTGTCGATCTCGTCCCAGACAGGCTTGAAGTACTCCGTGGCCTTGATGCGCTCGATGAGGTCGTTTTTGCCGCCCTAGTGAAACGTGTTAGCAAAAGTCGTTCCTTTCAACGCCCTGGTGAGCAAGTTGTACCTGGTTCTTGACGACGTCGCCGGCCTGGTGGCTCAGTACGCGAATCTGCTCGTGCGCTTCTTGCCGGGAAGCTCCCTTTGCCACCAACTTCATAATGATGTTCTCCGTTGCCTAAGTCATTGTTAGGACGGACGTCTGTGAGAGTTGGGATAGTTATACAAAGAGGAACTGGGTATTGTACCATAAAAGGCAGCTCATCCATGATCTGAGCATGAATGCGCTTCGGATAGATGACGAGCCCCGAAAAGACGTTGTCAAGGGCGATTAGGATGCTGTCAGCTAGGAGGAAAAGTTCGCTAGAACGGTCAGCCAGGCATCGCCACGGTGACGGGCAAAATGATACTCACGGGATGTCAATCCGTCTGATCGCTGAATCATCGAGAGAGCGTTCGAGCTAGACAGGCAGTTAGAAGAAGTGTGTCTCAAGGGGCCAAAAGACGCCAGCTTACCCAATTGTCGGAGTACGTGTCGGCGAAGTTGACCGGCAGAGAGCGGAGCTTGCGGCCGACTATTCCATCATTAGCAGGCATGACCCGTCGGAGCTATATTCTTGCAACACCTGGGAATTGACTCACGGGAGCAGATCCGCTCGCTCAACATGGGGTTTCTCTTGTAGGCCATGGCGGAACTTCCGATTTGGGTCTTCGAGAAAGGCTCCTCCATGGTCTTCATGCTAGCCAAGTGCCTCTGCGAGAAAGAGTGAACTTATTAGTGGACCGTATCCCCGCCAAAAGCTGTCTAACGTATGGTCTCTTACTATGTCGGTGGCTATATGAATGGCGGTTGCGCCGAGGCCGGAGACAGCATTGGCGATGTCAAGATCGACCTTCCGGGAGTACGTCTGGACGCTAATATCGAAGGTGCCGTTGGGGAAGCCAGCTTTCTCACAGAGAAGTTCGTTCATTCTGAGATAGGTCAGCACAGTACTACCGCTTGCTTGTAGAGTACCTACCTGTCAATCTTGCTGCCGTCATTATGGAACAGTTCCATAAAGCTTGCTTGGGTTCCTTGGTACAGTCAGTCTCTCTTACTCAAGGAAGTTCTAGCTTCCAGTCATTCTAGTCGTCACCGGTGTCCAATATCTTACCTGTGGTACCCATGCCGCCCCTGAATTTCAGCTGCTGGCGTTGCTGCTCAATGTTCCTCAGGTCCATCATAAGATCCTGTACCCACTGGGCAGCACGACGCCCCACGGTAATCAGTTGAGCCGGCTGGAAATGAGTGCTTTTCGCCCCTTGTCAGTACTGTAGGAAGTAAGGACGTAATCGAAGAGGCACTTACAAGCCCAGGGTAGGGATGTCCTTGGTCTCCAGAGCGAAGGCGCTCAGTTTATGGATGCAAGTTGCCAGTTTCGGAAGCAACAGGTTCATCGCGTCCCTTTTTTTCAGTCAGCGTCATTCAGGAACGACGCAAAAGGTGACAGACCTCATAAGAATCAACTCGGCGTTGTCCTGTGTGTCGACGTAGTCAGTACTTGTCTTCGGACAGCAGTTCTCCCTTCATGACACGCCTTAAATAGGCATTGCTACATACAGTCACACTGAAGATGGTCAGCATTCCGACCTCTGTCCAGTTCGGTGGATTAGGTGTGCCTTACTAGCAAGAGGTGGCTCCGAGATGGATTAGGCCCGCGGCAGCAGGCGCGGCAACACCGAAAGCATGAACGTGAGCCATGACGTCGTGCTTCCTGAGGGCCTCCTCAGCCCGGGCAATTTCGAAATCCTTGTCAGTCAAGACAAGGTGCTCCTGAGAGGTGCCAATATTAGCTCTAGTGAAAGGTATAAGCAGGTTCAGCTTATCTGGCCTCACTTACCCTCATCTGTTGGAGCGCCTCGTCACTGATGCCCTCAAGACCAACTTCACGCTCTGCTTCTGCCAGCTACCGGGCCAGTTTGTCAGTATCCTGCTCTGAAAGGGAAGGGGCCAGGGGCAATACCCAAAGCCACAACTGCCTCCAAGTCGAATGCCGGTTTCTGGCACCGAAAATGCGTTTCATCTCATCGGAGCTATACCGCTATAGCGACAACACATGTCAGTCATAACTTCGATACATTGCGAAGTCGGCATACGCACAGAGTCCAAGGGGGTCTGTATGCTGTTAGTCACTCGTCCGAAAAGGGGAGAACGGTGGAAACGTACCTTGTAGGTGTCGTAGGCTGACATCTTGACGGCGGGTCTTCTCAACTCGAGGTTGAATATACCTGACTATGACAATATAATACCAGGCTGTTGTCTGGTGAAGAAATTACAGAACTTTACAAAACAGAGCATGCATTACCTAGGCTCTTAGTGCACCAGTGGTGTGAGTGAGACTTTTTTCCCGGTAACTTTTCGGTTGCGTCTAACGTAATCAATCACCTAGTGGACCAAATCACCAAGTGGACCAGAATTTCCCCACTAACGCGTCTCCTTTATACGCGACCCTACCGTATACCCAATAACAATGGCAGCAATACCACCACTACCCACTGAAGAGAGGGTCC
>SMOB01000336.1:0-31118 GCA_007388105.1 Coniochaeta prunicola
CCTCCCTCCTCCTCCCTCTCCTCCCTCCTCCTCTCCCTCCTCTTCTTCTTCTGCTCGCACTCCCACTCCTCCTTCTCGCCGTACGTAATCCCCTTGGGCCAGAACTTGTGCGCCGCCAGAGTAGCAGCCCCGACGGCCCCCAGGAACACCAGCGACGTCTTGACGATGCTCTCGGACTTGGACTCCGACAGTCCGTCGTCGGGAAAGCGGTCGCGCAGCTTTTGGGTGCGGCTCGGTGAGGACGACGACCGGGAACGGGATCGGGAGCGGGAGCGGGAGTAGGACGAGGTGGACGGGGTGGGCGATGGGCGGCGGCGACGACTGCGGGTCCTGGACCGGCTGCGGGAGCGGCGGGGGGTGGGAGAGAAGGAGGAGGAGCGGGCGGAGCGGGAGGGGGAGGAGGAGGGGGAGTGGTAGGTTGGCATTTCTTATTTTGTGTGGTAGTTTATGATGGAAGACAAATAAGGTTGGGTGTTGGTGGGCCAAGGAGGCTCAAAGTGGTGATGATTAACTGTGGATGGCGCCAAGGTTGGGTTGGCAAGGCATGCCAAGCAGATCTGCGCTTGAGTGCCGGACTGTCGGAGACCTTGGCAGTTATACCGTGGTATAATTGGCTTTGACGGTCGAAATGTGAATTGCAGAGAGGTGAACGGTGAGAAGGTGGACAGTGACGGTGGAAATGTCGGAAATGAATAGGAGGAACACGAGAGGTTGCCTCCGGCTTCAGCCTGGGATGCCGGATGCTTCACCGACACACTTGAAACCGCCCGGGGATTATGAAGCGCCTAACGTGGGGTGTTATCGCCAAGACCTAAGACGAGGCAGGGATTCTTCTGGTAGCACTGAATGTGCAGATTGGACGTTTTAAAGTGCAGCAGTTAGGAAGAAGAGCGATGCAGAAGTTGGATGAGACAGCCAGAACAGAACCACCATGAGATATCAAGGCGGTTAATAGCTTCTAGGACTCGGGAACTAGAAGCATCCCTTGTTCACCCCGAGAAACAAGCTTTTGCCAATGCTGGACGGCGCATGAAGAGGACCCTGAGATGCACGATCGGGCGATGACGAACCTGAGAGGCTCCGGGAGGGAGCCTTCGTGGCACCACGTCGACACGAAGCGGTGAGCCAACAGCCAACCGTTTATCTTCTGGTAGCGTCCACCGGCTAAGATAAAGGTGCGCTTCCAGTGGAGGTTGGTCGAAACAGACGGCGCCAATTGGGCGGAAACTAAACGGGGGACGACATCATCGACAGACGTCATGGCGGGCATCTCTTCGTGCCGACACCGATCGTGGTTCCAAACCCCCATTGCACCCCCATTCCATCGTCAAATCGCGGTGTCCATCGCGCCGACACGGTATTTCGCGTATAAGCTGTAATGGAAGTGCACAAATTCAGTTCGGATGCGGCTCGACCCGTCGGCCACATTTCAGATTCCACCTTTCTCTCGGTGCCGATGCTCGCTGGATACCTGAATACGACGCTTACGCCGTTTTGGTTTTGATTGACAAGTGCACCATGCCCGGCTTATAGCCCTTCGACGAGTGCTGATCCGGATTGGGCTGCCGTGTTTAGCGGACAGCATCAGCGACGACGTCTTAGTCATGCTCCCCTCGGCGCGACGGCACAGCTGGTGCATATTTGAGTATTCGTCTGTCTTGGTCTCGAAGAACTGCACATCTTGAGATACAATACACGATTGAAATCTCGGTTGCCGAGGTTGGGTTGCAATGCATCTCGTGAGAGCTGGATGAAAAGATCAAAAGTAAATAAAAACGGCGGTTCAATCGTATCTCCACTCTTTAGCTTGTCGATGAGAAATGACGTCGATGTGTTTTTCACGACGAGAGAGCTGAGACAAACAAACAGAAACAACACGAACCAACACCGCCCAAGGGCTCAACCTGCCGTCAATGGCCTCCAACAACGCCAATGTCGAGTCAAAGACGCCAATTGACCCGGACAGCCATGGCGAGGAGACGCGCCGAGACGACAATGGCGGCAGCTACGACGACGACGACCACGATGGCGACGCGACTGGAGAGACATCCGAGCAGAAGAAGAAGCCGAGTCCCTACGGTCTCGCCGCAATCAAGCCCAAGCTGGGCCTCAACAGATCCGTTCTGATCCCCATGTTCAAGGGCTCCCTCCCGCCCATCATCGGCATCTCCATGTTGCAATCGCAGCCCGTGGCCAACTACTTCCTGACCCTGGGCTACCTCATCCCCATCATCAGCGTGCTCGGCCTCGCCCTGCTACCGCGCGGCAAGTTCCTCCAGAACCTCGTCCTCAATGTCTTTGCCATCTGCTCCGGCTCAGCCGTCGCCCTGCTCGCCCTCTGGTCCTCCATCCAGGCCCGCGAGAACACCACCCCGCCAGGCCAGTCCATCATCGACCCCTCCACCGGCACCGTGCGCTACAACTCGTCGCAGTCCGCCGTGCTGGCCGTCTGGCTCTTCGCAGACATCTGGTTCGTCAACGTCCTGCGCGCCAAGTTCCCCGCCTTCGCCGTGCCCGTCATCCTCTTCAGCATCCTCGTCAACGTCGCCTCCACCTTCGGCACCCGCATGCCCACCGTCGCCGTCGCCGAGAACTTCGTCCGCGAGCTCATGACCGCCATGCTGACCGGCCTGGCCCTGGCCACCGGCGTGAACCTGCTCATCATCCCCATCAGCAGTCGCATGGTGGTGCACACCGAGTTCGCCGCCTCGATCGGCCTGCTGAGGAAGGCCATGGGCTTGCAGAAGAAGTACCTCGTTAGGTTGGAGGAACTGGACATGTTCGCCGTCGTGACGCACCAGGCCACCATGGACGCCAGAGCAGCGAAGGAGAAGAAGAAGAAGACCAAGGAAAAGTCCAAAGGAGCCAAGACGGCAGCAGGCCACGAACCGGACAAGCAGCCGTCCATGACCAAGGAGGCCGCCATAGCAAAGGAGCTGAAGGCCGCCATCGGCCAGGTCAGAGAGATGGCCGGCAAGATCCAAGCCGACATCACCTTCGCCAAGCGCGACTTCGCCTGGGGCAAGCTGGACGCCAAGGACCTGAGCGAGATCGCAAAGCTTCTCCGCAACGCCACCATCCCCGTCGTCGGCATGTCCAGCGTGATGGACATCTTCCAACGCGTGGCCGAGCGCCGCGGGTGGAACGTCGACGCCGAGGAGGAGCCCGACCTGGCCGCCCAGAAGGACGGCGAGAAGCGAGTCTGGAACGAGGTCATGCGGCGCATGCACACCCCCTTCGAGATCCTATCGGAAGTCGTCGACCAGGGCCTCGAGCACGCCGCCCTCCGGCTCGAGATCCTCCCCAAGCCCAAAGCGCCGAAAAAGGAAGCCGCCGACCCCGAAGCCAAAGGCGGCGCCTCCCTCAAGCCAGGCGACCCCGGCTTCGCCGAGATCATCGCCCAGAAACTCGCCCGCTTCGAAGCCACCAAGGGCGCCGCCCTCCGCGCGTGGGTCAAAGAGCGCGCCCTGGTACGCGGCTCAGACGACGACGGGCTCTCCGCCTCGGAGCGCCGCGAGCGCGACCAGGCGCAGCTCTACTGCCTGCTCTACATGGAGCGGCTGATGCTCGCGTCCGGCGCGGCGATGCACGACCTGGTGGCCTTTGCCGAGCGCAAGGTCGCCGACGGGACCATGTCGCGCAACAGGCTCGTCTTCCCGTCCCAGCGCCGGCTGCGCAAGTGGGTCGTCAGCGTGGTCCGCGAGGAGGACGCTTCTGCGGAGCAGTCGCCTGACGTGCTCGAGACGGGCGTCGCCAACGTCGTCTACGTCGGCGACGGGTACAACCGCAAGAAGGACCCCGAGCACCTGCCGCCCACGAGCGCCTGGCAGAGGGCGGGGAACGTGCTGCGCAAGGTGTCTGCTTTCTTTGCTTCGGAGGAATGTGCTTTTGGGTTCAGAGTTGGTGAGTATTCCCTGCTGTGATGGTAGGAAGAGTTGAGGGTGAGAGCTGTATGCTAACCTCCTGGCATAGCGGCCGCGACCATGACTATCGGCATCGTAGCCTTCCTGGAGAGGACGCAGGCTTTCTTCGTCGCTCAGCGCCTCGTCTGGGCCATGATCATGGTAGCCATTGGCATGACGATGAGTGAGTCTACCTCCCACAGGCCTCCCACCTATTAAAAACTAACATCTCTTCCAGCATCCGGACAGTCCATATTCGGCTTCTTCTGCCGTGTGGGAGGGACCGTCATCGCCGCGGTCTGCGCATTGATCAGTGAGTTTGACCTGGCCTCTGTTGGCGGGCTATGCTAATCGTCTCAGTTTGGTACATCGTCGACGAGAAGACACCGGGCGTCATCGTCTTCCTCTGGATTTCACTGTTCTGCGACTACTACTTCTTGATCAAGTTTCCGCGGTTCACGCCCGCCGTTATGATCACCATGGTCACTCAGGTATGTCTGACCATCGTTTCAACAAAACAGAGAGCACCAGTTGATGCAATGAGCAGTGTCTCATCATAGGTTACGAACTACAAGTGCGCAAGATCGGCGCTCAGGCCGCCGCATCGTCTGGACAGCCTTTCTTCCCGTAAGTCATGGGACCCCAGTGCAATCTACTTCAGTCTCTTCGCTAACCAGAACCCAGGACCTACAAACTCGCCCCCTACCGTCTCGCAACCGTAGCCGGCGGCTGCTTCGTCGCCTTCATCTGGACCGTCTTCCCCTCGCCACTGACGGACCGCACCTGGCTGCGCCGCGACCTCTCGGCATCGCTGTACCTCCTGGCCAACTACTTCGGCGTCATCACCTCGACCGTACAATCCCAACTCGAGGGCACGGCCGGCGACCCCGCCTCGCCCAACACGCCGGCCCACAAGCTGCAAAAGATCCGCCGCAAGATGTTCGGCAAGATGATGCTCCTCCTGCCCTCCATGGCCGCCCACGCCCAGTGGCAGAAGTGGGAGCCCACCATCGGCGGCCGCTTCCCGCGCGACGCCTACGAGGACATCATCGCCCGCACCACCCGCATCATGAGCTACCTGACCTTCATGAGCTACACCATGAATCACCCCCCGACGACACACCTTGACGCCGCCCGCGCCGCCGCCGAAGGCACCCAGCAACCGAGGTCGGCCTCGACCACCCCCTCCACCCAGGAACCCGCCCCCGGCACGACAACAACACCCGCAACCGACCCCTCTTGCGACGATCGCGACTGGCTCGACGCCCTGGCCCAAGTCCTGCGGCACGTCTCGCCCAGCCACCACAACATCGTCTCGACGCTGATGCTGCTCTCCAACGCGCTCTTCTCGGGCCACAGCCTGCCGCCCTTTCTACCCCTGCCTCGACCCTACGAGATGACCCGCGCTCTACTCCGGCTAGACAGCCGGCAGTTTGACGTCCCCACATCCCCTACCTCTCCAACCTCCCCCAACCCCAACCCCAACCCAGACCCCGACTCCGACTCCGACCTCGACCCCGCCGAAGAAGCAGACCTCTCCCCCCTCCGGGTAATCGACTCCCGCACCGGCCACGAAGTCGACGACCCCTCTCCCACATCCGGCCTCCGGCGCCGCCAGACCGGCGGCGGCGGCCTGCGCGGCAGGGCCCAAACGGCGACAAGTCTGCGTCTGAACCTCCGTCCGGGTCTAGACCCCCTCCACGAGGACGAGGAAGAGGAAGGAAGCAAGACGGGACACGAGCGGCCCCACCACGTGCTAGACGCGGAGAACGCCTCGCGGCCGGGGTACGCCGAGTTCGCTGTCCTAGAAATCTGCAGCACGCTGGTGTGCGACGATCTGGAGGGACTGATAAAGAGTATTGCCGGGTTGGTGGGGGTGGTGGATTTTAGTTATCGGGTTGGGGGCGGGGATAGCAAGACGAGTCTGGGGAGTAGTGTTAGTAGTGGTGGTGAGGGTGGGAGTGTGGGAAAGGGGAAGGGGAAGGGGAGGAAGGTTGATTAGGCTTGACGGTATGCCTTTGCAGGGCTGGGCTTGCGGTTCGTGTCTTTTTGAAAAGGTGGTTGTTGCTGTGGGATTATGGGATGGGATGGATAATGGAGTTAGGGAGTTTGCTTGCTTGGAGTTGGGGGACGGGTGGTTATTTGGAGGGGATGTATTGCCTCGGGCTATGGGAATATCCAAATGTGCCTGGTCTATGGATAGCGAGGTTGTCGGAGACGACGAGTTGCTCCTGGATATGGACTGGCTTAAGCATGAGGCACGGCCGAAGGTTTACGGCTATACTAGGGATATCTAGGTCTACGAGTCGAATGTGATACCTTGGAAAACAAGCGCATGGTGTTGAGCATGTCACCGCTCCCTTTCCTCAGTCATGGGACCTAACTGTTCACCATCTCATGCCGTTGTAGAGCAATGGACGATATGTTTACCACAGCGAGACAGATATCTGCCCGATGACCTCAATACCAAAGCCAACAGAAGTATACCACGCTATCAATCCGCTAGCCATACAACACCAAGCGATAGACAAGGCAGTCAGCGATAACAGATAGTCGGAGAACATCATCCCCGCCGTTTTCCCGGCCTCAAGCCCGCAAAAAGAGCCAAGCGACGAGACGGCCCGCTGCATGTAGGGGCAGCGATTTGCAGGCCTCCCACCGGAAACGACATTTCAGGGTATTCCCAGTCCCAGTCCCTGGCCCCCCGGCAGACAACGTCTCCCGAAACAAGGAAAAACAGGCACCAAGGACTGTTCTTGCTTACCAACGCTATCGTAAGGCCCGGCAGAGAACCGCGCGGTGGGTTTCTCGCCGGACAAGAGGGTCAAAAAATCCCGAAAGCGCACCGAAGCTCCCACCCCCGTGGCTGCCGGACACTGTACTGCGTAAAAAAAGAGGCCAGAGAGGCGATGGCAAGCCACACACACAAAACGCAGTTTGGTACAGACCTGGACAAGCCCGGTCCTCATTGTCGGGAAATACCATCCCGGCCGGGTATGTCGTACAGTACTGTGTCGCATTGAAGAGAGAGACGCTGGAAGCTGCACGGCGACTAGAACGGTAGACTGGTCTCGCCACTGCCACCACTGCCGTCATCGTGTGCGGCCAACGGCCTTGGCACAGGCCAGGAACGGGGCAAACGCAAAGAGCAAAAAAGAGAAGGTAATAAGAAGCGTATACTAAGTTTTTCTGTGTGAATACCACCTCTCTCGCAACATCTGGCTGTGTGCTTGTTGGTGGTGTGGACTCGGCGACCAATGCAATGCAGTGGGTGCTTAGAGAGTCCCTTGGAAGAAGGGTTCTGGGTCCCTACATGAATACTGGACGCGCCCGCTAGAACTATGCCCGAGCTAGCCCGGGCTGCCGAACGTGTGCGTGTTAGTGAGTGTGTGTGTGTAGCATCCATCCTCGAACCAGTCGGCATCGACCAGTGTACGCCACGAACGTGTAGTCGTCCAGTCCCCGCCACTCGCTAGCAAGGGAAGCTTTTCGAAAAGGAAAGGTTGTGACGTATTTCGTGCATTGTGGTGGTAGGTGATTTTCTCCTCCTGGATCAAATCTTTTCTGGGCGTGGTTCCCTTTCGCGTCTCACGAGACCTGTTCTCGTGTGGGAGTGGATACCGGATCTGGCCATTAAGTCCGTCCGATGAAGAAAAAGCGAGCAAACGGCTGCTGCATTGGAGTGGGCGGCTCTGGGTGCGCGTGCAGCTGATCGGCAAAGGCTTCTTTCTATTTTCGAGAAGCCTCAGAGAGAAAAAAAAGTTCTGGCACTCGCTTGCCCTTCAAGGGTACCGCTGATCTGAATATCCGACGGGCGATCAACACATGGCAACCTGCTAACGCCAGCTCGCCGCTGAATCGATCGGCACGGTAGACGTTGCGTCGTGGCTAGACGTGCTCCCGGGCCCCGGCCGTGCATTGACCAGACAGCGGCGCGGATAGCGTCGGCGTCGGGACGTACAAATACGGGTACGGGAGCCGGGTCTGTCTCGCGGTCTAGCATTTGGCATGCTGAGGCATCATGCATGGATACGTAGGGTCTACGGTTGGCAGTTGACGGCAAGGGGAATGACTGACGTGACCTCGGTCTGATGCAGCACAGCAAAGGCTGGGACATATCCCCTTGTCGACGACGACATCTCATCACCTGCGACCCGGCGGCGTGGAAGAATGAATGTCAGGAATGCCAATGGTCCGGCGGGCCTGTGTCACAGTGTCGCTGGCACGGTGGGAATTGTGAACCACACAGCGCACGCTTTCCGCTCTGGGGACTGCCTTCAGGGGAAACCTTTGTTCCTGACAAACCGAAGCCCGTCAGTGGCTCGTTGACATGTTCTAGTTCGAGCGAAGAAATCCCGATGGTTCTGTACTGGGAATGGCACGGGCCTAAGAGGTTGGGCTTTGTGGCGCCCAGTGAGGGTGCGCCTTCATGGCGTAGTACTCGTAGAGGGGTGCGTTAACGTCAACGCTAGACTGTAGGGCGTTTCAATGGTGTTGAGGCCGACATGCTGTGGGGTCCCACGCCAGCTTCATGTGGCTAATAAAACCTCAGTAAGAGCTCTCTTGCGTAGGTGTCATTGTGGCGGCCAGAACTGTCTTTCAGGCTGTAGTAATCATGCTGCTTGACAGAGTGCCTATCCCAGGCTCTTTAGCCGCGTCCGGACGATCGCTGGCGAAATCGACATGTAGAGACGTCTGGGTGGTTAGCACACCGGTCCTCCGGCGTGCTGTTACGGTGCGGTTGTGACCGAGGACTGCCGCTGCAAGATCGGATGTTGCCAAGCATTGCAAGCCCGTTGGGTCGCACATCACTGATAGTTCTTCAGACGGCTAATTAATATCGAGGAAGCTCGAGGCCGTGTCCTGCTACCAGCTGGATTCCCGCCATTGCGTCGCCGGTGTCCACGGACTCTCGACCCTGATATTGCGTGCAGCGGCTCCATATTGCGCACACGGTAAGGCAGGGCAGCCGAAGACGATCATGGGGCTCTTTCGTATACAAGATTTCCAGCACCTGAAAGCTCGGGTTATGACCGGCGCTAACTTGTAGGACCCGGGAGCGTCTGCTTTTTGTCGCTAGAGTTCGCTGCGCTGGTCTAGGTGCAATTGCCGCTCCTGGACTTGATGATAATGTAACAATATATCTCAATTCACGGCCGGAAAGTGTCCAAACTGTACGAGTTAATAGCGGTTGTGCTCAGTGCCTTGTGTCGTAATATCCGTAGTAAAACGTAAAGATATCAATACTTCGTAATTGGCGTCACACTCTACAGTCAACTGCTGATCTGCGCCGCACCGAGGCATCGCAGCGACAGCCGATTTGTACAGAGGCAAGCATCAAAAGTCTTGGTCGGCCTCGAACATTCGAACAATGGCTTGCTGTCGGTCTCGTAGACCAAGCGACAGCATTCGGCATCTTGAAACCAAATGGACTGATTCTCGATCAGGTCTAGCTAGCATTTTGGTCCTTTGTTCGATGTCAGCTCATAGGCATTTGCATTCGCAAGCTTCCAGATCGCGACCGTTGGCTCTTTGAGGGTTCTGCAGCGTCATGTCGTCTTATGGAAAGATCGGCACATCCCACCAATGAGACAGATCTTGCCAAGGCTCGCTCATTGGGCACATCAAGTCTGGGGAAGACCAGGGACATGGATCCCTGTTGTCGCGATTCGGAGATGGAAGCGAGAGCAGCTAGTGGAGGAGCCACATGACGGTCCGTGGTCGGGTCTTTTGGGGATAGTGAGGCAGGCTAGGCTATGCACTTATCATTGAGCCTCTTCGTCCCGAGGAATGAAGGTGATACTAGTGGATTCAACGCGCTGTCTCCATGAGATCCGCCAGTCACAGACAGGTTAGCGTAGCAACAGCGATAATGGCTTGCGTTGTATCGCCCATTGCATCAACGCACTACCAAGGCAAGAGTAAGTTCCACAGTGCACGCACACTGGCGGAGGAAACTTGGTGTGATTCCTAGCATCGTTTCATTAGCGGCTGTCATGGGTGGGATGCATCGCGCGCTGCATGTCGAGATGGAAGGGTGAGTGGGTTCCCCTGCTGCTGCGGGACGTAAGCTGCAACATCGAGTGGCCGTAGGGAGGGTCTGAAGTCGAAACGTGGTGGGCTGGTGCGATTGGCGAAGAAAGGGTTCCGCCGATTCACATATCAAGACTGTCTACGTATCTCGCTGACAATGAGCATTTCGACACCCTCGAGCATTTGGGTACCTGAGGGCTGTCTCAACTGCACATGGCAGCAGAGATCGCTTGGTATGATTGCCGTATTGGGGTTACTGTTTCAGTCCCGGACAGTGATCATCATTGTGCAGACCTGGGGCTGCTGAGCGAGCATGCTAGCAAACAAACTCGCAGCGAAACCGGCGTGGCTATGAGTTGAAGACCCGCCAACAATGGACATTGACAGACCATCGCTCGCTTGAGGCTCCAATTGACCAGTGAAACCGGTGGAAAGCTGGAAGCTGTCTCGCAGACGAGGAACAGGCTGTTGGTTGGATAGTCGGCGGAGCAGATCCATAGTTGTGTTTCTGGCGTTGGTGCAGCTGACCATCCTTCCTTTTCTGGCTGGTCTGTTAGTGTCCCTTTGTTTCACTCCGTCTTACTTACGGACAACTGTGGCCCTGTCTTTCGTTCGCACGCCGGCTCAACACAATTGAACATCATGGTTTGGCCAAAGGAGCTTTCTGTTGCAAACGAGGTGCGGCATTGTGACCTAGTGGTCTGGACTCGTAGTATAAATTGTTGGGGTACAATTGGAGAAGCAATCTGGGTCAAGGCAACGTACCTGAGCCGCGACCCTTTGCTTTTTGGAGATCATATCGAATCGAGCATGGAAGCAGAAGACCATTGGCGCCTTATATTCCGTGCTGATAAGCTCATTTGCGGATGGGCTCGGGGGCCCTGCTTGGCTCCGAAATCCATAAAGGAAGGGTGCTATCGTCTTATACTGCGCATAGTGTTCCATACCTTTGCGACTCTGTGCAGCCATTTCTTGCCATTTCGTCTTCTTTATTACAATTCTGGATGATCCGACGGCGGATTGCTACCAGATGGGAGTTCAGGTTGCATGCTCCCGGGCGTCTGAATCAGTTTCGCAGTTTCGCAGCCCTGGGAGGAAAAGCTCCGAACTGCGACTTCGATTGCAGATATCTGCTTCCAGTACCGGCGACGACTCTTTGTGACAAGTCGTAGGGGAGGTTCAAATGTTTCACTCCAGACATGGCAGGTCGTGGAGACGATCAACGAGGACCCATATGGCAGCTATTAATAGGCAGGATAGGCGTCGACATGGGCTGACCCCACAGAGATCTGGACGAGATGAAAGGGGAATCCCAGGTCTTCCTCCAATTCCTGTGTACACAGTAGGTGAAATAGACCGTCTCAGAGCTGACTGGTGCTTTTCATGATGTCCTCAGGTTGAGGGATGTCGCATTATCGCTCCACTATGAGTATTGGAATGAGACACGAAACGGCGACATGTCAGCGCGGAACAAAATCCGGCAGGCTGGCGCTGTGCCAAGGCACTTACGGTGAACGCGAATATCAGGTACGGATTGCTTAAAAGCGCCCGAGACACGGCGTCAGATGACCGCTTTAGCGCTCCGTTGTCTGGTATCGAAAGCCCCTTCGTGCTGATGTTGGACGGCACAGGTAAAATAACCATAGTGATTGGCATTCCCTCGACGACATACAGGTCCCTGGTCGGGTGAAGTGCCACGAATCCTGGTGCCGCGGGTTCATGCACCTGATTTAGTGCGATCTTGGTACCTCGTTCCAGTAGCACAGGACGGGCGTTTCTTCCGGTGTCCGGAACCCACGGCGATAAGGGCAAGTTTCGCTGATGACGGAGACAGCAGCCCACCAAAGCTTTTGAAACAAAATGACGAGAGCTGCAGCCAGAAGACATATCTCGCTTCAAATGGGACTCTAGAATGCAGCGAAATACTTCAACGTCATGAAAAGGCAGTCAAATAATGGCGGACACAGCTGAAGGAAGCATGGTCCACTTGTTCAAGCAGTCAAACCGTGGTCGGCGATAAAGAGAATATGCACTTTGTCGGGCGAAGGACCGTAAGGTAAGATTGCGACTGGATGCAATGTGGAGAGTACCAGTGCAAAAGGGACAAACCCTAGCAGATCCCAGGTTCCTCGAGCACATTGTCTCGTTTACGAAGTACGTATTTGTACAATGACTCCCTTCTTCGAAGGGTCATTCGGTTCGTGGCGGGCTCCTTCCCCAGATGTTAGCGACTTCCAGGTTGATATCGGAGCTTGCCAGGTCTGTACTGTGTGAGCGGGACTGTAGACATTGCGAAGAACTTGTGCAAGCTCGGGTTGTCCATTGGCCGAACAGGATCATGCAATGGCGCTAGGCCACAAGCAGACACAGCTGCGGCGTCAAAACCAATTTAGGGCCTGCACGGTTCGTCAGAATCGTCACAGATTCACAACGGCCGGCCAGGCTCTCAATGAGGGATGTCGTGCAGTGAGTCGTTCAGACAGCGGAAACGGTTTGTGGATTGGCTTTTTACACTACCTTACAGTGTAGTCTGAAGTTGTGGGCTCTCTCATCTGGCATGCTGCACGCAATGTCATCAGCAGGCTGGACGCTCAAGTCGTATCATGCCAAGAAGGCATTCGGCCTCCCTACATCGTTTATAGTGGAGAGTTCGGCATAGCAAGCAGACTTGGAGCCATTCAAGGCCACCACCTGCGTTCAAGCCAGACTAATTTGATGCCTGCGCTATCACCGAAAGATAGTAGTCTGACCTCAGCCGTGAAGAATCGGTGTTTTATGGTTCTGGAAACGGCAAGCGGACGAGGACTAGCGGGCACTTGTGTTCGAACGACGAGGCTCTGTGGAATCAAGATAGGTAAGTCTTGCTGGCTATCAGGCGCATGAACATGCACTTTACAGCACGGATGAGATGCACAGAGCAAGGTCTCGTGCTGGATATCACATCCCAAACTAACCTGGCACCCCTTAAACAATCCACTATAGCAACTGAACCGCTACAATTCCGGATTTCGCAACTGTCAAGTCTTTGAGTTGGACACTTCGAGATTTGTGGCTTCCTTGGACGTGAGCTTATTGTTTGAAGGCGAGTCCTCTCTGCCTTCCGCTTGACCGCGGACAATGCGTCGTAGATAGACGCCATACTACTACATGCGTATGCACAGTGCGACCAGGCCAATCATTATTGACTTCAGCTCCAAGCTCGCAATCTGAGTCTCGACGGAACTTGGGCTCAAACACAGTCGTAGATTTACCACAGTACTCGTCACTCTCACACGAGGTTCAGTGGTTGCTATTCGCATAGTTGACAGGCCACGCATCGTCGATTTACCAGTGACGGAGCAATTGACATCAGCTTGAAAGCTTAAAGACGGGAGAGAGAGATCTAGAGTTACTTGCACACAGCACGCCTGGAGACGAGTCCCGTCTCTTGTCCCTGTGGTACGACGGTCACTGTCTCCATCTTGCAGACATTGAGGTACGTATCTTATGGAGACTCTAGGGTCCCATCCCAGCCTTTGTGCCTGGACATGTGGTCCATTCCCGGGGTCCTTCACCTGGGCTGCGATTGGCTTGATGCGACACTGCTAGCTTGACCGGGACCCGCACAGTGCGGTCTCCATCTCGTAGGCAAGGAAGGCAGGAAGGCTCTTTCCTGCCATGCGCCCTGATCCATGACCAACTTTTGCCTCCAAAGGTGTTCTCCAGTGCTCCACCGAACCAGCCCCGGGCGCCAACGACTGCTGAGGATGGTGTTCGTGGGCTGCTGGTCCTGCTAGACCTGCTAGTGCCACTGTTGGACTAATACGCTGGTCCACTCGGGTCCACAGTGAACCGTCCATCCATCCATTCTCTCCCTCCATCTGCTCGAAAGACCTCCAACTTACACCTCCTATTCTCCAATTGTTGGGAACTAGAAGTGACCGAGCGAAGAGACACAGAGGAGAGAAACCCGAGATACCAAGCCCTCCCGGCCAGCATAGCATGATACAATCGGCTTCACTCACGTCGATTCCCTTCATGTTGCCGCCTATTCTCCCTCGCCGATAGCTCTTTCTCTCCGGATTCGACTCATTACCAATCCGCTCCTTCCCTTCTCCGTTCCCCGTACTCCCCGCCATCCTCCACAACTGGCGTCCAACTCCCCACCACCGAGTGTCTCAAGCCATCTCGGGTCAGGACGAGCCACGACGGCGTCATACTTTTGTTCGAGCATTTCCGGGGCCTTCGTTTTTTGATATCATTGTGCTTGGTGCATTGCGTGTTGCTATTCGAGCTTTAGTCTTGCGGTAACGATTTCGCGCACACCTGAATAGCTCTGACGGCTGTCGCCATGTCTAAATCATCCGCTTCGCCGTCGGCCGCTGTTGCGGGTACTCCAACCACCAACGACGAGACCGGTATGCCTGTGCCCAATTCCCTATGCTGATTCTTCTGTGATATGCGAACCTACCCGCTTCTTCATATATCCGTTCGTGCCTCATGTGACTGACGCGAGAGTGTGCTATTCCGAGGACAGGCTCGACAATCACTGTGAATACGAAAACTCCGGCCACCTTCCCCCCACCAAAGACTGACAAGCCACGGCCTCATGTCTGCGCGACATGCTTGCGCCCCTTCGCTCGACTGGAACATCTGAAGCGTCATGAGCGGTCGCATACCAAAGAGAAACCCTTCGAGTGTCCAGAGTGTGCAAGATGCTTTGCTCGGAGGGACCTCCTGCTGCGGCACCAGCAGAAGCTCCACCAGACCACCACACCTTCGTCGCGCCCACGCAATCGCCGTGAGAGCGCCGCCGGTACCACGCCGGGCGCGAGCCGCATGCGAAAGAACAGCATCGCTGGACCCAATGCTGCCGCCTCTGCGTCCTCTGGCTCCACTATGCGTCCTCGAGCTAACACCATAAGCCATGTCGACGGAGCCGCCATGCAGATGTTGGCCGCCGCCAACGCCTCTGTCGCCCGAGCACAACCCACGCATAGTCGGCATCCGAGTCTAGCTGGGCTGCCAATTCACAACATGGATCACGCATACGGTGGCATGGCCTCTGCTCTGGGACATCGTGGGATACCTCATGGTCTTCCTAAGCTTGAGACCCATACACTGAGCCATATGGACTTTGCTGGAGGCCTGCGTACCGCACCGCCTTTGGCTGTCTTCAACCATTCCGAATTCGACTTTGAGGGTCTGCTCTTCGGACCTCCGACTGGTTCCACCATCAACCCAAATGCGCTCCACTACAACGATTCTCCGCAGTCTATGGCGATCGATCCTTTGTCGCCCTTCTCTCACGGCTTCCCCGATATGTCTGCGACACAGCGCCTCGACGACAGTTTCGACTGGTTGACTGGGTTCGAGCACCAGATCTCCTTCAACAACGGCTCTAACGAGAACGCTGTGGACGGTTCTTCGCCCTCCGCGATCAGCACCACGAGCCAGAGCGGCATCAGTGACGTGATGTTGGATGGTTCAAACCACCCTGCGACAACTGTAACCACAAGCTCCATGTGGCAGCCGGCAGTCATGGGACCTCCTCAGATGGCCAATTCATTCTCCCTCGATTTGGGAGGCTCAGTTTTCCCGGACCTCATGAACGGCGCCCCCGTTTCACCACAACCACCAGCTCAAAAGAACTTGGGCGACGCCTACTTCTCGACTCCTCCTCCCTCCCTAAACTCGGTCAGTCCCTCGATGATGTCTGGCCTGAATACCCAGAATATGAACCAAGCACTCAATTTCGGTGCCGGTCCGGAGACGCCCTCTTCGATGAATGGTAGTAATCATGGCACCCTACCCGTCTCGACAATCACTGATTCAACAAGAAATGCCATCCTAGGTGCCTTATCAACCACCCAACCCTCACAGCTTGGCGGACGGAAATATCTGTTCACGACGCCAGGCGCGCCGCTATCGCCCCACGGTCAGCAAGCGCCCCCAACAAATTCTGAGAGCGGCGGCGCACTCCCGAGTACCCAAGATCTTCAGCGATATGTCGGGGCGTATCTTCGGTATTTCCATCCTCATCTTCCGTTCCTGCATGTTCCAACCTTATCCTTCGAGATCGCTTCGCAGTCTACCACTGGCCGAGGGACTGGGATCGGAGGAAGCGGGTGTCTAATCCTTTCGATGGCAGCAATCGGCGCATTGTACGAGTTGGAGCACCATCAGTCGAGAGAGCTCTTCGGGATGGCCAAAAAGATGATCCAGCTGTATCTGGATGAGAGAAGGAAAGCGAACGTGAGGAAAGCAGATTTTCGGCGTAGTTCAGTTACAGACCAAACTCCTCAACAATCCGATAATGCTGTCGATACTCCGGTGTGGTTGGTGCAAGCGATGCTCCTCAATGTGGTCTATGGCCACAACTGCGGCGACAAGCGTTCGAGCGAGATCGCATCAACTCATGCGGCAGCGCTTGTCAGTCTAGCACAAGGGGCCGAACTGCTCCGGCCGGCGAGGATTGAGGTAACGGAAGACCATGAAATGAAGATGGGCGATGAAGTCCACTGGGAGAGTGGAGGTAAGGCTGAGAGCGAAGAGCATGCCGAGTGGTTGAGATGGAAGACAATGGAGGAGCGGAAACGCACGCTTTATTCCGTCTTCATACTCTCCAGCCTCCTTGTCTCTGCCTACAACCACACGCCGGCTCTGACAAATTCTGAGATCCTGCTCGACCTGCCCTGTGACGAGGAATTCTTTGCCGCAGACTCTAGTGCTGCCTTCCACGCGAGAGGAGGCGTTGCAGCGGCGAATCACAACCGGATGACCTTTCACGAGGCTCTGGGTGAGCTGCTGAGGACAAATGAGAAGCAACAGAGGTTCGCTTTCAATGGAAGCCATCATCAGCCTTTTGGCTCGGCTGTCAATCTCAATGACCTGCCTCCCAGCAACATGAAACCAAGCACTTTCGGCTGTCTGATTCTGATCAATGCGCTCCACAACTACATCTGGGAAACTCGTCAACGGCACCACAACAAGATCTGGACCAATGAAGAGACGGAAAAGATGCACAGGCATATTGAGCCGGCCCTCAAGGCATGGCAGGCCGCGTGGGCGAGCAACCCCCACCACAGCTTAGAACGCCCCAACCCCTTCGGCATGGGACCGCTCTCCGCCGATGCCATTCCGCTCTTGGATCTCGCGTATGTCCGCCTCTTTGTCAACCTGTCCCGTTCGAAGGAGAAGTTTTGGCAACGCGATTGGGATGGTATGGCGGAGGAGCTTGCGCGTGGTAGCGAGATAATTCAGCATGCCGAGCACTCGCCGGCATCCAACTCCGAGTCTGCGGTGACGGACCCTTCAGACACCTCCGGTAACAGCTCCGCCATGATCGACTCGCCTGCAACCCAGTCGTCCTCCCCGGATTTTGCAGCTGCCAAGTTCCAAGCCAACTCCATGACGATCAACCCTGCCTTGACCCAACAACCAACAGTCCAGCCTCAGTCTCAGGTGCCCAGCAGATCTATCTCCCGGCGCGAACGGCATTTGCGGAAAGCCGCGTTCTACGCCGCGGATTCCCTGTCCATGTCTGACAAGCTAGGCGTCACCTTTGCCGACTTCACAAGCCGGGAGCTGCCCCTGCAGTCTGCCATGTGTGCCTTCGACTGCGCACAGGTACTCGCCGAGTGGGTTGCGACCCTGCAAGACCGTGTAGGCCGTTACCTTGGTATCCTGGGTCAGGACGACGTCGATCCGACCGAGGTGCCCGCTATCATGCTGCTCGAGGACGACGATGCGAAACTTCTGTCCAAGATCCAGGAAGTGCTCTCGGGAGCTGAGATGAAGATGAGCTTGGAGATGACATCAGGTGGCAATGCGCGGATGCCTGTGGACGACCATAACGGTTACGCGGCAAAGATTCTTCGAGTCACGGCTTATATGCTGGATAAAGCCGCGGTTTGGCCCAGTAAGTCCTTAGTCGCCTACTCATCGTTAATTTTATCTAACATTTTCCAGTCACCCGTCTGATGGCTACCTGTCTCGAGACCCACGCGAACCACATGCGAGCCCGGGCGGAAAAGTCCGTGACGGCAATGGAATGAGCGCTTGTCTTGCCTCTGATTCATTCCCTCAGCCAAGAAGTGTCCGTTGCCTTCCTTATCCGTTACGCACACCGAAACCTCTTGCGACTTCATGATTTACCTGGTTCCGACTACGTTGAGCTTGACGACAATGATACCCAACAACATGAGACGCCGGGCGTGACACTCAGTCCTCACACCTTCTGGCTTCTTCTCTCTGTACAAAGAGCCTCTCTGCGCTGTCAATAGCCGAACCTACCTACCCTTGTCTATAATGACCACGGGCAGCACGACTGTCTGTTCTCTCCAACAAAAAGTTCCTTATCAACGGCGTTTAGGATGGATACAAGCTTGGTTTTGTGGAATCGAGTCGGATATTACACCGATCTCGAAATATATCTGCGATGTGCCATGACAAAAGAACAAAAGCGGCGGCGTTGTGTTGCGGTGCGGGTGCTGTTGGGCACAGTCATGGGAGGCACAAGGATATATGTGTGCTTGCCCTTCCAGAAGTGATGACAAGACATGGACGTCTTTCTCGTCTGTGCGGTGGACACGACTGAGAAGCTTATACATGGGTTAACGACGAAACTACTAGGTTCCGGTGTTTGGCTTTCTGGAAGCCGTTGGAGGTTCGCTGAGTGTACCCCGTCTGACAGGAGACCTGATGAATTGGTAGTGTCTCATGGGAGGAGATGGACGGCATGTTGGCGCACTACGGTGTTCTGCTTGTGACGTGGGAATTAAATTTCTGCGCTCCTACTTCTATTGTCCAGTGGCTGCTTGCGCTTTGCTGCAGTCCAGTGGACGAGGGATATCATGAGAACGAGTGGGTTAGCGGCCCAGGAAACGGGCAGGGATAAACAGTCTTTTGCAGTTCCTCAGCGTTTTCGAACCTTCGTGGAGGACAAAACAAGGGCATGGGAAGATGAAGGTCTGTTCCAAAAGCGGAAGACAAAAAGAGGTGTTTTGCGGGCGGTTTCGAGCCGAACCCTGATGGGTCAACCTCTTACTATGTATGAGTGGATTGTCGATAAAGCAGGAGCACAAATCTAGGATTTGAAGATATCTGTAGAGGCGATTTGGCTCGTCCCTTGTTCCGTCTGCCTTTCAACGTCTCGTATGATCATGGCATGTTTGTAAGTTGGACGGTGAACCTCAGGTTGACCTTGCCATCGGGATTTGTAAGCACGAGAACACCTGGCATTTCCACGACATCAGCATCAACACGAGATAAATATCGGCGCCCAGCTACACCCGCCTTCATCTAAGCGCCGACTGCACATATTGAACTCCTCATCTACACTTCTTCTCCCACTCGAATAAAAGCACACACGCACACCCACCTCAAGAAACAAATGGCCACCATCCCCTCGGTGATATCCCGCCCCGCCCCCCAAGCAGTAACCTACGACCTCTCGCGCCCGCACCGCGTCAGGATCACCCTCCCGCCCGGCTCACGGTGGACGTCAGGCCTGCACTGGCATGAGACCCACGCGGAGTACCTGCGCGTCGTATCGGGGACCGTCCGCGTGCGGCTCGGGGACGAGGTCCGGGTTCTTTCCGCTCCGTCCGCACCAGCACATACCTCCTCATCTGCCGCCGCCTACAAGAAAAATGGGGAGGTTGAGGAGGACGACGTCGAGGTCGAGGTCAAAGTCGACAAGGGCGTATGGCACGAGTGGTCCCGCGCCGACGCCGACGGGACAGGAGACCAAGACGGGGAGGATGTAGTGGTTATCGAGCGGACGGAGCCCGAAGATGGGGAAAAGGCGCTGTTCTTCTGGGGCTTAAACGGGGTTATACTCCGGGCGCAGAAGGGAGACGGGAGGACGCCCGGGTGGGTGTGGGACTTGTGGGTTACCCTGAGCTTGTGGACTATCTTCTGGGGACTGGACAACTTCCCCGTGTTTGTGGGGTTTCGGGAGGTTGTTGGGCGACTGGGGTGGGCTGTGAGAGGAGGGTCGGTTTTGGGCAGGGTGTTGTGGTGGATGGATCGGTGCTGGACGTATTTGGTGCTGATGGTGGCTTCGTGGGTGGGACGGGTGGTTGGGATAACGGCGGTGCGGAGGGAGTTCACGCCTAATGAGGAGTATGAGAGGTGGTTTGCGAGGCAGGGCGGGTTGGCGAAGGGGAAGGTGGTATAATGTTGTATGTGCCGGCTCTAGGCGCACTGGTGTGAGCCGGCCGGATGGTGCTAGGAGCGCCTACCTTGTACTGTCATGATAAATTGAGCACTGGGTGGCCAAGCAGATGGCCATGAGCAAGGGTGTGGCGTGCAAAAGTTGGCGACAGCCAATGGTCCGGAATAGTATCATTTTACCTAGACTCCTGTTCCCCAGGAGACTCCATGTCCCGTTTTGACGCATACACCCTCTTAGAAAAGTATACATGGAGAAGCCCGTTCGAGGAAAGACATTAGAGAGCAATATAGGCAAAGAAAACCCGCGCCACGAGACGCCGCAAGGCGCCGTTCCAACTCCTTGAACCGTTGCCGACCTCCATACACACATAACCTACACTATGAATGCGATACTCTCAGTGGGAACCCGTCCCATCTCCATTTCCGACCCTCTCCCAATCTCAGTCGTATGACTGAAACTCAACACAATCGTCAGAGCCGACTATCCCGCAGCCGCTGCCGGCGGTGGGGCAGGTGGTGCGGGCGGCGCCGGAGCCGGAGCAGTGCTACCCCTCGACGAAGTAGAAGCCTTGGAGCCCCTAGAGCTCCCGCCGGACCTGCGACTTCGCCGCTTCCGGTTGTCGGAGAAACGTATTGACCGGTGATACCGGATGCAGAAGTAGATGGTCCCGATGATGAACAGGCCTAGAAGAACGCCGACCACGGCGCCGATGGTCACGTTTGATGAGCGAAGGGAATCGCGCTTGCGGAGCTCAGACCCGTCGCGGTTGAGAGTGCTGGAGAAGTGTGTGATGGGAAGGGAGACATCTTCTTGGACTGCGTTGTTGTCAGCGCCACAGGGGCGTATGGCGGGTACGGCTCGAGCGACGGCTGGTATATACATGTGATGCGAGCGCTTAGGGCTTTGATCGGGTTAAAACGCAGGGGTAGCAGGTGAAGGGGGCTTGTTATACAGTTGACATTGATAAGTGGTAAGGAAGATAAGGGAAGTGGTAGAGCGAAGGTGAAGAAGGAAAAGAAGAAGAGACACAACATGCCAGTAGGCAGTTGGGTGTCGTGCAACGAGATGTATTATAGAACCCTCAATCCGCTACTCATCCTCACCACTTCGCCAGCAGAGTCGGACGCTCGGCTCGAAAGGCGTGGAGAAACGTCGCACGGCATTGGGCACAAGACATCTCGCGTGAGCCGACGGAAATTGTTTCATTGAGCGAGAGAATCATCTGCTTGCAGCAGCTGCAGAGCCAATGTCAGGACAATCGCATTGGGCTGTGGGGTCTCTCTCGAGTGCGGGTGGTGAGAGAAGTGCACTGATTCGACTGAATAGCGTGGTCCGAGGCGTACCGGCCCTGCGAGGACACCTGCACGGCCTAATTGATCCGCGAGCACCTTGCAGGCAATATGGACTGCTGCACAGCGAACCGCAGGGAGACTGCATCGAAACGTTCGACGGGGCAGTATCGGCGCAGCTATCGCGCCGTCGTGGAGCAAACTGCATCAGCGGAAGGCAAAGCCAATGAGTTGTCTCTTTCCTGCACCTGGCGTGTGGGGGTTATTCGACGAGGTCGTCGCGACACCGAGCCTCGTCTAACGTCGAGGAGGTGAGGCAGTTGGAGCTGTGCTGTGGTTCAGCAAACGCCATGCAGAAGCGAGCAAGTTTACCCGTCCACGGCTGATACTGCCGAAGGTTCTGGAGTGCCGTCTGCACTACAGACGACGGTTGTGATGAGCTCAACTTGGCAAGGAACAAAGCAACATCAATTGCTCGGTGGACAGTTGGAGAGCCTGGCCCAATATGATCGCTCGAATGTTTGAGAATGGTGTACAAAAAGGTGTGGTGCTCGGCACAAACCCCATGTCTGAACCATCATTGAAAAGGCTCCTTGTCACCATAGGAGCGTAGTTGGTCAGGCCTCAATGCCGTTCGGGAGGTGTTCGTCAGGCAGAAGAGCTTCAACTGCCAGCCACATCGGGTGGCAGCAGCGTTAAAACTTCTTGGATTTCAATGTCAGTGCGGCCAGGACTACCAAAGGAGATTTTCGCAATACTCAAATTGCCACCGGCAAGTTGTAGGAAACAAAGTAGAGAGAAACGGTCCTGCAAAGGCGTGGTAGCGATGGCGCAAGACTGCTGCAACTTCCATGAACGAGCATGCTGCCGCAGAAGCTCTGGACCGTACAGGTCGGCATGGTGCTGGCAGGAAGAACATGTAACCGGAAGGCAATCGAAGCTGCTGCTGGGGTTGGAGCTGCATGCATGTCGCTGCATGGGCAGCTCGATTGACAACTCATCAGCCGTCGATATGCTGCTCCCGCATCTAATTCGCGCGCAAGATCGAGAGCAAAATGGGGCTGCAGTTTTCTGTCAAATCTCGGCCACTGCTGACCCAACCTTTGATTCTGGTCAGAGGAGATGCAAGATCTGTAAACCTCTTCTGTGTTCGCCGATTGTTGGTAGTGATGATGGAAGAAAGAGAGGTAGTGTTGCATTGCTGGAAATGCGAAAAGATATGCATATATCCGCTATCTTAATCCTAAACTAGAAGTTATGCTTTAATGAGAGGCCTATTATCGTATGGGCTTCATCGTGCCTCTGAAAGAAAAGCTCCCAAGCGCTTGATAGAGCATTTGACCTGTCTCTACCTGAAATCCCCAAAGACTCTCGTACTATTCGAAGTCATTCTATGCCCGTCGAAGTCGGCTCATGATGGACTATGGCTCTCGAGCAGCGTCAAAGCTTGTCTGCTTTCACGCTTACCCAGTTTCCCTTTCTCATGTCATTGACTTGCATCCAAGGCTGTCAGCAAGGAATGAGCTGTCCTTCCACGACTTCCCCCGAAAGCTATGGCAAACTATACAAGATGTAACCGCAAAAGAGCAAAGATTCCCAGGTCAACGGGACTAGTGATCTTTGACAAGGCGCCCCGAAGAATCGCATGAACAAGATAGTCTCACCGCTCACAAGAGAACCTCAATATCGTGATGGGCCTCAAAGCCAAGTGGTGGCTTGAGAGCTGTGATATCATATTCTTAACCACTCGACAGGATCCGTCTCGGCATCTATAAGTATCCCGTACGTTCCCACGCTTTCAGCATACTTATCACTCGCGCTGCAGAGAGTATAGCCACTCTGTCACACTGTATGGACCTCCCGAATTAGCAGCAACAAGATATAGTGACCCGCAATCCATGACATCTGCGTTGGCGAGAGAAGAAGTGTCTCAAAACCTCTTCACCGATTTCTTTTCGCTGCCACAGTCCCAACACCCTTGACACCGGTCCCCAAGATCCGCGACTATGGACTTGAACGCTCTCACCCATCGAATTGGTAGCTTTTTCGGTCTATCACGGCAGATCTCGCCTCCGCACACATCTCAGAATGCGGCGAAGAAAAAGCACCATCATCACAAGGATGGTTCTTGTGAAGCTTCGCCTGCGGGGGAGAACCGACAGAAAGCTGAAGAGGAGGAAATCGACCCTTGGCTGCTGGCATGGCATCACAATCACAGCCGTAGCGCCTTCCACCGTCTTCCGAACGAGCTCCTTTACATGATAATTGAATACCTTCAGGAAGACATCATTGGTCTCTTCTGTCTTCGTCAGGTCTGCCGCCTCTTCCAACTGGTCGTCCGGAATTACGAAGTCCTCAAGCCACCTGTTAGGGCCTATTCGTACATGGATCCTGGAGACAAGGACCGCCTACGCGCACTCCTACGTAAGGACCAGCTTTGCGTAGGATGCCTGGCGAAATGCCAGTACAACAACCCCTCGAAACGGAACAGTCCTGTTTGGACCGGATGCAAGTTTCTTTCCTGGGGACCAGATCTGCTCAATTGCTCCGGCTGCGATTGCCTCCATCCTTCTCGTGCGTTCTCGCCGACGGAAAGAGTCAAGCCGCACCAGAAACGGGTGTGCATAGGGAGAGAGGGAGTCCTCCGTCTGTGCGAGCACAGACACATCTACTGGGCTGAAGTTGAGAAGCTAGTGAAAGAACATATCCAACATGGATTATCGGAGGAAAGGACGCACGCCGGAGTCATACGATGCGAAAATAGGTCGCATCAAGGCAGGAGCAGCGAGGTACAGAAGGAGAGAATGCCCTCATTACTCGTCAAGCTGTCTCCTCTAGAAGATGGTGCGACTGACCTGCATATCTTCTTACTTTGGGTGGCGCACGCAGCCCTGACTCTGGACCAGCGAGGGCGGCTCAGAGATGGTGAACTCCGTTCTATGTTCCGCCAGCACCGTGAAACAGGTGCTCGTTATATTTTGCCGAGTGCTTCTGCTAGTCTCTTAGGAATGAGATGTTTCAAGAAAGCGGATTGCACGTGCGTCTCGCATTGGTTGCCTGGAGAAAGATATGAAGCAAGTAATCTCAAGCCTCAGGGCGAAACTCTTACGAAAGGTTGCAAAGGCTGCCTGCCCCTATTTCCGAGACCTCACCACACTGAAACGCCACGATTTGTGCGAAGCACTGGGCGATATCGAGATCATTCAGCACTGAATAGCGGGCTTCTCGACGAGCGTGTCAGGCTGAATCTCTGTACAGACGTGCAGCGAGAGATCCCGGACTCTGGGGTCTGCGTCAATACTGTGTACTGTCGATGTATTCCAATCAGGAAATTTACCAGCCCCGTGACGACGGACGCGCCCTTGCTACCAGCACATGAGTGGCTTCATTCCTTAGATCCAGAGTCATACACGCTCGATGACGATTGGAATAGCCACGGAAACGTGTGGCCAACATGCAAGGAGCCATCCTGTCGGAATTACTACCGCTCATATCAGGCGCTGAGCTGTCCTTCCCGTATCTTGCAACTTCATTTCTCAAACACACAAGACCGCGCAACGTTCAAACCTCCAAGTGCGTCAAAGGTCTTTTTCGAATAGCCTGACTGGGCCAACTAGTTGGGCCTCAAGGCACGCCTGGCGCCGTACAACCGAACCAAGTATTGACTTCTTCGGCCTACAAGACAGAAACTGACTTCCCCTACATCGAATCTATTCTTGGAACATTGCCACTGCCACCAACACAAGGAAGAAGCTAGTCACGAGCACGACATCTAAGTCCTTACATGAAAGTCAGCTACCTGCAAGTCAACCCCCTCTCGTTCATTCACCCGGTTCTAGGCCCGGTTTCCGCACAGCCTGACGGCATCCGGTCCACGAAGCTATTCTCCCAGGACAACGGAATAGCCTCACGGAGGGCATGGATCGCCAGCGGCTCAAGAGACACATCCTGGATAAACTCCCGTGGGAGCCCCCTGGCCAAGAACAACCCCCTCTGCCCGAACGCCTCACGCCGACCCCATTGCCACATGCCACGCACCATACGCCCTAAGGTCGGGACATTGCAACATGGTCCTTGCGCTGTGTGGCTGCTTTCACTCGTCGTTTCCTAACTTATTCGACTTTCTCTTGTTCTCTTTGCTTCGATGCCTGACCCGGACCAGGTTTATTCGGGAACATCAACCCGGTGTTTCCCCTTCGGGAAGGATATCGGGATCCACGCTGTCGAACCTAGTCGGAAAGGAGGAATATGCGGAAGTTAGCGGCCGTTGACGTCGCACCGCGCTCCGGAGCACGTTCAGCTCATTTTAACCGGTCCGGTTAAAGTCGCCTGGTCGGTAGTCATGGGTTTTCTTCTGGTTTGGACAGGGCTGATTTTTAGTTACGACCCCCTGGCATAACTGTGGGGGAATGTTCTGCGCATTGCTATTTTGTCTTGTTCGTAACCAGGCTTTTTGGTTAGAGAAATTGAGTTTGTTAATTAAGGAGAACCGGGTAGGCGGTACACTTCCAACATGCGGATGCCAGCGCCACCTCCTGTGTCATGTAGGTAGATTTTGGTTCACAAGATTGATCCAGCAAACCTAGGCCCTAGAATGCATGCTGTACCACTGGTAAGCGGAGTACACGTGTGGTGTATACCGCATAGTATTGCTACGCCGTGCATGGCGCACACCCAGACGAGCCAAGCTCCATGAGAGCCGCAACCCTCCCTGGCCATCAACCCAACGACGATTATCGCCAAGCGCTGGGATCCCTGCACTTCTGTGCCACTCGTCCCTATTGGGCCTCATCGCGGAGCGAAGGCCTGTACCAGTCAAGTATGTGGTCGACCATGGTTAGATGCGGAGGTTACATCGCTCGTGGCGGAAATCACAGATGTTCATGATCGTAAACATGAAAAAGAGATATATATAAGACCAGCAGATCTCCCGAGCAAGCCTCACACTCGAGGAAATTCACCGATCCTGAGCATCACCCAACTGCAGTCGGCAAAGAGAGTAAACATGTTCTCCACATCCTCACTCCTGCTCGGCCTGGCCGCCGTCTCAAGCGTCCTTGCCTTCCCCTTCAACGTCACCGAGCTCTTCCCTCGCGCCGGCACGCCCAGCTCGACCGGAACCAACAATGGATACTACTATTCCTTCTGGACCGACGGCGGCGCCGACGTCACCTACACCAACGGGCCAGGTGGCCAATATAGCGTGACCTGGGGCAACGGCGGCAACTTCGTCGGCGGCAAGGGCTGGAACCCCGGTGCAGCGAGGTGAGTAGAGAAAGCAATCCCCACTAATCTCCTTAAGAAGACAGGTCTGTATTAAAACATGATATAGATCCATCTCCTACTCAGGCACCTACAGCCCCAACGGCAACAGCTACCTCTCCGTCTACGGGTGGACCACCAACCCGCTGGTGGAGTACTACATCGTCGAGAACTTCGGCACCTACAACCCCTCGACGGGCGCCACTCGGCTCGGGTCCGTCGTCTCCGACGGCGCCACGTACGACATCTACCGCACGCAGCGCGTCAACCAGCCCTCCATCCTCGGCACCTCGACCTTCTACCAGTACTGGTCCGTGCGCCAGAGCAAGCGCACCGGCGGCACCGTCACCGTCGGCAACCACTTCAACGCCTGGACCGCCACGGGCCTGCAGCTCGGCACCCACAACTACCAGATCGTCGCCACCGAGGGCTACTTCAGCACCGGCTCCGCCAGCATCACCGTCGGCGAGGCGCCCTCCGGAGGGAACCCGGGGAGCCCCACCACCAGCTCGCCGCCGCAGCAGTCGACGCCGCCTCCGAGCGGTGGGAATGGAAACGTGAGTTGAAGAAACCCTGTTCTGTTGGAGATCTTGTCTATCTTGTTGGGCGTTGTTAGCTGACAATTGACTGTCATAGTGCGCCGCCAAATGGGGACAGTGCGGTGGCCAGGGCTGGACTGGTGCCACTTGCTGCCAGTCTGGTTCTACCTGCAAGGCGTCCAACGCCTGGTACTCTCAGTGCCTGTAAGCTGGTTTCTGTCTAGAATCCACGCACCAGGCAGCGGTCGAGATTCTGGAAACTTGCGCGATTGCGTAGGAGATGCCTATGCATTGGGATCCGGGCAAGGTTGTCGTGAAGTTGGAGAAATGTGAGTCAGATGGGTGTGAGCTGCGTATGGCCGACTTTGGCATTCTCTGTAGATAGTGCAAACCCGTATATATAACTTCACTCGAGACGCATTTGAATTGTGGTTGGCTGGCCTGCGTTGAATTTGCACGTGCTTGATGGGTTGATGCACGGAATGATGCATTTTTAGTAGACGTATTGGACAGTGGTTTATAAGACTGGCTACCAGAAGTAGTTTCCACGTAGCTGGGATGCATACCAAGTCCGCTTGGTGTAGTTGGCATGGCCATTAGGGAATGGCCTGGCGTTGGTAGTAACGCCCGTTCCTGGCGTCGGGTCAGAACTCCCAGTCATGAGTTCAACACCCAGCTGCGCAATCTTTTTTTTTTCCCCCTCTTCTTTTTTGTTACCTTCTGTGCATTCTCATTTATTATGCTGTAAACCCCTCAGATGATGGGATGAACCACTCAACTCAGTGGATGTGGGCAAGGGGACTGTTGTCGTCGACGTGAAAGTAATTAAGATGTTCACAGGCGCGTATTCGGGAAGGATTGTACATGTTACTGTATACAGTGCCTGCACGTGTTGTGGACAGTGTTAAGTAAGGACATCGCAGAAGACACAGGGCAGGCGCGAACCTAGTTCAGTCATCTTTTGACTTTGAAAACTCTTAGGCCACAAGTACTTCAATGAGAAGAGATACTGAGGCATCCACAGAATTATGCCGGCTGAGGAGAGAAAGCCGAAATACGCGGTATCAGCTTACCTTAGATATACTCGGTCTTTAAGTGGCCGGTTCTATCTAGCCATGTCTTGGCGGCTTACTGGGGTCCGCGCATGCCGCGCTGACAGCTGAGACATCTTTTATCGGACATCCTTCAGCCAACAGCCTCCAATACTGTCTATAAGGTAGGTAACACAAGCTCTGCAATGGACCATCTCGCGAGCTATGCACGTAATATCGGGTTACACCACGATGTTCAAACGCTGGCTGTCACCGGAGCAGTGATTGGCGTCAGCTCGCATTTGCTTTACTGGATGCACGGCCTGCGCGCGCCTCAAGCAGCCAAGATATTCTTTTTCCACGTCGCTGCCTTCACCCTCACCGCCGCTCTCTGCGTCCACTCTCATGGAGTCGTTGACGGGCTGCGGGCCGCTGCCGCCCTCAATGGCTCGTATCTTGCTGGTCTTTTCACGAGCATGAGCATATACCGCGCCTTCTTCCACCGCTTGTGTCGATTCCCTGGGCCATTTCCCGCGAGGATCTCGAAGCTGTACAGCATGTGGATGGCCAGGCATTTGAATGCACATAACGATGCCGCGGCCATGCATGAGAAGTACGGCGATATTGTCCGTTCCGGTATAGTCCCACCATTCTCTTGCGATCACACCCATTTCGACGAGTGCTAACCAGCCGCTCAGGGCCGATGGACCTGCTGCTTCGCTCAACCGATGCAGTGAATAAAGTCATGGGTGCCGGCTCGCCCTGCACCAAGCGTGGCATGGGGACGTTCGAGATATTTGATCTCCACGGAGGGTTTAGCTTGGAGGCTTTACTAGACACTGACACTCATCGCGCTCGCCGGCAGATATGGGATCGTACGCAGAACAGCCAAGGTATTAAGCCAGCCACTTCGCCCTTGAGACCACATTGACTGACCGCTGGCACGCCACAGCGATGGCGAAGTACGAGACCGATACTAGAAACGTCATGAGGACCTGGCTTGGCAGACTCTCCACCCTGAACGGAGCCCCCTTGGAGATCTCAGATGCCGTGCTCCTAGTAGCCTTTGACAACATGGGCAAGATTGGTTTTACCAAGGAGTTCGGCACCATCTCAACAGGGAAGGGAGTCAGATGGCTGCACCTCATGAACGCCTCGCTTGGCCAGGTAGCAAAACTCGGAGGGGTGACCTGGCCGATCTTGATCGTTAAGGCCATCGGGATGCTCGGCGACATACAGGAGTTTAGTGACATCTCTAAAGGAATGGCTGAAGATCGGCTAAAGGTGTGTTAGCGGCCTACTCTTCGTACAGACATGACACTGACTATGGGTGTGGACAGCGAGACGACCCTGGGCTGGAAGACATGCTCAAGTACTTCATCCAAGACTTCAGATCGCAGAAGCCAAAGTCTTTCCGCAGCATATATGACGTCTATACCGATGCAGAGACTGTCCTCATCGCTGCAACGTAAGTTCGGCTGATCTTTGCTGATTTTAGACTCGCGAATTTGAGATAATTAACAACCACAGTGACACTGGTGCCGCGTCGACAGCCTGGATATTCTACTATCTTACGACACACCCCGAAGTCAAGCGTAAGCTTCTCGAAGCGCTCAGACCCGCATTCGGCAAGACAGTGCCCGGCGAGTACACAGACAGTGACCTCGCCCAGGTCGACTATCTCAACGCCGTCATTAACGAGACCCTCCGCATCAGACCAGTCGCCGGCATAAGCAGCCCGCGCCTCACGCCGCCCGAAGGCATCGTGGTCGACGGCGTCTGGATTCCCGGCCATGTCCAAGTCTGGTGCTCGCCGTGGGTCCTCTGCACGAGCGAGAAGTACTTCGTCCGCGCTGACGAGTTCATCCCGGAGCGGTGGACGACACGGCCGGAGCTTGTGATTGACAAGCGAGCCTTTATTCCATTTAACGCTGGTATGTGATTATTATTCAAATCTCTGAGACCTGACACCGTTGCTGACATTTTAATTCTCATTATTACAGGCCGCTGGAGTTGTGCTGGCAAAAAGATCGCCATGATGTTGATGAGGTTCATAATCGCCTACACTCTGACCGAGTACGACTTCGACTTCGCCCCTGGAGAGGACGGTACAGCAATTGTACGCGATACGATCAATGTCACTCTCGTCAAACCGGGGAAGCTGCACCTCAGTTTCAAGAAGAGGTCATGAGTTCCTGAGGCTAGGACTGTATATTATAGAAAACTCTCAACTTGATAATATTACCGCCTATTACAACACCATCTTACGGGAACGATATTTACGTTCGACTTACATACTCCATTTATGAGTCGGACCTGTTTACAAATTGGATGCAGGCGCCGAACACTCAGCTGGATTGGTTCCAATGTTTACCTTATTGCCGCAAGTCTAACGCTCAGAGCTACCAAAGAAACGCCCAAACCCATCTAAAGCTTCTAATGTCTATGGCTAGACCGTCGGAGGCACTCGAAATAAAAAGGAAGCGTGTGCTGTACGATCCAACTCCAATACCCGGACCCCTCACAGCGCATACCTCTTTCCACATGCCGTCACTCATCGACTCCTCGTCCTCCTACGCCCCCTATTCCCCTCATCACTACCACTTACTTTCCTCCGCCCACCATCACCCTCCTTGGCCTCCTCAGGCGTCTCCCTCGTCCGCACATAGCTCCCCGCCCTCTCCTCAGTCGGTCTAGTCCTCACATAACTCCCCGCCCTCCCCTCCGCCCCCGTCCCAGCCCCAGGCCCAGCCCCAGGCCCAGGCCTAGTCCTAACCCCACTCCCCAGCCCCCGCCTCCCCCTCTCCTCCCCATCCACCTCCCTAGTCTTCGCCCCAGCGTCAACCTCCCTCCTCCTCCCCCCATACCCACCAGCATACCACCCTCCCCCGCCCCCTCCTGTC
>SMOB01000339.1:0-31053 GCA_007388105.1 Coniochaeta prunicola
ATAGTTTAGCTGCAGTATAGAGCTTAAGATTCTTGTCATTTTGAATAGCTTCAAGAGCCAGGAGAAGCCTAGCCTCTTGGGAAGGGCTGCCCATCGCGTATTGTGGTCAAATTGAGTGTGGAAAGTGGGAGACGCGTCGTCGTGGGGAAAATTGACCACTCGCTTATATTGACCACTCGCTTATAAAATACGGGTTATACCTTAATACCTTAAGTTAAGTGGTTTTCCCACTGGAGCCGGCGATTTACGTACCCGCACTTACCTTACCTGCGTAATACCTTACCTACCTACCTGGGTAGTTTAGCGCAGGTATATTTCACTTCAGGTACTAGGTACAGGTACCTACCTTAGGTAGGTACAGTACATGTATGTAGGTAACCCCCTCCCTCTCTCCTCGTAACCGCCGCCACAAAGCGGGGTCCCTTCACAAACCTCGTATTGTGTCCAGTACTCCAAAACAACTGCCATTTAACCACAGTGCATTGTTTCTCCGCTAGGGACTACAATTCCTCGAGAAAGAATTGCAATTTCTGGATAACTAGTTGTTCTTTTTCGTCAAGTCAGACGAGTTCTGCATCCCTCTCAGTCATGGCGACCATCACCGTCTCGTTGGGCTCCATCGCCAAGTTGATCGATCATTCCCTCCTCCACCCCACCATGACCGACGCTGAGATCGAGGAAGGTCTAGCTGTCGCCAAAAAGTACAACGTGGCCGCAGCCTGCATAAAGCCATACAGTATCCCCGCTGCCCGTCGGGCACTGTCCGGCACCGACGTCCTCATCTGCTCTGTCATCGGCTTTCCGCACGGGAACTCCACCACGACTATCAAGGTAGCAGAAGCCAAGGAGGCTGTGTTAGCCGGCGCGCACGAGATAGATATGGTCGTCAATATTGGCAAAGTTCTCGGCGGGGACTGGGACTACGTTCGCGACGAGATCAAGGCCATCAATGACACCGTCACCAGCACCCGGGTAGGCGGCGGCAGCTTTGGCGATGAGGGGTCGGCCGTGCTGAAAGTCATCTTCGAGAACGACTATTTGCAGGACGAGCACATCGTCAAACTGTGCAAGATCTGCACTGACCTGAACGTCGCGTTCATCAAGACGTCGACAGGATACGGGTTCGTCAAGCAAAGTAATGGCATGTACTCGTACAAGGGTGCCACAGTGCCGCATCTGAAGTTGATGAAGGATAACGTGGGCCCTAATGTCAAGATCAAGGCTGCCGGAGGAGTGCGGACACTGGATGGGTTTCTCTGCGTAATGTGGCTGGGCATTTCCAGGGTCGGGGCTTCGGCGACCGTTGCAATCATGGAGGAGGCTCGCGAGCGAGGCATAACAGAGACACCCACGGAAGTAGAAGTGAAGGTGCTAGGCAGTACACAAGGCGGAATTTACTGAGCCTGAAGGAGGGTTTCTTGAGCTCGGGATTGGCTCATGAAAGGGTGTGCCCGACTGCTAACGTGGTCCAATTATATTACTATTCCAGGATCGAGATCAGTTGAAATTCGTGCCGCACCTTTAGATAGCTGAACAGGGTCCTCTTCCTCACAACACCATCTTCCAAAGAACTTTGACACCTCCATCTCGCCCTCGGGGAGTTCCTCATATTCTGTTGTCTACAATGGCCGAAGCTGTAGGTGTCGCCGCATCTGGCATTGCCTTGGCCGAGGTCGCCGGAAAGATCATCACCGCAAGCCTTACAATCAAACGCTTACTGAACGACGTCAAGGAGTTCCCGGAGAGTTTCGAGCTATTGCTCGAGAGAATCGAGATCCTGACTCCTATCCTCGTGGAAACGAGCTGCAATGCCCCTGGCGGCTCGGTTATTTCGGGCGCACTCGACGCGGCACTCGCCGCAGCAGCAGGACATTGCAGCAAAGCCCTTGACCAACTTAAAGCCCTAGTGACAGAACTATCGGCCCAAATCGAGCGATCCCGGGGCTTTACGCGCAGTCTGGTTACTGCCAAAATTGCGCTTCGGAAAGAAGTCCTTGTGAAGCATGAGAAACGCCTGGAGAATGCCATCCAGCTGCTCGCCATAGCGCAGCAGACTTACTCTTTTCGGTACTTGAAAGCCCTACACCTACATAATTACTTTGAACTGCGGTACTGATTAGCCTGCAGGTCCTTTCATTGTATGCGGCCGGAATTGCTCGTTCCACTCGTGGTAGCTGAATTTGAAGCCTTACAATCGAGGTCTCTTCGACTTCAAGACTCAGCTGCAGAACAGCCGAACCCAGACACAAGAGTGACCAGAGCGATAAGACCATCCAGGACCAGGCACACCGGACGAGGAGTCTCCGAAAAAGTGCGAACTATAAGACTTGGACTTAGGGGAGTGACCGGCTTGATAGAGATCCAAGTACCAATTCCAGCGAACCGTGACCAGAATGAACGGCAGCTTGAAAAAGCCTCAGACAGTGGACAGTTTATGTTCGGACTGAAGATGCATCTACCGTCGTGGCTTTCATCCAGAATCTTGGACACAGCCATGTACCAGAGTCATGCTGGATGGACTCACACTCTCAGAACCTATAACACTTTCCATAGGAGCACTGGGGCCAGCCACTCTACTTATGATATGGCATATAATGCTGTATCTCAAGATGATCTGGTAGCGCTGCGGCAGTGCTTCGAAGACCGAGTCTTGACGCCTTTTGATGAATTTAAATCGTATGTCGGCATTTATGTGCTGCACACGAAGAACATCCTTAGTGTAAGTGTCAACGTATCACCCCGCAGCTACATGGCTTAACTTAATAACTTGAAGCTTGCGATAGAGCTCAATGCCCCGAAAATCTGCCACTATTTGATTTAGCAGGGCGTCCACATTGAGAGCGGTAAACCGCTATATCTTCATAAGGGAACCATCGCAGAAGAGGCAATGCACCAGTGGACTCCTCTCCTTGAGCACGAAAACATTGTCGAACACGCGCGGTTGTCGATATTAATACATTTGCCTCTGTCAGTTCCAGCGTTCACGGATTTACGTCGATCGATCTTGCCTGACGAAGAATTCTATGCGGAATTGAACCGCACCCAGCGCCTCCGATTATTCCGGGAGTTGGTGATTAACGGAGACAGCATGCCGCGTCTGACCGAAGAACTTGTCAGGTCTTTCCTTCCTGATGTCGCAGACATCCCAAGCACTAAGGTTCTTGAGCTTATGAACGAGGTTCTTTTTATGATCGTATGGCACGAAGTGTGGGGCCAGTTCAGAACGCGCGATGACGATGACCTGTCGGGATCGATGCACAAATGTCTTAAGGCTCTTTTCTCGCGCAGCTCTCTATTCTACCACGACGAGTCCTCGAGACACATCCTGGAAGGTCTGTGCGGCTCCCTGCTGCACATACTAAAACATCTCTCATTACAAGGCCCAGTTCTCTCATTACAAGGCCCAGTTCTCTCATTACAAGGCCCAGTTCGTTGCTTGGGGTTCACAACACTGTCTGAACGGGTTCTAAGGACCTGGCTTCAGAGCCTGGAAGATCTCGAAGTCGATCTTGAATTATATGGAGAACTTGAGAAGCCGTTGTTCGAGTATTATAAAGACCGAATTCAATCGGTTTGGAGCGAACCAGACAGGGCGTTTAGCAACGAGTTTCAACGTCTGTACGGAGGCGAGATCACAGTAAGACTCACGGGGTTCCAGTATGGACCGACAGCCCGAGACTGGAAATTCTGGTGGCAAGAGCCGACGGATGTTTTTGTTGCGGAGTTCTGGCGGTGTATAGAGCCAGAAATCCCGCACTTGCCCGGAAGTTGGGTCGAAGACGACGACGAGGAAGGCCGGAGAGGAGAGCCCGAGATCCGGGGTTCTGCGCAAAAGGCTTGGTTCAGTCTATGGGCCAGTTTCTGTGAACCGGACTTCACATGAAGACAATAGCCACGCTTTCTCTATCTCCGGAACTTTGGTACACAATGGTCCGGCATTACATGTCTGACAGAACCAGGGGGCGACGCCAGGTTACTCACCATGCACCTAGCATGTGGCGCAGACATTTCTGGGTTCCGAGTCTGCATCGATCCGGTGTCGAGTCGCGACTTTTCCATATGAGATTCCACAGCCTGATTCAGCTGAAGAGAGCTCCGTCGGGACAGACATGCGATCCCCCTACGGACATACCTCACAGTTCTGATGCAAGTATCTCTCGGCCGGCCGTCACTGGTATTTGCAAGCCAACGGGGTCGAAATGGAACTCAAGATGCAGGTATCCACATGAGTCTCTGGCAAGCTGGGAAGATTGTGGGAAAAGAGAAAAGATGGCAGCACAGCCCGGGCTGACGACAGTCATGTTTCACTCCTTGTGATTGAAAGGTCTCTGATTTTCTTCACTTCCCCAACAAGGAAGATTTTTCGTGTTTCCGGCGAGGCTCGTGAACGGACGAAACATTTTCGGACACCGACGTTTTAGGTCTACGCAGTCTCTGGGGATTACCGGGGGCGAATCCGCACTATACTCAATGCCCGACAAGTCAGAACGAGCTCAATTGTTCTAAGGCCCAAGGTTGTCAAATATATATACAGAACGTGAACAACTCAAACAAATTTTCTTTTCGTCAGGTAATTACCTTCAACCTTATTGTCAATCGCAGCAGAGCCACACCTAAAGCGCTACATTCCGGGAAGCCCTTGGCACTACTTTGGTTTCCCATACTCCTATCCTTGTCCGGTTTTGGCCTCTTACGCGACCAACAGATATCACCGAAGACAAGATAAGACGGCAATCGACAGAATGCACTTCACCGCACTCCTCACGTCCTTCGTGGCCCTGCTCGCGACCAACGTCGCAGGAGACAGAATGGAGGCCGCCACCTTGTGCAAGGGCAAGAAATGCCACAGCGACCGTTCCATCTTCATCATCGCGAATACCTCCACCACGTGGTCCATCAACGCCGACGACGGCTGCCGCCGGACCGACACGATACCGGACATGAGCATCTGCGTCGACTGGGACCGCGCCAGAGCCCACTACTGGTACAAGGACGCGAGGAAGGCCCAGAAGTTCTGTCTCCTCCGTGCCAGCAAGGCCGAGGAGTATCTTGGCTGCAACGCCGACAGATGCGAGAAGTCTGTCTGGAACCAGGCCGAGTGCCAGTGGGATACGGACACGAAATAGGATGTTGGAGCGTGAAATCGAGAACGACTTGAACTTGGGCAATCAAGCTACGAAAGACGTTCAACAACAATTGTTTTTTGTTATCTTGACTCGAGATCGAGTTGGACCGTCCATATCCAGTTTGCTAAATGGGCGGGAACATCAATGTCTTCGAGGGTATTCCTTCAGCTTGTAGTCCCATATTGTCGTTGTGCTACCTTTTTATATGCAGTATAGATAGTTTCAGGATTCGGTAATAAGGCATACAGTCACGCAAACCTTGTCATCGGAAGGCCGTCTCGCTATACGAACCTAAAATGCCAAATCTTACGTGTGACTGGAGCCACAATTCTTTCTGTGCTTTAACTTCCTTCGCTTGTTTCAAAAAACTTGACTTGAGTATTCTCGGCTGCGTACCTCCTCCAATTCATGATCACAAAGAGTTCTGTGCCCATGGCTTCAAGTTCCAAACTCTCTTCAACAGTCAAGCTTCTAAACACGCGTCTACGGTCCAATATCATTATGACACTCTAGTCTACGCAGACTATTATCTATCACTAACTATCTCTATATCTGCAATATTAGTCTATCTCCCTTGTTTTTTTGATCTCCGCCGTAAGTGACCGCCTTTCGGTGATGCTACACCTTCGCCCTCAGAACCGGACCCGTCTTGGCCAGCCTTGAAGCCGCACCCATGAGAGCCCCAAGCACCAGCGATGAACCAGCAAACATTTGTGCGTAAAGATAACCCCCGTTGTCACGGTCGACCAAAACACCGCCAATGGCCGGACCGGTCAGTATCGCAAAGCTGACCAGTGTGAAGATCATTCCGACCCGCGTCCCAGCCCGATTGGCATGCGGCGTCATAGTGGTCGCCGTAGCGGGGAAGAGACTCTGTAGCGCTGCCGCCGCGAGGCCGTACAGCACAGCAAACACATAGAGAGAGCTTACTGAATGTACGGCTGCCCAGCAGTACATCATCAGGCCTGCCGTCAGGCTGGCCGGGACCACGAGGTTGAGCGGGCCGGTCCACTGACTCGCCACAAGGTTGGGCAGGGTACGGCCGACGACGCCCACGCCGTTCAGGACCATAACCAAGTCGACCGGTGCGGCCATGCCGAGATGATCCCGTGCAAAAGTCCCCAAGTAGAAGAACGCAAAGTACAGCCCCAAGAAGTTGAAGAACATGCTGAGCGAGAAGCACACGAATGACAGCTCCCGGAATGCGGACCAGTCTACCCAAGGGCCAGTCTTGCGAGGAGGGAGACGCGGCGCGAACCAGACCAGACAAGGCACGTAGGTCGCAAGCATGACGAGGCCCACGATGCGCATGGTCCACGGGAACGGGACGTTGCGCTTGTTGACGAGCTGGTCCACGATGACGGGGTATATGAGACCTCCCGTCGCGCCGCCGGCGGCCGCCACTCCCACGGCAGAGGCACGGTGCTTGTGAAAATAGGCCGACAGCACGGATATGGCCGGACAGAAGGCCAAGCCGTTTCCCACGCCCAAGCAGACAGCTTGCGCGAGGAAGATCTGCCAGTAGCGGGTGCACAGGGAGGTCATAAATATACCGATGAGCTGCAGTAACACGCCCGCGGCAAATGTGACTCTGAAGTAGCCCGCGTCCGTCGCTCGACCGGAGGCAACGCCGATGAAGAAGATTAAGAAGACTTGGACGCTGCCGATCCATGACACGGAGAACTGGGACAGGCCGAGGTGGCTCGTGTAGTATTCCTGGAAGACGCCAAAGCCGTTGCCGACTCCCCAGGTATTAAAGAAGACCACATGAGTCAAGATGGCCTGGGTCCAGGCCTTGAACCCTCCGTCGGGTGGTGGACCGACATCGAGACTTGCAGGACCTGTCTTCTCCTCCGTTGGTAGGCAATCAGTTTGCCTGCGTGACCATCTCATTCTTTGGTCAGGCCGAGTCCGGGCGTACGTGATATAGACTTAGAGGGATGTCTCGAGGAGCGAAGATGGTAAACGTCTAACTGTCAGAGCTGTGTTTCTTCGAGAAGTATATATAATATTATATTGTCCATCATGTTTGGTTTGTTGGTAGAACGCAGTAAAATGGTGACCGCAACCCTATATACCTCCTTGGGCTCCTTTTTCGGCATCGGTAGCTCGAGAAAGGATGAGTCTTGCCGTTTCCCGATATAACCGCGATACCCGTTGTTGCCGATATGACAGAAAATCCTCTTCGGCGCCTTAGCGGCTCCAAACTTGGCAAGACATCCCCACATGGGGGAGCTTATTTCCACCATGTGCTGCTCCTTCGATCGACATCACGTAACCATACATGTAATCCCGCCCAGTCATGTCCAACCCAACCAAGCGGAAACGGTCTAGAGTGGCCTGCGAGCCATGCCGCAATCTCAAGAGGAAATGCGACGGTGCCGTTCCGTGCGGTGCGTGCGTCCGATTCGAATATGACTGCGTCTACCACGACACGGCGACGCGCCGAGGGAAGCCCCACCACCCTGACCGCGTTGCCGCGCCGAAGGGCGCCGCCAGCTCTCCCGTTGCGCATGCGGGCGACGCCGTGGCGGCCAGTCCTCAGGCCCGTGTGAGCTCTCTCGAGGCCAACTCTGGACCTGCCTTCGTGAGGAGGCTGGCTCTGACGATAGACCCCAACAACGCTCCGCGGATGCGCATGTTTGCTTGGAACGTCTTTCTCGGAGCCAGAGATGCCGTGTACCGTCCGCAGCCCTCGAACCTGCCCGTGACAGCCATCATTTCTCAGCCGGAAATGCAGTCGCTAACGGTCAGCTACTTCCGAAACTTCGATAACGTCTACGGCTTTATTGACCGTCGCGAGCTCGAACGACACATTAAGACCAGGTGGCAGAACTCTCCAGAAGACACTGCTGAGTATGACGCTGTGCTATGCGGCGTGGCTGCTATCGGCAGTCTCTTTTCAAATGTGCAGGCCCCTGTTATTGAGCAACGGCTGGCCCAGATAGCTACGGCCCTACTCCAAGAATCGCTCTCTCGAGCCCCGACGCCGGTAGATGTCACGGCGTGGGTCCTCCGGACGTCGTACCTCAAGCTCACGGGGACGCCCCAAGAGGCGTGGATGGCGAGCTGCATCCTCATGCACATGGTGGAGGCCGCCGGACTGCACTGCGAGCCCCGGACGGACTCGGTCCTCCCGCTGGCGAGCGACGACGTGGACCCGGAGGTCCGTCGGCGCATCTTCGGCGTCGCCCAGCATCTCAACATCTGGATGTCCTACGACATGGGCCGCTCCCGCGTCACCCTCCACCGAGCCACCACCCTCCTCCCCGCTCCGCGGCCGGGCGACGCCACCGTCGAGCTGCTCGAGCTGCTGCCCTACTCCGCCATGCTCGACCCGGAGCGGGCGTGCGACGCCGCCGAGCTCGAGACGGCGCTGCTGGACGTCCTGGCCCGCTCGCACTCGTCGCCACCCTCGCAGATGGCGCAGTGCAACCTGGTGCTCTGCATCTGCCGCCGCCTGCAGTCCTTCAACATCTCCCTGAACGGCACCCACCACGACCGCATCCTGGCGCAGATCGCAAAGGGCATCCGCGCCGCCGAGACGATGCTCGAGGCCCGCACGCCCTGGCACCACATGGCCAACGTGCCCTTTTCCGTCATCTGCGTTTTACTCGCGATGGACACGCTGTCATCCCTCTCCCAGCTGCCCGACGCCATGCGGGCCCTCGGCCGCACCGCCCAGACGTACAACACCGAGGCCACCTGCGAGGCCCTCGAGACGGCCTCGCTGCTGATTTATCTGTATCAGAAGCGCAAGGAGAAATGCAACGCGACGCTGAGCGAGGTGTTGAAGCAGTACCCCGTGCCACAAGTCGCCGAGTCTACGGATATGACGAGGTCTCAAGCAGCGGACGACATGGGGTGGCTGAACGGTTTGGTCGCCGAGATTCCCACCCTTCAAGATTTTGATGTGGATCAGTTCCTCAACCAAGGGTACTTTTTGGATGCTAATGCGATTTGAGGCCTTCACGTGCCAATCGAAGCGATCCGGGAGGTGAGCAATGGAGGTCGCTTTTCAAGGCACCACGATCATCTCTCGGTGCACGACCTGTATTCCCCTACGGATTCATGTCTGGGACACTATGCTACAAGCAGGCGCAAACATCATCATTTGGATATATAGCAAAAGCTAATTTGGGCAAAATTCGTTTTACGGCAGATCGAACCGACACGTTTTCTCCCACTGGTTGCGCCTACAGTCGGAGGCTGTTGCCTCTCTCTGCGCTGACAGGAAAATATCACAAGGATGGCAAACGTGTGCGCCTGAGTGCATCCAAACTCTAGTCCTGGCAAGGTCAGGTACTGGAGGATGCCAGTAAACCAATAGGACTAGTTGCATTGGCACACTACGCCAGGGGCTGCGCACTATCGCAATTCGACACTAAGAATGTGGCTCAACGCGCAAGATCCCGATCTCTGGTTAACCAGATATCGATACTGCACGATCTGGCCATCACCGGTTTTGATCTAGGCCATTGTTCCTGCATCAGCGATAGCCATATTACGTGGGATAGCCCCGGAACTGGAGTCCCGTACACGACTGTTGCAAAGAAGCAGTAAGGCAGGTTTCAGTCTGGGGATGTGCCAATCACAGTGTGCTTTCGGCGCGTTTTGGCCGCTGTTTATGATGGCCAGGCCTCGGCAAGGCCTGTTTAGTGTTCCTTTGGTTAGAAAACATTCCATTTCCCGCGAGCATTCCTGCCCGGTGCTGACTGTATGAAGTGAGAAAGGGAACATGTCTCAGATCACCGACGTCCGTGCCGTTTGAAATACAGTCGTCGTAACCTTGGCCGATACCCGAACTTGTCACGAGACATTGTTTACTGATATGCCCTCGGTGATGCTGTCTGTTTGTTGGGCGCGGCGGTCGGCGTGAATGATTTATCCGACCATCGATGCGGCCATGGACGGGACAATTTGTAAGTAAGTCAGTTTAGTTACTAACGTCAGCTTACCGCCAACTTTCCGTTCTTGAACTAGCCTATTTCGTACGACTGGCCATTATAGGGCTAGTTGTACATAACGGGAGCGGAAATAAACATCCACCAGCGTCATCCACCAGAAATGCAAGTCGATACTCTATTATACTGTGCATCTCATGCCGACATAGTCTGGTTCAGCACGGACTGTTCAGCAATTGGTGCGCACGATCTCTGTGAGGAGTAAGAGCTAGTTGAACTTGCTCAAAGACATGAAGACTAAATCGTGTCGTTGAGGCGCAGCAGCTCACTTAGTGAGTGCTGTTTGCTTCGATGTGGTTGAAATGGAACAACCCGAAAGCCGACGATGAGACGACATGAGGCGTCACTATCATCTACGGCCTCAACCCCTTGCGGGCCCTCTGGTCTGGCGTTCACTTAATAAGGTTGTATGACCTGCATCTTGCAGCTTCCGTTACTCCCTTTTAATTCTCTATCTCCGGTCACTTTCGGTCAGTTCTCTATATAAGAGTACCCCTGGAAAAGTAACCCTCCAACAGAGACACCTTACATCGCCAAGCCTGCAGAACGATAACACGATATTCACCATGAAGTTCTCCAGTTCTTTGGTAGCGGCTGCTGCCTTCATTGGCCTGACCGCTGCCCAGAGTGTCCCGAACAAAGTCACCATCTTGACCCCTCTGAACGGCGGAACGGTTGGTGTCAAGGGCGCCAAATGGATGATTGATGTGGTAGTCGAGTTCACCCCGCCAGCATCCTCTGCGTCGGCTTCTGCGTCGTCGTCCTCGAGTGCCCCGGCAGCTGCGGCCCAGACGACCGCCGCTGCGTTCGGCAGTGGTTATCGACGACGAGCTGTCGACGACGGCGGGTTCTTCCCCTTCCTCAACTCTCCGAACCTTACCACCTTCAAGCCCGGCCCGGATGTCGCCGCCCCCGGCTTTGTCTGCCTGGTCAACTCGTCGTCGGACCCGACGCAAAACTTTGGCGGTGTATTCCAGCTGAACGCTATCACCAACTCGGACGCCCAGGGCAACATCCTCGAGGCCTACTACTCGTGGTATGTCACCGCCGCCAATTTCGGGTCCAACGTCTTCTCCGAAGCCACCGTATTCTTCGTCAAGGGCGCTGCTCCCGCCAAGTACACGGCAGACCCCAAGAACGACCCCAACGTTATCTCCAACGTCGCCGTCGCCGACTTCTTCATCAACGGCAACGATGCATCCACCACCGTCGGCCCTGCCACCGAGAAAACTCCCTTGGAGATTACTCTATTCACCCCCAGCTCAGGCGCGACAGTCGGCGTCAACGGCTCCGGCTGGCTGGTCGACATGGTCGTCGTGAACAACGACACCACCGCCAACTACTTCTCCCCCAGCAACGGCGTCACCCCGCTCTACCACGACAACTTCACCGACACCAAGTTCGCCCCCGGCGTCGTCAGCGAGGCCCTGCCCGGCCTCGTCGTCCTGTCCAACACCTCCACCATCGGCGGCGGCCCCACCGCCAACCTGGCCAACCTCTTCCAGATCAACGCCGTGACCGGCGTCGAGAACGACGTAATCACCGAGTTCTGGATGACCTGGCTCGTCGGCGCGCCCTTCGCCGGCCGCGGCCAGGCCACCAGCCTGACCATCTACGTCGTCAACGGCACGGCCCCCACCACCGTCTCCTCGACGCCCGACAACGTCATCTCCAACGTCGTGACCGTCGACTTCCTCCTGAGCAGCGACACCACCGCGTCCGGCACTACCACCGGCTCGGGACCCCAGAAGACGACTTCCGGTGCGTCCAACTTGGTCGTTAGTGCTGTTGGGCTCATTCTGGGCGCTTTGGCTTTTGCGATTTGAGATGCATGGCCTGTTCGAGGGCCTATGCCCGGTTTCAGAGACAGGAGATTGTGAAATAAAGTAATAATAGAAGTAGTTTATATAATCCTATTACAATCAAAGCACAGAGCATTTGAGCTATTTGAGTGTATTGTTAAAGTGTTATAGACCAACCTTGCTTCTCAGGGGGGCCCTTGCTTGCGGGGAGTATTGTGTACTACACCTGTGGTAGGATTACGCATGTTAGCGCAGTTTTGTACCTTACAGTCAACCTACGTTGGAATCTATGTCCAAAGTAGCGACAGTGATTAAGCGGTCGTGTAGTAGTCTAATCCTCTACTCTCTTCCAGGTTATCGTGTGATCGTCTTTTCGTGCGGTCATATTGTCGTTTCGTCGTCTCGTCGTATAATGGTTCCATTCTCTGCTTTGTTGTCTGACCACTGAGCTGATGGTGGCACACTAACAACCTCAATTGGCCCTCCGAGTCCAATGTTTCGCAAGACTGCCTTGCACCCCGGATATGGCCGACTTACGCTTGTTTAGCCCATGCTTATGGAAAGCCAAGGCAGCTTGTATGCTAAGAATCACTATGATATAGTTCTCCCCACCGCAGTCACCCTAAGCCCCTTATCGATCCTCGTCGTCTTCTTCATCTTCTGACCCAGAGCCAGAGCTTTCCGATCCCACATCCACTGCCTCATTATCCTCGTCATCTTCTTCATCCTCATCGCTACTATAGTCATCATACCCACCGAAGAGTTCATCCAATTCATCATCATCAGGGATGGTAAACCTCTCGTCCATGAGCCCCCAGTAATTCCTGTACCGTCTCTCCCATCTGCTCAACTCTCTCCACTCCTCCAATAAAACAGCCACAATCCCATGCCCATTCCTCCTCGCAAATTCCATCGCACGCAAATACTGCCATAGCCCGTCGTCACTCTCCGTATCAGCTCCATTCTCAAGCAAAAACTGAACCATATCCAACCGCCCCCACTCAGCAGCAGCCTCCAGCGCTGTACGACCGAACCTCTCCGCCCTCACGGCATTGACATCAGCTCCGGCCTCGATAAGCGTCTTCGCAATACCCAAGTACCCCTTAGACGCCGCACACTGCAGAGCCGTGGCCCCGCCATCTAACGCTATCGGCCCGTTCACGTCCGCCCCGGCCGCGAGCAGCAAGTCGATCAACTCCAGATGTCCCCTCTCAACAGCCATCTGCAACGCAGAGCGAGGCTTGAACTCGTTCGGCTCCCCGTTAGGATTGAACACCGGGACGAGCACCGCCGGAAGCGCGTTGACATTCGCGCGGTATTTGAGCAACAGCCGGACGATATCGACGCTGCCGCGCCGAACGGCGAGCTGGAGCGGGGTGTCGAGGTCGTGGTGTGCGGGCAGGTTGGGATTAGCGCCGTGCCGGATGAGAGTCCTGACCTCCGCGACGGTGCCCTTCCAGATGGCCATGAGGAGCGAGAGCGGGTCGGGCTTGTGTCTGGCTTTCAGTAACATCTCTACGATGACGCTCCTACATGGATTTTGCGTGAAGAGCACCGGGACCAGCGGGGAGCACTCTATGAGGTCTGGTTTGCGCCACCATCCCACCTCCTGGTACTTCTCGCCCAGAGACTCGAATCGAAAACGCTGGATGATCGCGATGTAGCTGCTGTATTCGTCCTTGTACGGAAGGAGACACTTATAGCCCCCGACCCCGGAGCTGAGGAGCCTTGCGAGCGTCCGTGCTTCCTTGCCAGCCGAGTAAAAGGCGGTCATGCTCAGGGCGGTCGCTTCGAGTAATAGCTCCCTCACCGGCGCAGTCCTACGCTTTTCCAGCAGGGCGTCAATGACGTTTGGCCCGCCGCGCGCCAGGAGGACGACAGCTGGGCAGAGGGCGCCTGAGCTGAATGCTATCCTGTTGTTGGCGAGTGCCATGTCGATCATGGGCTCAGATTGCGAGGCCAGGGCGGCTTCCAATAGCGACTCTCCCTGCGGACCAGTCTCACTGAAGAACGCTTCTTCGTCCGCGAGAGATCTTGCCAGCCGTATATCGCCCGCTCCAAAAGCCGCGTACATGATACCCGGACTCACGACAGCTCCAGCGTCAATCAGGATGTCAGCAACGGCTTCGCCCTCTCCGCGCCGGAGTCGATAAGTTTCCAGGGATACCTGGAGAGCCGTGCGTCCACTGGCGTCCTTCTCGTTCGGGTCCGCACCGCGCACGATGAGACCACCCACGAGACGTCGGCTGAGGAACCGGACCGCCAGGACGAGCTCGCCGCCGACAGGCTCCGCGCCAGCTTCGAGCAGAGCCACGGCAGCCTCGTCCGTCTTTGTGGTCCTAAAGAAGTCGTCTCGTGACTCCTTTGCCGTATGCAATGCCAGCTGTAGAGGAGTATAACGGATCTCGCCCTTAGTATCGGGAGGGTTGAAATCCCTTCCAAGCAAGTCCCTCTGTATCGATCCGCTGATCCGCGCTTTGAGGTTGACATCGGCTCCGTTGTTGATCAAAAACTTCACCATCTTACTGCTCCCCTTGGCTGCGGCAATATGTAACGCAGAAGGTCGGTTCGACAATTCATTAATGGGTGCTCCGTGTTGAAGAAGGTAGGAGACGAGGCGTATGTTGCCGTTCAAATGGCTCGCAGCAACCATGAGAGGGGTTATGCCAGAGCTGTTTGCTCTTGCCGCATTGCCGCCGGCAAGGATGAGTTCGTGAGCTAGGGATGGATCCGAATTGCCAGCAGCAACGATGAGTGCACCTTGGATGATTTCCTCATCGGTAGGGGAAGTGCCTTCCCGGTGGAGACCGGCGAGGTAACGGATGATTTTCACGCTTTGGCGTTCGGCCTTGGGACTCTCGGGTTTATCTGCTATCGCTGGTGCAGATCGTGTAGGCCTGTCGTAGTAAAACAGCCACGTATCTGCAGCAAAGCTCAAAGGGGTCCGATATGTATTCCAACTGAAACCACCCTCCATATGCTCACGATATAAATTGGCTCCGCTTTCAACGAGCAATTGCACCATTTCGAGTGTGCCGCGTTGGGCTGCGTTATGGATTGCTGGTTTGGGGTTGTCCGACGTCGTCAGGTCGACATCTGCGCCGGCTTTGACAAGGAGTCTCACCATGTCAACGTTTCGGACTCGGCCGTCAGCTGCAACCTGTATTGGCCTCTCGAGAAAGCAATTCATGAAGCTCATTATTGGCTGGTCTGGGTCAATATCTGAGTTCAGAAGGGCTTCCATGACTTCAAGGTCCTCAGCATTGACCGCGGCTTCGAACAGCTTCTCAGCAAACGCTCTACTCGAGCGGTCTTGTTTCTTGGCGAAGTGGTCTTCCCAAGTTTCCCGAGGGAGTCCAATATCGCGAAATAGATCCACAATTCTCTCATACTTGTTATCGTTGTCCTCGTCGTCGTCGTAGTCGATGAGGTTGTTGGAAACTTGGTAGACCAGCATTCGGAATGCAGATAGCTTGGCTTCTTCAACGTCGCCGTCCAGCATGGCTTGGAGTGCTGCTGCATGTTCTCCTTCATAGGTTTCTGGGATTGATTTTGCAAGTTCGGCGGCGGCCCTGTCGAGACCCGCAGTCTCTGAGATTATGTCTACAACTGCGCGAGAGCCCGTGGCAGTAATGAGAGCTGTGGTGCTGAGTCCAACATCTTCCTCATCGTTGCTCTCGTCATCATGGCTCTCATCATCGCTAACTTCGTCACCTTTCTGTATTAGACGCTGCTGTGATCTTAGAGTCCTTTGGCGTACGGTAAGTCCGAGCGAACCGATGCTCTGACGAGTGGGTTTGGGGACAGCCTTCTTCAGGTATAAAGCCTGGAACTGAAGCCATGGTAGTGTCGATGGCCAGTTGACCTTCAAGGGAGGAGGAGACGGCGTTCGTACTGAGCGAAACTCGACACGCCCGGGACTTGAGGCTGAAAGAGCGGTTAGTCCAATGAAACAGTAGCTAGGCCCTATTCTCTCGAGAAATCTCTGGACTTGGAAGTAGCCTACCCCGGGATACCAGAACCAAGCTGCCCTCGTTATCTCGATCGCTTTCTTGTCTGCCAGTGCCAGAGCTCACAAACCCCCATAGAGAATCATGATCATCGTCGAGAGTCGTTCGACCGAGGCTAGAAATATATCCTTCCGTTAGCCCACACTCCTAGTGCTTCCCAAGTGTACCCTGCTGCGCGGGGCGTTCTAGCAATTGCGCCGCAGTCACACACTTGCCTGTTCTCAGCTGAATTCGGGCCAGAAGACTCCATCATCGTTTCATGACATAGTTTGTTGCGTTTGAGGAACCGCGAAGCATCTCATATACCTAGGTACGGTGAGGATTTCCGTTTGAGCGTCGCGTTTGCAGTCGAGGTTAGGTGCATAAGGAGGGGCAGTAGACACTTGAAACAAATCCATTGGTTGCTAGACATTTTGCAGCCACGAAGCGACGATATGACTCTATGTCAGCACGGACGAACTTCAACTCGCTTATCGCGTCCAATATATAACGTGTCGACTATTCCCAATCAAGGGATCATTCTCCTTTATTTTCTAGTTCACCATCAGTCAGACCTGGCCACCACCAAATCATCGCGAAGCTTGATACTATTGCCATCAGAATGAAGCACCTTGCCGTAAGATGCCCATATCGCCTTTGTCCGGGCTACGCAGCTGGACAAGAGTCGGCAACCTGCGTGGTTGAAGTTTAAAACCTACATACATTTGATATGAAACTTCTAGCGAGAGCCTTTCGAAGAAAGTTTCCGTGGAGTGAACCTTGAAAAGCAACAATAAAAGGGAGTGACCTACAGTGGACATGGAGAGAATCTCGCCGTTTCCATCTTCTTAATCTACATATTCTTCAAACCATTCTTAACCGTCGCAAATCCACGCGCTGCACCTCAAAAATTACCTGCTGTTATCATGACTTACTGGCCAAAGGATACACCAAAGGACGCAACGACGTTCGAAAAAAAACCTCTGGATGTGGCGGACCGCCGATGAGGTCCGCCATCGTCACGAGACATGGCTAAACGCCGGCCAGCTCATTTACGAGCCGTCGATCAAGGGTGCAGACACGGCAACAGCCCCGAAGCTTAATATCCGTGACTTCCAGGATGTCTGCAGTAAGTCAGTCCCACTTTACGCCCTGACTAATGATCGGTGGAAGCCTCTCGCCATCGCCCTGCACAACTACGTCTATCGCCGCTGGTTCCGCCCTTACTACAGCGAAGTCGAGCACGGCTAGTTCATCTGCAAGTTCATCGCACTCCATTAAAGAAATCTGGGCGCGGATCCGATCATAACATCTGTTCAATCCTTAAACGAGCGTCTTGTAGAGCAGGTCGAAGCATATCGCGAGGTATACGACGCTGCCGAGCCAGGGACGATAGATCCTGCGGGTACTCTATCTCCCTAAAGACCACCAAGACTACCAGATCCGGCCACTGTTTCGGGTGGGCCCTCATCATCATCATCGACTCTAAAAAGTATCACCTTGAGGACTCCGAGACGGTCGGCGATATACGCGTCTCGCTCGTACGCACGGGTATCAAGGCTGGACTGAGCGCGCCTATCCCCTTCCATAACATCCAGCAACAGGCAGAGACGGAGACGCAGGCCACGGACAGCCCGGATATCATAACCACCACGTTGCGGGCAGCGATAGACTTTGTCATTGGTCTCGAAGATCGGGAGCGCACCGCGTCCACCTCTACTCCCGTGCCCTACGAGTGCTACGTGTAGCCTTGGCCAAATATCTTCGGCGACCAGGAGCCTGTCCGTTATCCCAGCTCAACGCTCGTGAGCGACGAGAGGATTGCCAAGTGGGGGTGGTGCGGCGATTCGAATGACTACGACTTCCGTGTGATGAATATGGTGGAAAAGAGGAAACGAAGAATGTTTCCGGACGGAGAGCCAGTGCCACCTGTTATGGCACTGGGAGGCCCGTGCCTTTAGACGCATGCTAATGTCGATTCCCATCGGAGAGATTGCCTTTCGTAAGATACGAATAGCGACGAGCTGGAGTGTTCGGGATTCAGTTGACCGATCTGACCAATCTTTTATCACCTTTTCACCCACTTCTTTAGCCCAAACCAGCAATCTGCCCCCAATGCTCTCGCAAACCCATTCTCAATTTCCGTGCGCTCCACAACAAAACCCCCCCAATTACGCAGCCAGGGCACTGTCGCATGATCGCTTGCCTCTTTCCACTCTTGCACTGTCGTTGTCTCGGCGCCAACGGTGTCGTCGCATTTGGACGTCTGTGGGTTAAACCGAATGCAGTTCGTAGCCGAGCGTCGTGCGGTGTGGCTTGCATATTGCGACCGGGAATCGCCCTCACCGCTACCGGGCTCCAGGGTCTCGCCAGAGGGGAAGTTACAGGGGCCCCTGTACCCTATGCTTACACACTATGAATTCACCATTCTCCCATGATGCATTAATATCAACAACGCCTCCGGCAAGAGAGCGAGAGCATATCTATCTGTTTTTATTCCCTCTTGGTTCTGGGGATTGTGGACGTTTAGCTTCCAAGCCTTTATGTAACCACAGCCACAGGCACAATAAACACACCTATCGAAACCGGATATTAAGTAGTATCCAATCTCCTGTCAACATGCCATACCCTGCCCCTCCCGGCGCCGTAGGCGTTCTCGACTCTGCCGATCCTCTCCCGGTAATCCCAGAGGAGGTTACACCGGCCTGGGTGACCAAGATCCTGGGACGTCCGGTTAAGAGCCTCACGCTCACAGAAGCTCTCCACGGAACCGCCAGCAAGCTGCTGTACGCAGTGACCTACGAGGATGAGAAGGACGCCGCGTCCTTGCCCAGCCATATCTGTGTCAAGGGCGGTTTCAACCCGGCCCTCCTCAAGATCCACCCCACGCTCAATGCCGTCTACCGCCGCGAGGCCGAGTTCTACTACTACATCGCGCCGACGGTGGCCATGCGCCTGCCCAAGGTCTGGTACAACGGCAGCGACACCGTGACGGGCCAGGGCATCGTCGTGCTCGACGACCTGAAGGCGTCGGGGCACACCTTCGGCGACCCGCTGGAGGCGTGGTCGGTCGAGCGCGTGCGCGCCGGCGTGGAGGAGCTGGCCAAGCTGCACGCCAAGACGTGGGGCGCGAAGCAGGCGGACTTTCCCTGGCTCAAGGAGGGCCTCTCGCTCCGGGAGGTCATCCTCTCCATGCTCGGCGCGGAGCCGTGGGCGGGGCGGTTCGACGACCCGGTCGCCAAGCCGCCCGTGCCGGACTATCTCGTCGACCGCGAGAGGGTCGTCCGCGGCTTCAAGACGCTCTGGGCCACGACCAACGAGAACCTCCGCTGCATCGTCCACGGCGACTCGCACATCGGCAACACGTTCATCACCCCGGCCGGCGAGCCCGGCTTCCTGGACTGGCAGGGCCTGCACTCGTACTCGGCGCTTCACGACGTGACGTACTTCATCGTCGGCGCGCTGACGGTGGAAGACAGGCAGAAGAACGAGGTCGAGCTCTTCCAGCATTACCTGGATGAGCTGCACAAGGCCGGGGGGCCGAAGTTGGAGAAGGACGAGATCTGGGATGATTACCGGAAACATCAGTTCCACGGCTTTGCCTGGTCGCTGACGCCGCCCATGATGCAGCCCAAGGACAGAGTCGATATCATGACGGAGAGGCACTGCGCTGCTATCCAGGACCATAAGACGCTGGAGCTGCTGGAGAGTCTGCCAGAATACGTGAAGGAGGCATGAGCCAGGTCGTGATGCAGGGATGTCCGAACTGTTGACTTTAACCCTAATCAGTCACAATACCACATAATGGCCAGCGTTCTGGGAACTCTGCATTGAGTGAGAGTGTCTTTTGCTCTTCCGACTCCGGAGGGCAACCATGAATTAGCTCGCCCCAGTACTGCATAGTATGGAGAAGGCGGAGCATTCGTGATTGTAAGGACGGGGACGGTGGAGGCATCGATTTGTCGAAAGGAACGATACTTGTTTAAATCTCGTTTCATTTTGACTTTGCGAGCATGGCTTCATCTCTGTATTAGGTCGATAAAATGTCGATCGCTAACGGTCGCTTGCAACCGTTGCATTGTTCACCGCTCCTCCGGTTCCACTCGCGTCCCTCTTGGCTCATGCCCGGACAATGGTATTGTGGCCAGGTGCTCAGAAGCGAGATGGTATTCCCGATCTCGAGTTATTTACCACATCATGGCGTGACGTCTCCTTACTTGTGATCGTGATGGTAAGATATCGAGTCTGCAGGCAAGGAGTTGAAGGAACCCTTTCCATCTGTGGACAGTCACGCCTCTAATAGGACCTGCGTCTCGGGACTGTCTCCCGCCCTCCTGAGGCGTCCCCGGTCTGGACCATGCGCTCTTTTTCTACTGCGGTAACTGGGGAACTGAGTTGATGGTACCTTACAGTTCGTAGTACGTAAACCGCTTACAGTGGGGCTAAGCTTTAAGGGGCGACCCTTGCAGGAAGGTTCTTCATTCGAAGCCCCCAATGCCCCCAATGCCCCCCACCGCCCCTCTGCCTGCCTCATCGCCGGGGTTCCTGCTGTCGTTACCGGTTTCTGCCACCAATAACGGATACGGGCCGTCCTTAGCAGCGGGTAGTGCGTCTTCACTGTGGTAATAGCGCCGTTCGTGATCCACTGCACTGGGAATGTCGAATAAAGGGACCGTTCCTATTGGGTCCATGTACGGCTAGCGAATGACGAGTCAACTGAAGGCACCCGGACATACTATACTAACTCCATATGGTAATTGAATCTTGCCGATTGTAGGAAGACATCCCAACAAGACCTGGTGCAACCGTTGCAGCGCTATCCGACTTCTTGCCCTGCCAGCTGTAAATCTCTTCAAGAACCCAGCATATTTGGCCGTTGTGTAGCGACACGAGATTTATTGCCCGTTTCATCCTCGCCAAGTTCATCTGGTACTGACCAGGAGCAATTATGGGGACAGCCAGGGGCCTGGATGCAAAACAGGCTGACTGGGAGTAGACACCTTGTAAGCAGGGTATACAGTCAGCTAAGCATTGAGCCAGGGAAACCCAGAAGCCGTCGGCAGTCGGGAAGCCACAGCAGCGTGACAATCTTGATCAGTCCAGAATTCGAGGTCATGAAGATCTTTCAACTGACTGCCGGAACCTAAAAGGCCACCCTCTTTCCTCGTCCTACCTACGAAGCGACGCTCAGTTGGGGGAGTATGAATGCCTCCTGATCCATTCCTTCGAGGTCCTGTCACCTGCGTCAACAGAGGTTTAAGAGCCACAACCGCCGATTAATTCGTGGTTGTCGAGGAAGAGAGACGCGGGTCGAGAAGGTCATTTTCCGAATCCAGTCATTTTTCTACTACCGGTCTTTCCTGCTGGGTATCTCGCTTCATTCCTCGCAATAGGCGAGAGTGCGAGTCCGTCTCAGTCTTCAAGATGGCATCAACCGGCAGCACGGCGGAGGTCGGGCTGATGCCGCCTCCGGATGGTTGGGTACCCAACTTCAACCACAAGACCGACCTGCAACACACCCTCATTGTCGTATATTGCGTTACCTTTGGCCTGGCGTCGGTGGCATTGGCATTGAGGTTATACACACGCGCCGTTATTGTGAAGAACGCTAGTTTTGACGAACGTGGGTGTTCATCCTCAGGCCTGGTCACCAAATACGCCAAATTGGAAAAGGGCTAACATCATCCTAGCCATCATATTCCTGTCTTGGGCGGTGTCGCTGGCTTTCTTTATAACGTCAGTCAAAGGTAAGCTGCCGCTCGCTGTTCGATCCAACAGCAAGCAACAGCTCACTAACAGCATTCCAGCAATGCCGGCAGGCTTCGGCAGACACATGTGGGAAGTAACACCGACGCAACTTCCAGCATACTTGAACGTACGTCTTGACGCATCCAACGGACTGGCTGACCCGACTACCTGATCTGACGCCCAGTATTAGCTTCTCCTCGTATTAGCATTGACGTACATCTGGCCGCCGACCCTGACGAAACTCGCCATCCTCGTGCTATACTGGCGGATCAGCCCGTCGCGCATCTTCCGCGGTTGCGTGCTGGGCACTGCAGTCATGCTGCTCGGCTACACGATAACCTTCACCATTCTCTTCAGCGGGCCGTGCAACCCCCTCGCGACGGGCAGCGGGGTCTGCCTGAACAACATCGCCATAGCGCAGGCGGTTCTCAACATCGTCACCGACGCCATCATCATCATCCTGCCGATCCCGACGATCCATTCTCTCAACATGCCTCTGAAGCAGAGGATCCAAGTCGGCATCATCTTGGCCCTGGGTTCCGCGTAAGAAGGCCCCCGACTCCCATTTCCCCTTTCCAGCGGAAACCTGCTAACACTCCCCCCAAACAGCGCCTGCGTAGCCTCCATCGTCCGCGTCTCCTACGTCAAAGCCATGCAAGCTAACCCCGACGTGACCTGGACGCAAGCCAGCGCGGCAGTCTGGTCCTGTCTCGAGCTCAACCTCGGCATCCTATGCAACTGCCTCGCCCTACTGAAGCCCTTCGTCCGGCGACACATGCCCTTCCTGATCGGCAGCACCGCCGCCCCCACGGACGCCCGACAGGAGGGCAAGAGCCACGAGAGCGTCGAGGGCTCCTTCGCCAAGCGGAGCAAGAAGCCCTGGGACCGGATGGTGGGCGGGAAGCACAGCTACCAGCTGCACAGCGTCGGGAAGCCCAGCGACGACCCGGTCGACGCGAGGACGGGGAAGAAGGGGGGGATTGTTGTTGTGGACCAGTTCGATGTCGATGTCGTGTACAAGCCGCGCAAGGACGGAGACACGCTTACTGGCGATGGGGGGAGTACGGACAGCATTCTCGGCCCGACGCAGAGTAACCATAGAGCGGTTTAGCTGGTGGTTAGTTGTCTATGTCGACTAAGGACATTTTCTGCGTCATTTCACTGGCGGTGTGATAAGCATTTCCATCTTTAGACTCTGAAGTCAGATCGCAGAGCGACAACAGCCGTGGTCCTGCAGTCGACCACCGGCCAATGCAGCACCCGATTCCACAGTTCACAATCGACTCGGCCTAGCCTTGGTCAGGACAGCCTCGCCAGTGTCACAAGCCCCACTGCTTTCTTTGCAGTTTGTCGTAAACCGAAAGTTCAAATCCTCATCCCTCGGGAAGTGAGGTCCAATTGGGAATGACAGCGCCGCAAGCCATATCCAATGGATCGGAAATCGCAGACAATACCTTGTCAATAAGGTTTTGTGACAGCGCGGAGGTTATTCCAGAACGGTTGGAGCAGTATGTGAAACAGTCCAGGCTCGGATTTTTGGTCAGTAACTTTCAGACCCGCCGGCTGAAACTGGTGATAATGCGTACCCGATCGGAAGGCGAGGCCTCTTCCGAGACGTCCGACCCCGGCTGCGGTAGTGACCCACCCGATCCATCCGAGCCGATCCCGTTAAACCCTCATCACGCAATATGCCGGCTGGCTCCACCTTTCTTCTGTCCACCGTCAAGCAAGACTTCGCCAGGCATCTTTGCTATCACTATCATTTGGTGTTGTTGTATGATTTTGTTCTCATTTCCAACTCATGGGACGTTCGTTGTTTAAGTAGGGGGGGATTACCAACGACGCGTTTTAGACGCGTAGTCCCTGCTGTAGTGTCTCCGGTGAGTCACCGGCAATTCTCCCCGCTTCCTTCGGAGGATCGCTCGATGCCTCCGTTCTCATCCATAAGTCGGCAACCATTGCGCCCTTATTTTAACATTCAACATCAGGTCTAGCAATCACGTTCCTTAGGATTCGATTCCATCCGGCTTCTGCACATTTGCACCCTCCCTTCACACCCAGACCCGCGCGAAAATGCCTCTCCGCCTAAGAGAGGCAACAGTAGAAGACATTCAGGCCATGACCGCCGTGGGCCTCAATGCATTTGAAAATGACGAAATCAACATCGTATTGTTCCCGCACGGCCCAAACCCAACGCCGGACAGACATCGGGCGGACAGGGCCCTGCATCGAGCCTGGATAACACTGGACCGGATGTCAAAGCCTGGCTCCATTTCGATGGTGGTCGTCGATGACGATAAGTATGGCCAGCTCGCCGGTTATGCTCAGTGGATGAAGCCTGCTCCTCCCGATGGTCAGGAGCCTGAGGGCCCTCATGTGACAAAGGAGGCTGCTGCCTCGGTTACCTTGGCACAGAACGGGACTCCACCTGCTTTTCAGAAGGACAAGCTGCAAGAGTATCTCGTTGTGGCGAAGGCTGAGGAAAAGAGGGTGCTAGGGGAAGAGGGGGCTAAGAATGTGTGGTGTAAGTTGTCTCAATGCTGCTTGGATCTATGATTCCATATATTGACAGATATGCAGGCCTCCAATTTATCGCCGTTGATCCAGCTTACCAAGGGCGCGGCGTTGGGAAGATGCTTGTAGAATGGGGCATTCAGAAGGCCAAGTCTCAGGGCAAGAGCCTCTATCTGAGTGCAACTCCTGCTGGAAAGCCCTTTTACAGTCGTATGGGGCTTAAAGATGTCGGTTCCTTCGATTTCTATGGTACCACTCAGACGTCATTCGTGCTCCAAGAATAACACCATTTTGCTCAAAATCCAGCACCGAGCTTAATATATCATGTAATTGTCGGATTACGGTCACTTTTGTCTTTGCTTGAGTCGCTCATGTTGTTCGATTTGAGCTGTTGCCATCTTTTCGTTGTAGCTTGTTACGGTTGGCTTGTTGACGCCCACTCGAGTGTATATGGCAGCATGTGCACTGAATGCCGACAGGCCGCACTGCTCGGAGGACTAAGCTAAATGTCTAACGAACCTTGGCGCACCATTGCGCTATGCCTAAATACACACCATGTCGTGCCACCGCTATGCTTGTTTGGTCCCTGCATGACTCAATAAGACAAGTACTGTGAACCTTAGTCGAGCACGTCACAGTATCTGCTTTGGGAATGGTAAGGCACCGAGATTTGAACACTTTACTTCCATGCCACGCACAGTTTCTATCATACAACTGTTGCCGTCCTTGGCGCTCAGCAGCAATATGAGGTCAACCATCCTAACATCCATCAACCTTCAACCTCAAGGGCGCCTCAACTTCTTGTCAATTTCTGCCACTCTAGCTGCAGCTGTTGCTCGCTCCTCTAGCAACCCTTTCTTTTGCCCGGGAGTCAAGCTCTCGTCCCTATCACTGTCGTCCATCTCGTCGTCAGACTCTGTCTTGAACATTGTTTGTGTGGCTGTTGACCCTTGGGCAACAGAAGACAGAGCAGTAACGGACGTCGCCTCACCATTTCGCGACACAGAAGACTTCCTAGATGTTAACCGAACAACAAAGTCAGCTCTATCATAGATGATCCAAAGGAGACCTGATATACATACCACGAGGCCTATACAAAGAAAATACACTCCTCTGATCATTCATCACGCGGCAGGCACAAGCACCCCTCAAAGGCTCGTCAGTCTCGAGTGTGGCGGCGACTATGCACACCCTCCAGATGCCCTTTCCTCTAGCGCACTTTTCGCAAGGAGTCGGTGCTGCTCTGCCCGTGACCTGGCAGAAAAGAGCGTATCAGTTGACATGCTTCTTGCCAGGATGACCAATCGATCTGTCCGCGACTTCCGGGAGACAGCCGGCGCACTGGACGCCGGGCCAGGAACGGCTACAGGAGTCCTGGCTTGGGCAAGGTCGCATCTGCTGCGACATAGCCCTGCGCCTTGCACCAATCCAAAAGACTGATTGCGTTTGCTGAAATGATAGCCGGGGGGTACTTTGAAGGCTGGACGGAGGCAGCTCGAGAATTTAGATGAGGATTTAGACGAGGTCCATTACCGCGATCATCGACCGTGGGAGAGGTCAATGCTGATAGGGTCCCAGACGACCCAACAAATCTAGCAGCCTGCGAAGCGTACCACAATTGCATTGGACCAGGAATGGTTGTGACGCGGTTGTCGAATTGCTGCCTAGAGATGGGCTCTTCGGCAGCGCCCGTGGCGCCACCGTGGGGCAGCTTGTATGGCAGTGAGTACGGAGAAGCTTGACCAAAGAGACTTGAAGGTGGTAGAGACAAAGGATTGCGGTGACGGCCGTATGAAGAAAAGGGCGCAGGTGAATTAGATTCGATCGAGCTTTGCTCCCGTGTGAAGCTATCCTTTGTGGGAGAGGTGTGGTTTCCATCTCACTCAACCTGTTGGTCAATACTTTGCTCGTTGGGGGTCCAAGGAAGGGGTGAAAAGATCACAAATCTTCATGTTAGTCGACAACTCGAAATTTAGCCAGAGAGATTGTTAGGCCTCAATCTGTACGAATATGCTTATGTATTCGGGAAAATCCCCAACTCGGTGGGGAATCCTCCCACCTAACTAAACTGGTGGGCAGTGAATGGTATGGCTAATCGGGTGATCCCCGGGCTAGCCTAGGGCTAGGCTGGGCATTCACTCAACAGAGACCCTTGGATTAGGTTAGTCTGGGGTCAAAGAATCTGATGAGGTCAAAGACTGGTTTGACTTACGATCGTATAATAGCAAGTTGTTCGCCATAATGTCGTTGTTCATCTTGACTTTGTAATGCTAAACGAAATATGATCTGAGAAGCGCGCTGGAAGGTTGGACTTTCTGAGCGCGTTGGAGAAGGTAAGTTTTTGGGTCACTTTATATATTTGTAATTCCGAAATCTGTTGACTGCTTGATGGGCCACCTGTTGGTCACTCGTTGGGATTCAGTGTCAACGGGACCAAGTGAATGCAAACATGAAAAGCTTCTACAGGCTTCTTTCTTTTCTTTTGAGCTCTCGATGAGAGTGAAGTACGGGTCTCTCCTCTTCGTAATGCGATAATCTTCAGAGCCACCCACAATGCTTCGCTTCTTTCGACGTCCTGGTTAACTCATTAATGAGCTGTCTGTCAGCCTTGTCATCCTCGGTCGGGGATTGTGACTAAAGCGAGGGAGAATTGACCTGAGGACATATCGCAATGTTAATTGATGACAAGAAAGGGACATAACTTGGTGAGAGAGGATACATGGGCGAATGCTATCGATCTTTGAAGACTGTCATCCTTCACACTTTAAGCATCTAACTCTCAAGAAGCCCCATTCGAAAATATCTCGAGATAGACAAAATTTACACTCACCATACTGTCACTGATGATGCCACTGGTATCGAGTATTGCTGGCTGGTGTCGTAGCCCATTTCTGAAGCCGACCATGCCGTCTTCGACAGAAAAACTCAGCTTCCGCCTGACCTGTGTAAAATCTTCACGAATCATGCCGGATTTTGAGCGCAATTGACGGGAACGAGCCTTTCGGGAGTATTGGCATGTCATGGGATGTCACGATGTATCTCGACGGTGGGCGCAAGAGATGGGTGGTACGGAATTGGTCTTCTGATATAATAACTAGGCCGGACATGTCTGATAGTATTCAGAGAGCAGGTTGCAATATCCAAAATTCGGCCAACAATTCAAGTATATTGAGACATCATTCATCCTCTGGCTCTCTCATCTGAGATACCTGTGGTATGACAGACCACAGGCTCCCCTCACTAAGTATAGTCGCCTAAGTCTATATAGACAACCATCTTTTGTGAAGTGCCTAGTACTTCAAGAAGAAGGTAGAAGTATTTTGGGTCGTGGCAGACATTGATATCAGTATTGATCTTTTATAGATAAATTGAGTGGCCCGGTTCTGCAAGTGTTGTCATACTATCACGCAAACAAGTCTGCATGCAAGCGAGCCTTCTTCGGAATCATAGACACCTCCCCGTTGTCAGTATGATTTTCTGAGATGCGGCAAAACATATAATTCTGAGACTACTGCTATTTGTGTACGTGTGAAGATGTCAAACTTTGGACCCGATTGTCATTTGTTCTATGCCTCACTTCTTCTCCCAAACCACAATAGCCTTCAGATTATCCTGAATTGTCTGGTCGAGCGTCCTAAACCCATCCTGGCCGCCCCACTTCTTCAACAACTCCAACTGCTTTGTAACGTCGGTCGTAATTTCCAGCTTGCTCATGCCCGGGAGGTCGTCAATGTATATATGGCTTGGGTAGAGGCGTCTCATGATGGCCAGTGCATCGTTCCAGTTGAATGGATCGGCCCAGGCCTGGAGACGGAGACCCTTGACGTCCGGGTCGAGAACGGCGGCAACATGGAGCAAAGCGACATCCTTAACGTCGATGTTGTACACTTTTGAGTTTTAATGGTCATGTCAGCTGAGAAAAAGAGACCATGAAGGACAACTATGTAGCAGTCGGAGGGAATGATATGAAAGAAGTACTCACAGGCTGGAAATCTGTCCAGAAGAGCCGTGTTTCCATCGTAGAGGGCTTTCAGCCACGAGGCCGGGCTCTCAATGTGGCTTTTGTGGAGTGGCTCGCCCAGGATGCTAGACGGACCAATCGAATTGACATTGAAGTGCGGCTTCTTCTCCTTGGCAAACTTCCACACTGCCTTTTCCGCCTCGGTCTTGCTTGCCATGTACACAATGGAGCCCCGGCTGGGGTCGTAAGGCGGTGGAGCCCACGCCATCTGGACGGCGGTTTCGTTCCACGTGTTCTGGTCGACATGCGTCTTGTTTCCCGGCATGGGGATCGTAGCCGCGACGATGGAACTGGTGTACACGAACTCGCGCACCGACGGCTCTTTCAGTGCTGCTTCCAGGATTGAGACGGCGCCGCGCACGGTCTGAGGGATCACGTTGTTCGGGTCAGGGTCGAAGGTGACGATAGACGCTACGTGGGCGATGGCCGACACGCCCTTGACAGCATCGTCGAAGGCATGGTCAGCGGCGAGGTCTGGTACATGTACAAGCTCGAGCTCGCCAAGATCAGCATACGTCTTGAAGACGTCTTCAATGAGCCATGATGCCTTTTTGAGATCGCGGACGCTGCCGCGGACCTTGTAACCGCGTTCAAGGAAATGCTTGACCACCTGCGATGCCACGTAGCCTGTCGCACCGGTTACAAGGACCCAGGAGCCCTTTGGGATGGTAGTCTCTGGCTCGGCCATGGTAGATGATAGCGGAAGTGAATCAAAACTGTGAGGAAGGAAGCTATGCAGATACTTCTTGATTGCGTTGATATCGATGAGTTCTCAAAGTGAGAATGCCCGGAAGAATGGAATTCAAGTTGAGTTATATAGGCCATGAGTTTCTGTAGATGCGATCCTGGTGAGCAGAGGTGGATGCGAGACGCAACTCTTCGATGCCTGAATACACTCAGTTTGGACAGATGCCTCCATGATTCCTGACAAATCTCAGACAGAACCTCCGGCTCAGTCCGATCTCCTGCCGCAAATGGGCGACTTGAGGGCTCTTTGTAATCCAGAAGAACTTCAGACATTTGATGATGTGGTAGGTATGAGCCAGTATCCGAAACAGAATATCACAAATCTTGGCAGAGATTGAATAAGCTCCTGGCTCACAATGCAGGGAAGTACTCGGGATTGGACTGCTACAGTCGGCAATCATAGATCTCTCGATGGGACTAATAAGTCGATATCCCAAAATGGATGTCACAAGTCTTGGCACTGGTTACTAAGCCTCTGCTCCCTACGACCACTCACTCAGCTTTGAGGGCTCGACTTACGCCCACTGAATCTCAATAAGTGTGAGTCGTGACAATTATTAATCACAGGGTTGCGATTTGTGAAGACTCGTATACAAAGAGAGAACTAAGTAGTCAAACGGGAACAACATCAATCCTGAATCTTAGCACCAAATGCGCTGCCGCACGGCGGCGATTCGACTGGACCCAACAATCCCACTTCACCGACATACTTGTGCAGAACCATCTCGAGAAAGCCGTTAAGACCTAGTGTCTGTGGGCCGCCGTTGAGCTTTACCATCTGGAGGGCTCCTTGCACGTGGTGCCTGGACATGGCCAAATCACCAAGCGTGATCTATTTATAAACGCTACCGTTAGCCAGGGAAGCGTCTCCAGAGGGCCACGGGAAGTTATGACGCAGGGCGCTCACCTCATCAAACGCCAATACCATCGTCACGGCTACGAGCGAATCGCTAAATGACTTTGTTTGAGCATCGGCGGAAATCGCCGAACTCACTGCCCGCACGCAGGCTAGCTTAAACTGGACTGCCAGGTTTGCGTACAGCTCCTGTAGATCCCGCCGTTGGTGGATTACAGATAGGTGGCGGCACGTACTGAGAAGGATGCCGTTCAAGAAAAGCGCATTTCCCAGTGCCAGCCGCACCCATTCCTTAGTCATACCGTCAAGATATTCCAAGCTGCGAGTCCTGAGACGATTGCATTGGACGTTCATATGGGGAATGACGGTTGTCACATCTGTGAGGGAATCAGTTTGTGGGAGACAGTTCAGTGCATAAATATGATTGATAATTGTATATTTCTGGCTCTGAACAGTGCTTAGACACATAGAACAATACTCACAATGGGCAAGAAGAAATCGCTCGATGCGAGTGAGGGAGATCCCAAAGTTCGTGAAAAAATCGCCCCTGTCCAAGCCCTTTACGTCTACACGAGGACTGGCCACAACAACGGCGTCGCTCTGGGCCCGAAACACCTCTTTTGACACCTCATTCGAGGCCAGATGTGTAGCAGGTTGAGTGCCTCTGTCCGTATCGTGCCTGTCTCCCTCGATATGTGGGGCTCGCTGTTGCTGAGTGGCGGCGACCTTACTGGATTGGTACTCAATCGTACGCGCCTGTCTTACAGCGGCATGTGTTACGCGAGCGGCGTGTGAGCGGATGGTCGTTCGAAGTTTTGAGCCACGCTCCCTCGCTTCTGAAGGGGAAACATCGATGAACCGTATCTCCCTTCGCGGTGCGCTGTTCGTGGGAGACATCGGATTTGACTTAGAAGTTCGTCTTCCCTAATATGGAAGATGCAATCCTTGGCACGAAAGACGGAGAGATTTGGGAATGCGGCTAGAAATAGGACCAAAAGTGCCGGGACAATGTTTGCAGCTTGTGGGACACATGGAAGACGACATCTTGATTCTCATGCGAGTATCGATCTAAAGTAGCTTCTTGCCAAGACCTACTCCTTCCAAATGCGGAAATCATTCACTGATTAGTCAGTAATGAAGGAGCAGGGGCCCAATAGGGCCACGGGTACCCGTGGCTGTAAAATTACACGGGTACCCGTGCGTATTATGTAAGCCGGCCACTTCTACGGGTGCTTCAATTTTGGCAACAGTTGGCCAATCGCCAACGCGTCGCGACTTGACGCGTC